>CAJQZJ010033514.1:61656-93889 GCA_907164525.1 Lophiomys imhausi | reverse complement strand
GCTGTGTACAATCTGACGTAGTTACGAGGGCTCCATTCTCCTGCCTCTACAGCCTCACTGTAGGAGTGCTAGAATCACAGATGTGTACCACTCAGTCTGACGTAGTTACGAGGGCTCCATTGATCTGATTCGGATCACTGGGCTTTGAAGGCTGGTACTTTGGCCTGTTGGGCCTCCTCTCTGACCCTAAGTCTAGATTCTAGTTTACTGATTGTTAATGAACTGGCCATTCTACATGCGAGGCAAGAACACTACCACTGTATGGGCTATTATGGCTGGCTATATTCCAGCCCATAATTCTATATTTTTCACATTTTAAAAAATTTGTTGTTGAGGAAGGAGAATGCATGCCATAAGCAAGCATGCCTTGACTCACTTGTGGAGATGAGGACAGCTTTCAGGAGTAAGTTCTCAGCTACCCTGCGTATTTCAGGCATCAAACATGGGTCTTCAGACTTGGCAGCAAGTGCCTTTGCCTGCTGAGCCGTCTCACCAGCCGCTGAACTAGCATTTTTTTTTAATTAAGAAGTATGCGGGGAAGAGAGGAATCTACATTTTTAGCTTCTCTAATCAGACAGCTCTGGCTAAAAGTTCTTGCATGGCTCTCAGACTTTTGAACTGCTTCTCCTCTGGAGAAGGCTTTACATCACCACATCTGCCATCCATCCTTGGACATGTTCATTGTTATCTGTCTAATCCTGGCAGATATTTGGCTGAGATTCTGACTTTTATAGCACACACAATGGTTCCTGCCCTGTAACAACCCGATTAATTACACAAGTGCGGATCAAAGAACTTTGGACCCAGTGAAAGGACTCAGTGGGTGACAACACTTGCTGTGTAAACCTGACAACATGAGTTTGATCCCTGAGTACCACAGTGGAGGAGATAAGGGACTCCAGAAGGTTCTTCCCTTATGTCATCTGTGTGCCTGAGACATAGTATGTATACACACACACACACATGCACACACACAAGTAAAAAATTTTGAATTGTTTTTATTTTAGGTTGTGTGTATGTTTCGCCTGCATATATATGTAACTGAACTTTTAAATTATTATTTAATACTTATTAACTAACAATATTTATATATAACAAATACCAACACTTTCTTAACTATTAACCCTACAAATTCCTACAACCCTTTTAACCTAACCACGAATCCTATTGATTATTATTTTCCTAACCTTTTAGAAGGATACAGTCTCTGGGGTAGGTCCTCAGTCGTCAGGAACACAGTCTCTGTTGTAGACCTTTTAAAACACTTGGCAGTCATTTTTCTGGATCTCAGATGTAGATTCGTCAGGGTAAGTTGGCTATCACAGTCTCACCTTAAATAAGGCTTAATGCTTTCTTTTCTCTGGGAGACCCCAGCCCCTTCACATCAGCAACTGTGCCGCTCTGCCTCAGAGTCCTTAAAGCCAGGCACAGTTTCCTTTAGGCCACTGTTTGGACAGATCAAACCCCTCTAGGCAAAAGCTGAGCCACAGGGTTTAGTCCTTGGCCTTTTGGTGTCTTGCTCAGGCTTTCTTTGCTCACCAGCTTCTTTCTGCCTCAGGGAGATCTGGCCATCAAATGATGTCCAGCACTTTTTTCAGCAGGACTCTCAGAGCTCTCTAGCATCAGGGGCCTCTTCTTCATGGGGTTCCTTGCACTGTCCTTAAATAGGAGGAACTCTGTTTCAGCTTAATTTGGGCTCTGGCCACTTAGCAGCTGAAAACAATGTCAGGCCAAATACTTTGTTTCTTAAAGTCCATTAAGTCTTTTCTGTTTTCCTAACTTCAACCTTGTTTTGTCAGTCCATTAAGTCTTTCCTGTTTTCCTGACTTCAACCTTGTTTTTCCACAAGCTGATAAGCTAAATTGCTCACAGCCAAGTTGATCTTCATGCCCCGAATTAAGAGACTGTATCAGAAACCCCTATATATTTTCTAAATCTAATTTAATTATTGAAACTCCCTACATATATACCTGTACACCATTGTTTATACCTGGTGTACATAGAAGCCAGAAAAGGGCATCAGATACCATAGGACAAGATTTATAGATGGGGGGCTGGAGAGATGGCTCAGGGGTTAAGAGCACTGATTGCTCTTCTAAGGGACCCAGGTTTAAATCCCACCACCCACATGGCAGTTCACAGCTGTCTGTAACTGCTGGGTGTGGTGGCACATGCCTTTAATCTCAGCACCAGGGAGGGAGAGGCAGGCAGATCTCTGTGAGTTCAAGGCTCTAATGGTCTACAAAGTGAAAACAGAACAATCAAGGATACACAGAGAAACCCTGTCTTGAAAAACCTAAAAAAATAGTTATAGATGGTTGTAAGCTACCATGTGGGTTCTGGGAATTAAACACAGGTCCTCTAGAAGAGCAGCAGATGCTCTTAAACACTGAGCCATCTCTGTAGCCCCCATAAAACGTTTTTAAAATAAAAGGATGTTGCTGGTGGGGTGGCGCACGCCTTTAATCCCAGCACTTGGGAGGCAGAGGCAGGCGGATCTCTGTGAGTTTGAGGCCAGCCTGGTTTACAAAGTGAGTCCAGGACAGCCAAGGCCTTGGTACACAGAGAAACCCTGTCTTGAGAAAAAACAAACAAACAACAAAAATAAAAGGATGTTTTATTAATCTACTAAGCAGAAATGTCAGTCATAGATTTTGGAAGGACAACTTTATCATAGTAATTTCTCTTAAAATTACTGATTAGTTTTAGTGGCTGGACATGGTGTCTTGCACCTTTAGTCATAGCACTGAAGAGGCAGAGGCAAGCAGATATCTGTGATCCAGATAGGAAGTTCTAAGCTAGTCGGAGCTATGTATGGAGACCTTGTCTCAAAAAATAAAAATTACTAATAAATGACTTAAGATAAAAGTTATTAGCTGGTCATGGTGGCACATACCTTTAAGCCCAACACTCAGGAGGCAGAGGCAGGCAGATCTCTGAGTTCAAGGCCAGCCTGATCTACAGAGCAAGTTCTAGAACAGCCAGGGCTACACAAAGAGAAACCCTGTCTCAAAGGGGAAAAAAATGGTACTGACCATTTAATGTATTAGCTGAGAATATATGTGTGTGTTATTTATTTAAACCTAAGTAGTTGGTAGTTGTTAACTCAGGTTCATGAGCATCTCAAGATACATTTAGCAGACAAGTGTTCATCTTTTTTATTTTTTAAGATTTATTCACTTACTATGTATGCAGTGTTTGGTGTGCATACATATATACCTGCAGACCAGAAGAGGGCACTAGATCTCATTATAGATGGTTATGAGCCATCATGTGGGTGCTGGGAATTGAACTCAAGACCTCTAGAGGACCAATCAGTGCTCTTAACCTTTGAGCCATCTCTCCAGCCCTGTTTTGGTTTTTGAGACAGAATCTGACTGCGCCCTTGATTGGCCTGGAATACACTCTGTAGACCAAGGTGGCCTTGAACTCAGATCCACCTGCCTCTGCCTCCCCCTTTTTGGGATTAAAGAGGTGCGCCTCCACACCCAGTTCACTTTAATTCTAAGTTTGTTCATTATGGAATGTAAAATTAAATTCCTCTGCCTAGTACTTTATCATGTGGTACAGGTAGAAGGCAGAAATAATTTTCTTTCCAGTAGTATGTGTTTGCTTAAGGTAAATACAAATGAATTTTCTGCCTACATCCAATTTCATAACTAATATTTGAGAGCTGTCCTTGGCGTCTAGTAGAAGGAACACTTGAGACTTTTTTCTAGCTCCCACAGTATGCTACATAACTTCCCTTCCCTCCACCCTCCAGTCGTCCAAAGTGTGTGGATGAAGTTGCTTTCCAAGAAGAAGTGGTTGCAGTGCTGAAAAAGTCTTTAGAAGGGGCCGATGTAAGTAAATGGTGTTTGGTGGCATTCACTTCTTGTCCATCTTAAATGTATGCAATGTCTTTGGTATTATTTATAAAACCATAACTATTTCTCCAGATCATTTTCTATGTGGTATTATTATGTAGTATTCAAAAGATCACTGACTAAGATAGGTTAGAACCCTTTCTCCAGGAGCTTTTATTTTGGAGAGGAAAGAGACTAAACAAGTAAACTAAGTAGATACGATATGTTACAAGTGATTATAGATGTGTTATAAAAACAAGTCGGACTTTAAAACATATAGTTGGCTGGGTGTGGTGACACGTGCCTTTAATTACAACACTGGAGGCAGAGGTCAATCTGGTCTACATAGTAAATTTGAGACCAGCCACAGTGAGTCTGTCTGAAACATGTATGTATGGGTACATATTTTTTTTAACCTAACTCTATGAAAAAATAGAGCATTTAATTCTTAGAGTACTACATTTCCTGTCATATAGGATAAAATATACTTGGTAACTTGTGTTTTAAATTATTAGAGGCACCATAAACCCATTTGAAGAGTTAGCAGGCTGGTTTTAGTTTTTAGAGACTGGGTTTTATGTACCCTAAGCTAGCCTTGAATTCCCAGCATAGCTGAGGATAACCTCATATCCCAGATCTTCCTGTCTCTACCTCCCAAATGGTGTGATTGCAAGCATGTGCCAGGACACCTAGCTGAGTAAGCAGTTTTAAATTGTATGTGAAGAAGTGTCTCTGCCTTATGGGCTCAGTAAAGAAAAGGAATCCAAGATGAGCCCGGGAAATAGTTTTTGCTTTATCTTTAAATTCTTTTTCCTAATCCTAGCTGCCTTTAGAGATTTTTGGTTTTGGCTACCATTATTCATTTCTGAAGTTACAAGTTAAGGACTATTGCTTTTCCAGAATGATTGGAACCAAGGGTGTTTTGGATTTTGGAATGTGTTTTTTCAGATTTTGGAATATTTGCTGCGTTAGGCAACTTTGCATCTTTTTGACAAAATGTCTGATGCAAACAGCTTAAAAGGGAAAAGTTTGTTTTGGTTTATAGTTCAGAAGTTTCATTACTCATTAGACCACAGACTGATGAGAGAGCCTTAGCATATGGGCCTTTGGGAAACATTTAAAACCCAAGCTATAACATTTACATAAATCCAAATTAAGTATATTTGAGATGAGGACCCCCCCAAATCAACACAAAATTCATGTATGTGTCATACCTTATACCCATACCCTGAATTTTATACAGTTGCATATGAATTGAGATTTTTGTACCATCAAAACAAAGTTGTAAATATCATGTAATACTCATGTAGGCGGTTGTAGGTTAATATTACTTCATTGCTGACTTTTTTTTTTTCTTCCTTTTTTGTTTGTTTTGTTTGCCTTTTTGTGACAGGGTCTTTCTGTGTAGCCCTGACTGTCCTAAAACTCAGTATGTAGACCAGCCTGGCCTCAAACTCAGAGATCCCCTGCCTCTGTCTCCAGTGTTAGAGTTAAAGGTGTGAGGCACCACAACTGGCTCCTCGATGACTCTTAATTTAGGTAGTCCCAACAAGTTATTGTTTTCTACATTCATTCACGTATCAGTACTTAGTGGTAAGTCTAACATTCCCTTATAATACAGTGAAAAAAAAATGTGTTGAGGGTAACCTTGACCTTGTGGCATAAACTAGTGTTCAAAATATTTGGGATTTGGGAATGTTCAACATGTTTTACACTATACATTGAGAAAAAAAAGTCTAGTTACAAAAGTTTAAAATCCTTTCTAGTATTGATTTTTATTTGATCCATTGAATACCCATTTAACTTTTAATGCTACAATGGTATATATATAATTTTAATTGGCTAGTAACAGATTGCCAAAGCTAATATACATTTCTAGACAAATGTAAGGCTGTCACCTAGTATAACATTTGTTAACCTCTTCTTATTTAGCTGGGGCTGCTAATGCAGGTATATACTTAACTACTCAGGGAGCTGAGGCAAGAGAATTGTAAATTCAAGGCCAGTCTGGCCAATTTACCAACCCTGCCTCAAAACAAAAAGTAAAGAAAGGGGTGGGAGCTAGGCATTGTGGTGCACATATTTATTCCCAGCATTTGGGAGGCAGAGGCAGGTGGATCTCTCCAAGTTCAAGGTCTACAGAGTGAGTCCAGACAGACAAGGCTACACAGAGAAACCCTCCCTTGAAAAACCAAAAAAAAAAAAAAAAAAAAAAAAAAGGAAAGAAAGGGGTGGGGAGCTTTACTGGTAATTTTTATTTATTTATTTTTGTTTGTTTTTAATCTCTAGTTGATTGGTTTTGTTTTGTGTTTTGAGACAGTTTGTCTGTAGTCTTGGAGCTCACTCTGTAGACCAGTGTAGCCTCAGCTCAAGGACTGCCTGCCTCTGCCATGCACCACCACTACCTGGCCTGCTGGTAGATACTAACTGGCATGTAGAGAGCCTTAGGTTTGATGCCCAGTGCTGCACACGAAGGAAAAGGTCTCATTTGATATTTTACACTTCGTTTATGACTAAATTTGTAAAGTGATTTTTTTTTTTTTTTCTGAAGAATTAAAGTCCTGCTAGGCATGACGTCTCACACCTTTAATCCCAGCACTCGGAAGGGAAAGGCAGGCGGATCTCTGTGAGTTTGAGGCTAATGTAGTCTACAAAGCAAGTCCAAGACAGCTGGGGCTATTACACAGAGAAACCCTATCTCAGAAAAAAAAAAAAAAAACAACAACAAAAAGTCATTTCTTTCAATTTCTCCCTCCCTCCCCTGACAGGGTTTCTCTGTGTAGCCCTGGCTGTCCTGGAATTCACTCTGTAGACCAGGCTAGCCTCGAACTCAGAGATCTACCTGTGCCTCCTGAGTACTGGGATTAAAGACGTGTACCACTATGCCCAGCCCAAACACAACTTTTATGTTTTTAGCTATGACAATCTAATCTTTGTTTCTCTAGGCTGATGGCTGGCTCATAACACAAAATGTATTCAAAATAATTATTAAAACTCTAAATCTTCAATGGTGGTAAACTTAAAAGTATAAGGGCAGAGACTCCTCTGTGACCTGGTCTCTAAACTTGAGTCCATAAAATCAAAGCCAAGTTACAGAATTCTAATATACAGTTGCAGAGTGAACATCCCTATCCCCAAAAGGAGGAGTGAGGCATAACAAGGAAAGAGTAGATCAAAACATATCCTAAACCTAGGACAGGATCCAGTCCTCCTCCTGAGGCTCTGGAACAGCAGTGGACTTAGCTGTCCTCATCCCTCCAGCTCTGCCACCTGCAGCATCCATAGTCTCTGCCTTGGACCAACTCCTCAGCAGACATCCCACGGTCTGGCCTTCTCACTTCATGCAGTGACCTCGGCTGCCTTTTAAACCTTAGCATGAGCACTGTGACTTTATTCTTGCATTTCTTAAAGATTTATTTATTCATGTGTATGAGTGTTCTTGCCTTCATGCACACCAGCAGAGGGAATAAGATCCCAGTACAGATGGTTGTGAGCCGTCTCTCCAGCCTCGCCATTCTTTCATGGCTGTAAAACTAGTACCATGTAAATGATGATGCTAAATTCTGTTTCCAGTTCAGCATGTATCCTAGCCTGCCTGAACCACAGTTGCATGGACCACTGTCTTTTGGGCTGACCCTGAGGAAACACTTGCCTAGAGGTACCCCTCAAGGGCATGCACAGAGTTGTGAACCTAGAACCTGCTGAGTTAATATCATCCTGGAAGATGTTTTGATTTTTATTTGAAAGGAGGGTCTCATATCGTGATCTTAAACTGTATGTTGTTAAGGTAGTAGTCTGTCTGTCTTTCCTTTCTTTCTTCCTTTTTTTTTTTTTCAAGACAAGTTTTACCTGTGTAGCATTGTACTCACTCAGGCTGGCCTCAAACTCACAGAGATCTGCCTGCCTGTCTTGTGAGTGCTGGGATTAAAGGTGTACACCACTACTCCCAGCTGTAAATGAAATGCTTTTCATCATTCATGTGAAGTAAGCAGGTATTTTGTAATTATACTCAACTGTTAAAAACACTTAATACCTCCAAATTAAAACAAGTACACCAAAAATAGTGAATAAAAGCAGGGTCGCTTTAGAATGGATTTCAGTTAAGGCTCCAACTTGCATTGTGTATTCTTTTTTTTTTTTTTTTTTTTTTGGTTTTTCGAGACAAGGTTTCTCTGTGTAGCCCTGGCTGTCCTGGACTCACTTTATAGACCAGGCTGGCCTCGAACTCACAAAGATCCACCTGCCTCTGCCTCCCAAGTGCTGGGATTAAAGGCGTGCGCCACCACCGCCCGGCCCATTGTGTATTCTTGACATGAGAAGAATAGAGTCAGTCTGGATTGAGAAGTACAGACATTCAGAGGAGAAAGTTCTTTCCTATTAGAAGTCACTATAAGTGCTTGAGGTTTGTTACCATTTTCCAAGTGGCAAATGAAGCTTGTGAAAGCTTTGAAGTAGCACGCAGAGTGGCACATGATTTGGGTAAAACATGAATAACAAGGACAATGTTTGGCAAAAGCCAAACTGTCATCTACTTTTCTTATCTTCAGAATTCTACCTGACTTAGAACTTAATACATTATCAGGGTATAGTGGACTAGAAATCTAAGTGGAGGCGGAGGGTCAGCAAGTTCAAGGGCGTATGTCAAACTTGAATACTTTGATGCCACTTTCATTAAAAAGTCCTTAGACATATATATTCTCTATTGGGGAAGTCAGCAGGCTATTCCACAGACAGTTGGGTATTGCAACTTTCATTTATTTGTGATAGCATATAATCTACAAAAATGTAATTTTCATTTCTGCAGCTTCCTAATCTCTTGTTCTATGGGCCACCTGGAACTGGCAAAACATCCACAATTTTGGCAGCAGCTAGAGAACTCTTTGGGTAAGTTGAAGTTGGTTGGTGTCTTAGCCACTATTCTATTACTAATGAGGAGACACCATGACCAGTGCAACAATTATAAAGGAAAGCATTTAATTGGAGCCACTGTAACAATTTCAGAGGGTTAGTCCATTATCATCATGATGGGGAGCAGGGTGGCTAGAATGATGCTGAAGAAGTAGCTGAGAGCTAACATCTTGGTCCATAGGCAGAAAGAGAACGAGCCAGGCAGGCAGGCAGGCCAGATCTAGCACCAGCTTTTGAAACCTCAAAGCCCACCCTATTGACACACCTCCTTCAACATGTCCATGCCTCATAATTCTTTTCAAATAGTGTCATTCCCTGATGAGTAATCATTGAGATAAATGAGCACATGGGGGCTATTCTTATTCAGACCACCACAGTTGGTCAATTTCTTTTTAACGACTATACATCAGAGATGGCTTAGAGATTCAGAGAGCTTTCTATCTTCCAGAGGACCACAGTTTGGCTCCAGTGACTCATGAATGTGTTTAACTCCAGCTCCAAGGGATAAGACGCCACCTTGTTTCTGAGGGTACCTGGCATATACTTACATAGAAACAAGCATAATTAAAAATACATCTTTACAAGAAGAAAAAAGGGTTTAAGAGATGATGTTAGAATAGATGGTTAAGACTATTCACCAATGGTTGAAGAGAAGATGTAGGGACTAAGAGGGTTTTCTGATCTTCCAGAGGACCCAAGTTTAGTTCCCAGCACCATGCTGAGCAACCATGTTCTAAATCCAGCTCGTCCCATGCCTTTTTCCTCCTTGGGCACCTGTATAAACACACACATAATTAAAATGTGTGTGTGTGTACATATATATACATGTATATATATAAATTTATATGTATATAAATTTTTTTTTTGAGACAGGGTTTCTCTGTGTAACAGGGCTGTCCTGAACTTGCTTTGTAGACCAGGCTGGCCTTAACTCACAGAGGTCCACCTGCCTCTGCCTCTGGAGTGCTGGGATTAAAGGCGTGCACCACCACGCCAGACAAAAATATTTTTCAAGAAAAACTTAGGACCAGAATTTTGATGCTGCCTCTTGCCACCCCCCTTCTCTGTCTGGGGTGGTTGTTGGCTTTATTGCTGCTTTTCTGTT
Organism: Lophiomys imhausi; assembly: GCA_907164525.1. Taxonomy (NCBI): domain Eukaryota; kingdom Metazoa; phylum Chordata; class Mammalia; order Rodentia; family Muridae; genus Lophiomys; species Lophiomys imhausi. The sequence continues at coordinate 84,031 of CAJQZJ010033514.1, read as the reverse complement.
TGTTTTAAATCCCGTGCGTGGTTTATCTTGGATACACCTCCTTTAATCCAATCAGAGACAGGAGGATTTTAGTTCAAGGACAGCTTGGTCTACAGAGGGAGTTCCAGGATAGCCAAGGCTACACAGAGAAACCTTGTCTTGAAAAAACAGAAAATAATTAAGTTCCCAGGTTCCTATTTTACCCTTTTCCCTGAGTAAATCAGTTTCCTACCTCTTGTGAGCATTCTGAGCCTTGTTCATATGCTGAGAGTGCTATAGCAGAGAAATTTGTGATTTCATAATTATAGTATCTTCTGAATGAGTCACATGTGGCTTTATGTAGCACCTGCCATGTGCCCCCAGGCCATGCCTGTAGTGGCCATGTCTTGTCCTCAGGTCCCCTGAGCATGAGCACAGTGAGTAGTAATTAAAGTGTAATTTTAGGTACATTAGAAAACTTTCTGTGATCTTGCTTAGATTCTTCTTCCTGTATTTACTGTCTTGACTATTCTAACTGTTCTAGAGTTTGAATTGTACAAGTCTTATATGTAGTTTCTTTTTCTTTTAAGAATTTGCAACAATTTGGAAGGAAAAGGAGAACCTGTTCCAAGCATGATACTTTGTGTGAGAGAGCAATCTTTGTTTCTCAGGGCATTTATTCCATGATTCAAAGATTCCAGCTGAACCAACCTTGGTGGAATTTTAACAAAATTCAGTACTATATTTATTTTGGAATGGATTGATCTACTTTATATATCTTCTTACTATTTAAAAATTATGTTCATGGGGGCTAGAGAGATGGCTCAGTGCTTAAGAGCACTCACTGGCTGCTCTTCCAAATGACCCCAGCTCAAATCCCAGCACCCACATGCCAGTTCAAAACTATCTATAATGGCTGGGCAGTGATGGCACATGCCTTAATCCAGCACTCTTGAAAAAAAGACAAAAAAATTATGTCATGGCCAATCATTGTGCATACTTGTAACAGTTAGACTAAGGCAGGAGGGATCCTGAGTCCAAGGCCAACTGGGGCTACATGACAAGAACAGTTTCCAAAGTAATATAGTAATACCCCCTGCCCCCAGGAGACAGGGTTTCTCTATGTGACCTGGCTATCCTGAACTTGCTCTGTAGACAAGGCTGGCCTCAAACTCTCAGAGATCCACCTGCCTCTGCCTCTACCTCCTAAGTGCTCGGATCAAAGGTGTGGTAACACCACCCTCCCAACAGTATTTGGCAGAATATTTATAACATATTTTTAAAGAATTTAATTGTAAATGCCATATTTAGTTGTACATGTGACTTTAAAAGACTCATAGAATATTTAGGATCTCATACTAATAAGGAAACAAAGAATAAACTAAACCATTGACTTAAGGAGATGGCTCAGCTTTATGAAAGGTATCAAAGAACCAGAGTCCTGATCCCAGCAACAACATCATATCAGCTCTGGGGTATCTAAAACACCCACTGGCCTCCGTGGATACAGATACAGATATACATGCCCATTAGCCAGGTAAGATGGAACACTCCTATAATCCCAGCAAAATAATCTCACATTTGAGGCCAGTTGGGGCTTCATAGCAAAACTGCTTCCAAATGAAAAGCTGCATTTGCACATTTGTCTGTATAAAGAAAAGAGTAGAGAGAATTTTGAAACTGGTTTTCTGGAACATAATTTTATTTTTTATTTCTTAGATCTCTATAGTGGCATATATTACTTTAAATATTCATTTAAAGTTGTTTTTATGCCAGGTGTGATTGATGTTGCATGCCTATAAATCCTCACTAAAATGTGGAAACAAGCGAATTGCAACTTTGAAAAAAAAAGTATTATATAGAGAGTTCTCATTTAGCCTGGCTATGAGAATCCATCTTTTAAAAAATAAAGGCTGGGCGGTGGTGGTGCACACCTTTAATCCCAGCACTTGGGAGGCAGAGGCAGAGGCAGGCGGATCTCTGTGAATTCGAGGCCAGCCTGGTCTACAAAGCGAGTCCAGGACAGCCAGAGCTGTTACACAGAGAAACCCTGTCTCGAAAAACCAAAAAACAAAAAAAAAATAAAGTTCATATTTAGGATTGAGTTATAGCCCAGTGGTAGGTAGTGCATTCACCTAGCATATACAAGGCTCTGTGTCTAATCCCTTACCATGTACAGCCTACTTATTCATGTTTTAATCTAGTAATTTTTCTTATAGCAAGCTATGTTATATAGAATAACATTTAAAACTATAGATGCTTAACAGTTGGAGAATAAGTAAATTACCTAAGGAATATGTTACTTTGGTTTTAATAGAAAATGTTTATTACACAAAACTGAGTAAATGTTTGTTATATATAATTTTGTTTTGGGGTCTTTCTTTTTTGAGACAGGGTGTCACTGTATGTAGACTATGCTGGCCTTGAACTCACAGAGATCCCAGATCTGCTTGCCTTTGCCTCCTGAGTTGCTGGGATTAAAGGTTTTGGCCACCATGCCTATCCTCTAGGTTTTTAGCCAAAATGTTTAATGCATACCTCTGCAAAGAAAGAACATGTGTATGACTGCTTTCTGTCTTGCTCACCAGGTGGTTTCTTTTTTTTTTTTTTTTTTTTTTTTTTTTTTTTTTTTTTTTTTTTTTTTCGAGACAGGGTTTCTCTGTTTAACAGCTCTGGCTGTCCTGGACTCGCTTTGTAGACCAGGCTGGCCTCGAACTCGCAAAGATCCGCCTGCCTCTGCCTCCCAAGTGCTGGGATTAAAGGCGTGCGCCACCACCGCCCGGCTGCCAGGTGGTTTCTAAACTGTTAAAAAGGCATTAGCAACTGGGTTATTTGGTGCTGTATGATGTTTTATGTTTTTCATTTTGAAATAGGCCTGAACTCTTTCGATTAAGAGTTCTTGAGTTAAATGCATCTGATGAACGTGGAATACAAGTAGTCCGAGAGAAAGTGAAAAATTTTGCTCAGTTAACTGTGTCAGGAAGTCGTTCAGAGTAAGTAACTTTCCATAATATAGTTCATTATATTTGCTTTAAATATAGGCTGTGGTATGAATTTAGCCTCCAGTCGGAGTATTGGAAATTTAATTCCAAATTCACATGTGAATGCTAGAGGTCGAGCATTCAGGTGGAATAACTTGATTAGAAGTTATGAGGGTAAGTCTGGTATCTTTATAAGAAGGTGACAGACTCTGCTTACCACAATTATCACATGGTCAGCCTGGCCATCTGATTCTTTTTTTTAGTAGTGGTTTGACCAGAAAATCCTCAACAAATGAAATTTCATGATCTTGGGCTTCCTCATATAACTGTGAAATATAAACTTCATTTCTTTAAGTTACCAGTCTCAGAATCCATGTTAAAACACCACAAACTAGACTAAGAGACTGCAAGTTGACAGTGGAAAGAAAGCACAGTGGGAAGGGGAGGGCAGCAGGTTAGGTTCCCTGCCTTTGAAGCAGCCAGGCCCTGCAAGGTCCTGATGCTACTGCACTCTGTGTCTCCCTGGGCATGCGGCTTTGCCATGAGCCAAATCCCTCCCATATACACTGGTTCTGCTGCTCCCTGGGGTGTACTCACCCTACAGTACTAGGGTCATGGCCTCTCCCTCCCTCTGTTGTTACATGGAAGGCGTGAGAGCCCCATACAGTGACTTTATACACCAGTAGCATCCTGGCAGCATGAAGGCTGAGAAGCACTGGAATGTTTTTAGTAGTTTCCTAAATGTCATACAATGATCCTGGATGGACCAACTAAATGAAAAATAGGAACCAAAAACAAAATTCAGCTTCATTAAAGAAAAATGCTATAGAGAATAAAAATGAAGCAAAATCAATGTACAGGAAATAAGAACCCACAAAATTGGAATAAATGTTTACAAATCATATATCTAGAAAAGAACTATCCAGAATATATAAAGAATTAAAACTCAAAAAAAATACTACAAAAAAGGTAAAGATCATAGACATTTCTGAACCACTGCCATCACTGAAATTAAAAAAAAAAAAAAGACAGAAAATAAACACTTGTTTAGGAGAAACATTGTAAACCTCACATATTGATGGCTGGAATATCCAGCCTCACAGACGTGCAACCTGAGTCCAATCCCTGGAACCCATAAGGTGGAGAGAAAAACTTGATCACTGACCTCACGTGAATACATAATACACACAATTTTTAAAAGATAAAGAATTATGCTGGATGTGGTGGTGCACGCATTTAATCCCAGCACATGGGAGGCAGAAGCAGGCGGCGGATCTCTGTGAGTCTAGGACAGCCTGGTCTATAAAGTGAGACCAGGACAGCCAGAGCTACACAGAGAAATCCTGTCTTGGAAAAACAAAAACAAACAAAACCAACCAAACAAGCACACACCACTGTGGATTAACCCAGAACAGGCACAGCTAGACCAGTGACTGGAGCAGGGAGTCTTGGGGGACCCCTGATAAGCAGCTGCTTTGTGAGGTAAAAAGGGCCTAAAGTTAGACTTGGTGGCCTTACAGTTCTTGAATGCTGCGGGTTCCTCCCCACCCATCTTTTTTTTTTTTTTTTTTTTTTTTTGGTTTTTCGAGACAGGGTTTCTCTGTGTAGCACTGGCTGTCCTGGACTCACTTTGTAGACCAGGCTGGCCTCGAACTCACAAAGATCCACCTGCCTCTGCCTCCCAAGTGCTGGGATTAAAGGCGTGCGCCACCACCGCCCGGCTCCCACCCATCTTTCTATACTTTCAGTTACTGTGGTTTGAAATGGCTAATGAAGAATTTCAGAAGCATGTTTTAAATTGCACTGTTCTCTGAGTAGCTTGGAGAAACGATGTCATTCTGACCTGTCTAGGACACACTCTGAACTGTGGCAGTATGAAAGGTGTTACTGCCGGGCGGTGGTGGCGCACGCCTTTAATCCCAGCACTTGGGAGGCAGAGGCAGGCGGATCTTTGTGAGTTCGAGGCCAGCCTGGTCTACAAAGCGAGTCCAGGACAGCCAGAGATATTCAGAGAAACCCTGTCTCGAAAAACAAAAAAAAAAAAAAAAACAAAAAAAAAGAAAGGTGTTACAGTTACTCCCCTTTCTCTTCCGAAACCTAAAGTACAAGACTAGTAATGTTATAGTTGTTAAATTTCACTGTAATTTCTCACTGTGTCATTTTATAAATTAAATATAGATTTAGAGATGATTCAGAGGGAAAAGTACTTGCCATGCAAACCTTGAGTTTATTCTCCAGAACCCATGTGATGGTGGAAAGAGAGAACCAACTCTAGTTACCCTATTATTTCCACTGAGGGCTGCAGCATGCACTCATCTACCCATACACTTTTATTCATTATACACACACCGTAAGTAGAATTCTAAAGTAAACTACAGTTATGATCAAGTTTATAAGGTATGAATTACCATATACTGAAAGATGTTATTGCACACTAAGTAGATGAACTGTGTATTGTATATCAGCAAAGACACTTATCAGTGTTCATCTCCTTTGTTTCTTAGTGGGAAGCCATGTCCTCCCTTTAAGATTGTAATTCTGGATGAAGCAGATTCTATGACCTCGGCTGCTCAGGCAGCTTTAAGACGCACCATGGAAAGAGAGTCAAAAACCACCAGATTCTGCCTCATTTGTAACTATGTCAGTCGGTATGTATATGTCCTGAAGACACATGCTAAGCAGCCTTTACATTGGCATGTAGTAATGTCACCTACTTATGGGATACCAGTTATGTCCACACACACGCGTGTAATAATCAGATCAAAGTTACTGACTTCGTTTTCACCATGAATTTGTAGTGAGAACATCCAAAGTCGTCTTTCTGTGCCACTTTGAAATACATCATGGTTGTTTCCAATCTTTTTCAGAATAATCGAACCCCTCACTTCTAGATGTTCAAAATTCCGCTTCAAGCCTCTGTCAGATAAAATTCAACAGAAACGATTACTGGATATTGCTGAGAAGGAAAATGTCAAAATTGGCAATGAGGTAATTAGTAATTTTTATGATGGTCATAATTAGTTTTATGAATGTACATCTTTACATACACATGTCTGTATGTGTGCATACCTTAGGTTAGGTATATTACCTGGAATTGGAGTTACAAGCAGCTATAAGCTGCCTGATATGGGTACTGGGAACTAAACCTCAGTCGATGCAGGAATACATGGTCTTTACCACTGAGCCATCTCTCCAGCCCCCTAATATTTTAAGTGACCCATTCACATTAGACTCCTTTCAGAAGCAAAAGCATTTGGACAGATGCTTTCTCCATGAAACCAGCTACACCACACCCATGGTTTTGTTTACCTCTTGCACTGTGGGTTCTGGGACTTCACCCAAAAAAGTCAGGTATATAGCAAGCACCTTTTGCCCAGTAAGCCATCTGCCTAACCCAATTTTCTTGCGAATTCTCTTTAGGAAATAGCTTATCTTGTTAAAATATCAGAAGGAGACTTACGGAAAGCCATCACATTTCTTCAAAGTGCTACTCAACTGACAGGCGGAAAGGAAGTCATGGAGGACGTGATCACAGACATTGCTGGGGTTGGCTAAGTACACTAGTTACCTAACTGGCTTTTGTAGTCCTCTTCAAGCTACCTTGTCCTGATTCTTAATGCCTATTTCAGGTAATACCAGCTACAACCATTGATGGAATATTGAAAGCATGTCATAGTGGCTCGTTTGACAAGCTAGAAGCTGTGGTAAAGGTAATGCTACTTAGAACACTCCTGGCTGGGCAGTCACATGAGTTCACACAGCAGTGGTTGCCTACTTAAGACCTATTTAACTAACCTCAGTAACTTCAGGGGGGCTGTTTGTTAACAGCTGACAGTTGTAAGCAATGCCACATCCATGTGCATTGGTATGGATGCACAGGTATGACACAGGCTGTGAAACAGGAACTACTTTTAAAGTACCTAAAAACCATCTTGCAGGACCTAATAGATGAAGGGCATGCAGCTAATCAGCTTGTCAACCAGCTTCACGATGTAGTCGTACGTGATGAAAGTCTTTCTGATAAGCAGAAGTCCATTATTACAGAAAAACTTGCTGTAAGTATTTCCTTTGAAGGAGGCCTACTAGCCTTTCCTGGCCCCAATGTAACTTCTACCTCCTTTCCAGGAGGTGGATAAGTGTCTAGCAGATGGCGCGGATGAACACCTGCAGCTGATAAGCCTTTGTGCCACAGTGATGCAGCAGCTAACTCAAAATTGTTGAAGACTGTTTCATGAGTTACCAGACCAGCTCTTATAAAATAAATGACTAAATCACCTGTAAGTGAATATACAATTTTTATTTAACATTCAAACTTCATTAAGACATGTGCAATATGGCAATTTTACTGGTGGTTAACCCTACCTACTAGGATGATTGCTTGCTGAGGCTTAGCAACAGGGTCCAGTTCACACTTAGCACTAATTAAATATTTATTGAATAAATACAATAACAAAAGATGCATTCAAATATTTTCTAAAAAAAAAATCACTTTTAAAGGCCTTTCTAATCAGGCTAGTGACAAACACAATAAAGGCAGATATGCTAGTTTAACATAATTGGCTGATTTTATACAGCACTTATATCTTTTAGTCCACAAGTATATTATTAAATGATAGAGAACATCTAATACAACCATTTCTACATAACTAGTAAATGAATTTCTAAGAAAAACAGACTTTATAGGCCCCATCTTTATATACCCACCCCCAACAGTCTAACTCTAAAGAGGATAAAGCCAATGCCTTTCCTCACAAGAGCTCAGGACTAAAGTCGCTTTGCTATCAGAATCTGTATTTGTGATCCGTTATGAGCATTGAGACAAGATTCAAATATTCCCAAAGAAGCACAATGCACGTTGTGATTGCCTATTCAGCAACAGCGAGCACTGCATTCAAAATTATCTCATCCCAGGAATTAAATAAGGTCAGCCACATTCATGGGCATTTCCTCCACTGTAGTATTGTAGAAAGTCTCAATGTCACGAAGAATCCTCTTGTCTTCTTCAGTAACAAAGTTTATAGCCACACCTTTCCTCCCAAATCGACCCCCTCTGCCAATTCTGTGTAAGAAAAAGAAACCAGCAGTCAGAAACTTGCTTTAGTGTTATTTAAAACTACTGAATATGACGATCCACTTGTTAACCATCAGCTGCTGCTCACTTATCAAAGGGTTATTATAGGTCGTGCTTCTAAGTGGAGCACTAGCTGCTAAAACCAATATACAGAGGTGAAAAAAAAATCTTCCTTTGCAGTTAGTGCCAATAGAATTCAAGGCTTGTCTGGCTGCAAAATGAGATAGGCGCCTTGACCATTATAATAAAGCAGATGACAGTAGTATGTTTGGGGTGAAATTAAAGCCCATACCAAAGTGGGCCAGCCAGGAGCAGTTGTCAGCCTGGGACAAATGTGAACACCAGGGATGAAGAAAACAGTTATAAAATCCATTTCGACGCACGTCTGGAACTGTAAACACAAATGCTGCAACAAGGTTAACTATTTTCTAACTTACTTTTTTCCAGCGGGAAAACAATTTGGTATATGGTAACCCAAACTTAGCACTGCTTTTTGCTCAGCTTTTCACACGTTATACTCAAATTACTCAAACGTGTTGCCTCCAAAACCACTCTACCTTCCTACAAAGTACCAGACAATACAAACCACTTAACGCTCCCTATCAGAAATGCTAACATACAAAATGCCTTGGGCTGGAACAACTTAAAATATCAAATAATCATGACAAAAGAAAATCAAATATAAATACCGACTCGCTCTTTATTCAAACAGTGTGCTGTTTCGCTTATGATTCCACGTCCTAAATTACGTCAACGCCGTTTCTGAGTGCCATCTCGTCATCAACTGCCGCTATCGACTCCTGTATTTTTTAAAAAGTCTTTTTTTACATCATATAACAAAGTACAATTCAATTTATCTAGGGATAAAAGCCACTATAACTAAACCAGGGAATCACTCAAAAATGCTACCAGCAACACCAAGAAAATCCCAACTATATAGAATCAATCACCAGGAAAAAAAGCACATGTACACAATCACTAATAAGGCTCAAACATAAGCCAAGACCAAAAAGATTAAACAACCTAATCCACATGTATGTACACAACCTTGGCCACATTACAAGTTTTCCCACTTTGTTCTGACCAATCTTCCCAAATACAATTTTAACTAGACCTTGGTTAAGTTACTATGCCTTTACTGCAACCTATACCCTCATTTGCCATTACCGTGAATACAAAACACTGCAGAAAAATGTTTGAATTTACTTCTCCAATACAAATATTGGAGATGCTTTCTTCTCACCTGTGAATATAGTTTTCACGATTGGTAGGTAGGTCATAGTTTATAACCAAGGACACTTGTTGCACATCAATCCCACGAGCCTGAAATAAAGGAGGTTTGCTCAATATCCTAATTAAAAAAAAAACTAGATATCCCTATAACCAATCAATGTAGACCACAAAATAGTAATGGACCATACTAAGTGGCATAGCCCACTGTGGAGTGTGGTCTTCTCACTCTGCCAAATAGCCCGGTTGGTTAAGGTTATTTAAAAAACCTTCCCCACATATCCAGCTTTTGGTATTGGGGGTGGGGAGGGGCAGAAAGCAGACTTACCAACAAGTCAGTAGTGATCAGAACTCGGCTTGACCCTGATCGGAATTCCCTCATGATGACATCTCTTTCCTTCTGGTCCATGTCACCATGCTGCAAATACAACAAACTTTAATCAAGAATCTCTACTCAAGTATACATTTATTTCTGCCATGTATGAGACCAAGCGTCCCTGGCTGCTACAGGTGTATAGCAGACAGGTATAGTTAAGAAACAATTGTTTTGAGCAGGGGGAACGACAACACAGCACTGAACAGCCATACTGTAGTTAAATCCTGCTTAATAGATTAATTAGCATAACTAGATCCAACTCTTACCAGAGCAGAAACTGTGAAGTCCCTGGCATGCATTTTCTCAGTGAGCCAGTCCACCTTGCGCCTTGTATTGAGAAAAATAACCGCTTGTGTGATAGTCAAAGTCTCATACAAGTCACATAGAGTGTCCAATTTCCACTCCTAAAGTAGATTTAAAAAGTCAAACATTTTTCTTTTAAAAAACTTACGTAAAGCAGTGGTTAACATCTGTAACACTGCAACCCAACCATACAATTATTTTCATTACTACTTCATAATCTGCTGTCTAAATCATAATGTAAGTATCTGCGGCCCCAGAAGAGGTCAGGATCTACAACAGGCTGAGAATCGCTGGTCTAAAGACTTATCGCACGGAATCTTAAGACAAGGACACTGGACATTAAGAAAGAGGTCCACCCCAGTCTCTGGGATCCAGTGCAGTTACTTTTCTTCTTGTGTGTACTCTGCTAGCATTATTACAAAAACCAAGAAACAATCCTAGTTTCTGTAATTTTAGCACAGTGCTTATACAAGAAGGTAAGAAAACCTTATTTTAACAAGGAGAAAAATTACCTCTCGCTCAACATTGATATAAAATTGTTTGATTCCTTCAAGGGTCAATTCTTCCTTCTTCACCAGAATCCGAATTGGATCTCTCATGAATTTCTTGGTCACTTCTAACACATCAGTTGGCATTGTGGCAGAAAGCAACACAACCTTTAAGAAAAATGCTTGTTTTGACCTGTGTATTCTATATATTTTCAGCTAATACTACAGGAACAAAAATGTTTGAAACCAAGCGTCTCTGCCTTACTATGGTAGAGCTAGGCAGAGATAGTAAAGTATCAAATGCTTTTAGCAGGGGGAACGACAATAGAACACTTCAGTTATATTGTAACTGTACCTGCATGAAACCAAACCCAAATGAGAAGGAAGAGACAAACCTTACCTGAATGCTTGTATTTAATTTTTGAAAAATCTCATAGATTTGATCCTTAAACCCTCGGCTCAACATTTCATCTGCTTCATCCAAAACAAACATTTTGATCCATTTTGGAGCTGTTAATAAGAAAGTCATACTCCATATCTCAAAGTTCTTATAACCATTTGGATCATGATAAAAAGGACTTTTAAAAGGCAATACTTACAAAGGTATCTTCTGTTTAGCATATCAAACACTCTCCCTGGTGTACCAACAACAATATGAGGGGCTTCAGCCTGCAACTTCTGCATTTCATTTCGAACATTTGTTCCTCCAATGCAGGCATGACAAGTTGCTCCCATATAATCTCCAAGAGCCAAAATTACCTTTTGGATCTAAAAGCCAAAAACCTTAAGTTATCATCCTGTAAAACTATAGAGTCAAAGTCTAAAGCTCCAAGGCATAATTGCACTATCTTGTAGGCCAATAGCTTTTATGCATGCATAGCAAAAAACTTACAAGATTCAGGCTTAAAATTCACTCTGAAACTACTTCTTGCTCCCTTGTCTTTTCAATCTTGGGACCCCGTTTCAAATACCAACTAGGAACTTAAGACTTAATGTCTACATTCTTCACTGTGTAAAGTACAGAATGAAATACATTCTGTAAGGGCAAATGTTGGCAATTTTCCAAGGCACCGAGCCTTACAATAAAGTTTACAGCTTATTAGGAAGTTACTTCAAAGCCAGTATAGCAGTGCTTTGAAAACGTAGCATGCAACAGATGCATCAAACTACTGAGACAGTCAAATGTTTAACATGTCACTGCAGTTTTCATGTTGCACAACTGCATTCCAAGTTTTAAAATGGGTACAGATCTAATCCACCCTTTGAGAAACCTATGGGCTCTCAACTGTTGAGACACAAACCCTACAAAGCCTTACCTACAACACCCATTTCCTGCTTAGCTATCAACCATAAACTCCCTCCATGCGTGGACAATTAAAATGGGGGCTTGATAGGACGACTAGGACAATTTATACGTTTTAATTTTAAATTCTTCACAGTTGTGAAACCTGAAACCTATGCAACACGCAAGCAGTTTTTTTGAACTACACTATCAATACCTGTTGAGCCAGTTCTCTGGTGGGGGCCAATACTAGTGCTTGGGTCTCCTTGAACTCAATCTCCAACTGTTGCAGGATGGAAATAGCAAATGTGGCTGTCTTGCCAGTACCTGACTGAGCTTGAGCAATCACATCATACCCTAAAAAAAGTAGGATACACATTTACCGATCCCACATCAAATTGTCACTTCTATTATACACCATGTATTCCAGTTGGAACATAAGTTATGCCCATGTAAGTGATCAGCAAAGAGTATTCTCTTCATTTCAGGTCAGCCCCGAAAGATGATTGCCATCATTTCACTTAAGGAATACAAACAGGTGCTAGTACTTCCCCAAACCTTACTTTCCCTTCTATGGTCCATGTATATACAAAACACTTATTCTACACGGCAGAGTTTTACCTTTAATACAGGGAATAATCGCTCTCTGCTGAATTGCGGAAGGCTTCTCAAAACCATAAGCATAGATGCCTCGAAGAAGAGACTCCTTCAAATTCATATCATCAAAGTTATCAACAATTTCATTCCAGTTGCTCTGTTAAGTTAGTAATAAAACTATGAGTAAGATGAAAAATGTTTACATTCCCCAACCCTTCAACGTCCACACCCATCTCTTACCTCGATGACACCATCGGGGTCCATTCCCTCTGGGCCGCCATGTTCTCTGCTGACAAGAACACTGCGGTCAGACAACATACACAACCCCCTTTTCCAAGCCACTGGCAGACCCTTAAAAGGGTGGTTCTTTAAACCCGTGCCTCATTACCCTCCGCGCACGTGTACTCTACTGAAAACGCTCCACGAAAGGTGGCCCGGCGGGTAGGCACCATTCCCTCTCCCCAGTGGCTGACGATTGGGACCTCTAGTGCAGAAGCCCCTTCATCGAGTGACCCAGGGCCAGGCCCTCCCGTTTGGGAAGCGAAGCTCTCGCGAGTGCTCCGCGCGCCGAGCGCCGAGCCCCGCCCCTAACTCTGCGCAAGCCGGCGTGATTGACGCCAGGAGGCCCAGGCAGGACCATGCCAACGGTCCGCCGTCCAGTTTACTGTCCCGGGTGACCGTCCTCTGGCCGCCGTGTCTCCCACCTCGACAACCCCAGCTCGCGCCGGCGGCCGCAAATAAGGCTTCAGGACCCGGTTACCCTGTCGCAAGCAGCCTGCGCCACGGCTCTGCTTGCCGGACCCGCATGGGTTGGGGCAGAGGCCCAGATGTCACAATGTCTAAGGAAGGGCATCCTTAACATTCCGTTCTCGTATCCGTCCCGTCTCCCCACCATCTGCAGGCCTACCATCATGGAAGGTTCTCGAGGGACACAAGGGGGGCTGAGTGTACCCTAATGATAAGCCCGCATACCTGCAGGGTGGCCGCCAAGCCACCACCCACCTCAACCGCGGGCCCTAGTGACCTTCAACTACAGGCCACCGGCTGCCCCAGGAGCACCGTACCTGTTGTAATCCGCGGAGCCACCAGACATGATCCGAAAAACCACTCAAGCGCCCGACTGAAAAGACAGCCGGACGGCGCCGCCCGTTTTTTATAGGCTCGCGGCCGGATCCCGTTTCTCGCGGAGTAATTTTTTTATCTTTTTTCTCCCCCCCCCTCCGCCCCCGCTCGGAAGCCACAAAAATTGTGCTCCCAGAGTTTGTCGCCGCAAGTGAGATCCTAAGGGAGTCGGTGAGAAAATCCACACTTCATTATTAGTTGGTACTGCAGCGTTCCTGGAGATCCATGAGTCAGGAGTGGGCCTGGGACTCTTTGCCTTCGGCGGAAGAATATTGCAGCAGCGCGTCCGCGCGCCGCGATCCTTGGTCGCCTTGCTCCTACGGGGTTTCTGTGGCCCTGCCGCAGAGGCCGGCGGAGCCCGGGGCGCCTAGGGCGGAAGCCGGTGGCGCTGTTCGCTGGCGGGCGGCGTCTCCAGGACGCAGCTCCGGGCTCCATGCACGTCAGCGCGCCGCTGGGCCGGCGGCCGCGTTCCGCGCCGGAGCGGAATCGGGTTACTTCGCAGGTTCTCACGGCTGTTTACCGTGACCCCATGTGGAGGGCTTAACCTGCTGTGTCGCCCAGCCATTTAGCATCCATTCAGCTCTGGAACGCGTGAAATGTCCCTGCCACGGAAAATGTCGACCACCCAGCACCTCCTAGGAAATCCGGTTCGCAGTTACGTTTTGTAAGACTGGAGTGGCGATTTGATTTTTACAGGTCCTTCTGGCTGCCTTTTAGCTCTGTTTTTTTTTTTTTAATTATGCTGATAATTGTAGCCTAACAGGTGTGAGAGATGATTGATGGGATCATTATTAATTTTTGCAAAGCATCTGTCATTCTTTGTAACACAGAAATGTAAATGGGTGGGTGCTTCTGGCAGGTTCAGCCCTAGCATTTCCAGAATTGATTGCCTCTTTTGGTAAAACAAAGCAAACAGACAAAACCAACTTATTTTAATCGCTTAATATTGCCTTACTGACGTTGAGAGCAATACAGTTCTTGCCCGTAGTAAACTTCCATGGCTGCTTAAGCCCAGAGGTGTATAGTCAGCCACACCTGAGGCCCTTAGCTAAAAATATTATTAATCATTGAATTTTAAAACATAACTCTCGTGTCTATTCAAGATAGCATTGTAAGTATTTAGAAGTTTCTCCTTAGTTCAGAAGGCACCAAAGGCTGATTTACCAGAAAGGGAAACAGCTCATTTTTTTTACTTTACAGAAAACATTTGGCTCTAAGAAAAACCATCTATTTTATGATTGCATTGTATTTGTTTATTGAGTGTGCACCTCAGGGCCTGTGGAAGTCAGAGGACAAACCTTGGGAGTTGGTTCTTCTACCCTATGGATCCCACAAGTGAGTGGGTCCTGGGGATGGAACTTGGGTCATCGGCCCCTAAGGCCACCACTGATCCATCTTGCCAACCCTAGATACTATCCTTATTCAAATATAAAACCTAGGGGCTGGAGAGATGGCTGGCTCAGCCATTAAAAGCACTAGCTGCTCTTCCAAAGGACCCAAGTTCAAATCCCAGCACCCACATGACAGTTCACAGCTGTCTGTAATTGCTGGGTATGGTGGCACATGCCTTTATAATTCCAGTTCTTGGGAGGCAGAGACAGGCAGAGACAGGCAGATCTCTGAGTTCAAGACCAGCCTGGTCTACACAGTGAGTCCAGGACAGCCAAGGATACACAGAAACCCTGTCTCAAAAAACCAAAAAGTAAAAAATAAAACCTTTACTTATTTGGAAATTACTGTGTCAGAAACTGTCACAAAATCAAGATGACAAAATAGAGGCTGGGTGTGGTGGCACAGACCTTTAGCCCCAGCACCCAGGAAGCAGAGGCCTGTGGATCCCTACAAGCCTTAGAGGTTCCAGGCCAACAAGGGTTATCTAATGAGACCTTGCTCAAGGGAGGGATGTGTGTGTGTGACAAAATGGACTGGCCATCATATGTATTGTCTTATTCAAAGTTGCTAAAAATACCTGCCTGGTCTAAAAAACTCAAGAAAGAGCTAAACCAGAAATATAACTGTTTACTCTTTCACTGAGGGAGAAATAGGTCAATATACTTGACCCTTGGATGTTTTCTTTAGCTCTCGTACTGCCATTAGATGCCCTGAAGGACTTTTCTAGGTCTCTTAAGAAGAAATATTTAAGGGCTAGCCTTTAGACAGTCATGGAGGAAGTGTATTTAAAAAGTATAATAAGCATGGTGGTACATATCTTTTTAGGTTTTTTGAGACAAGGTTTCTCTGTGTATCCTTGGCTCTCTTGGACTCACTCTGTAGACCAGGCTGGCCTTGAACTCACAGAGATCCGCCTGCCTCTGCCTCCTGAGTGCTGGCTGGTGGCGCACGCCTTTAATCCCAGCACTTGGAGAAGAGACAGGTGGATCTCACTGAGTTTCGAGGCCAGCCTGGTCTACATAGTGATTTCCAGGACAGTCAGAGCTACATAGTGAAACCCAGTCTCGAAAATACCAAAATAATAATAATAAATTAAGATAAAAAGATGATAAAGCCAAAGTATCTGTCACCCTACAGTGTTTCCAGTAAATGCTGTGTTTATTCTAGTCTCACCACATAAATAGAATCAAGTAACACGTGGGCTAAAAAAGCATGTATTTTAAGGTTTTGTAAATCTACATGGAAGATGTTTACTTTTTAGTTAAGTAAACTTAGCTATCTCTACTTAGCTATCTAAAATTAGCCTTCTCAAAGTTAGTTTATAAGTGCTCCTTAGTAATCTTGGAATTATACTACAAATGATACCAAAAAAAAAAAAAAAAGCCCACAGACCTGTGATCCCACCTACTCAGGAGCCAGGAGAATCCCAAGTTCAAGGTACACCTGGGCTATACCATAGCTAGGGCCACTCTGAGCTACTTAAAATACTGTTTAAAAGCAAGACAAACAAAAATTAGAGCCCTGCATAGCACATGCTTTTTTTTTTTTTTTCCAAGACAGGTTTCTCTGTGTGGCCCTAACTGTCTTGGAACTCACTTTGTAGACCAGGCTGGCCTTGAACTCAGAGATCCACCTGCCTCTGCCTCCCAAGTGCTTGGATTAAAGGCGTGCGCCACCATGCCCGGCTAGCACATGCTTCTGACTCCAGCACTTAGAAGACAGAGGCAAGTGGATCTCTTGTGAGTTGGAAGCCAGTCTGATCTAAAAATAGAAGTTCCAGGCCAGCCCCTGTTGAATACCCATACATATAAAAGAAAATAACAGCCGGGCGGTGGTGGCGCACGCCTTTAGTCCCAGCACTCGGGAGGCAGAGGCAGGCGGATCTCTGTGAGTTCGAGGCCAGCCTGGTCTACAAAGAGTCCAGGAAAGCCAGGGCTGTTACACAGAGAAACCCTGTCTCGAAAAACCAAAAAAAACAAAACAAACAAAGGAAAGGATCATTTAGCCGGGCGGTGGTGGCGCACGCCTTTAATCCCAGCACTTGGGAGGCAGAGGCAGGCGGATCTTTGTGAGTTCGAGGCCAGCCTGGTCTACAAAGTGAGTCCAGGACAGCCAGGCTGATACACAGAGAAACCCTGTCTCGAAAAAACAAACAAACAAAACCAAAAGAAAATAAAAAGAAAACAGCATTTTGGTAATCAGCTGATCCACGAAATTTTGTTTTAAATATATTTTCAGACCTCACAGCCCAAGACCTGTTACTTTCCTTCCCCCCCCCATTTTTTTTTCAATACAGGGTTTCTCTGTGTAATAGACCTGGCTGTCCTGGAGCTCACGTTGTAGACCAGGCTGGCCTTGAACTCACAGAGATCCGCCTGCCTCTGCCTCCTGAGTGCTGGGATTAAAGGCGTGCGCCACCACGCCCAGCTCCTGCTGCTTTCCTAATCTGTAGTTTATGGGAAAAACAGCCATGCTGGGTTAGAATGGTCACTGCTGCAGCTGCCTGCCTCTTTTCATTATTCAGTTGCTGGAGCAAATTAGAAGACAGAGTCTGCTTGTGTGTAGCAGTGTGGTAGCATTCACAATCACTTCTAAGTATTTGTGGGTCAACAAGATGTCTCAGTGGGCAAAGGGTCTTGTTGCCCAGCCTGACTTTGATCTCCCTATTGGTAGGGCAGACTGACCTGCCAGTAACTTACTGTTAGTTAATGATGAAACAGCTGGGACCAAAGATGGCTGAGCTGGTAATACAAGCCTGATGTTCTTCTTGTCAAAGCCCACTTAAAAAGTTAGAGGTAGTGGGACTGGAGAGATGGCTCAGCAGCTAGCTAAGAGCAGTGGCTGCCCTTCCAGAGGACCTGGGCTCAGTTCCTAGCACTCATTTGGTAGCTCACAACTGTCTGTAATTCCAGTTCCAGAGGATCTGGAACCCTCTCATAGACATGCATTCAGGCAATAATAATAATCTTTTAATATTTTTGTTGTTGTTTGTTTTGTTTTTCCCGACAGGGTTTATTTGTGTAACCCTGGCTGTCCTGGAGCTCACTCTGTAGACCAGGCTGTCCTCAAACTCACAGATCCACCTGCCTCTGCCTTCGAGTGCAGGAATTAAAGATGTGTGCCATCGTGCCCGGCAAAAATAAATAAATCTTAAGAAACAAAAGTTAAATGTAGTGGGATGCACCTGTAATCCCAGCAGTCTTACTTTTTTTTTTTTTTTTTTTTTGGTTTTTCAAGATAGGGTTTCTCCGTAGAATAGTCCGGGCTGTCCTGGACTCTCTATGTAGAGCAAGCTGGCCTTAAACTCAGAGATCCACCTGGCTCTGGGATTAAAGGTGTGTGCCACCACACCAGGCCTGGCTTCAGTCTTACTTCTTAAGACAAGGAAAATTGCCAGAAACAGCCCTCCAGCCAGCTACCTGGGAGTACAGATCCAGGCAGAAGCAAGAAGAGACCTGCCCCAACAAGGTGGAAGGCAGTTCTGAAGTGGAGTTTTGAAGGACTTCTGAAACCTGTCTTCTGACATCCACACTAATGCCCATGTTCACACACACATGCAGGTGCACACAAAGTAAGTGCATCTTAAAATGTTTTCAATAAGCAGGATGTGCTGGCACATTCCTTTAATCCCAGCACTCGGGAGACAAAGGCAGGCAGATTGCTGTGAGTTCAAGGCTAGTCTGGTCTACAAAGTGAGTCCAGGACCGCCAGGGCTACACAGAGAAACCCTGTCTTGAAAAACAAAAAATAAGTTTTAAATAAATAGATAAAACAATTGGTTTGCATGTTTTTAACATGTATTTATTTGAAGAGGGAGGAAGAGACCACATATCAGGCCAAATCCCACATGGAGAGGTCAGAGGAAAACTTGCAGGAGTTGCTGCTCTCCTTTCAACATGTGGATCCTGGATACTGAACTTAGATCCTCAGGTTTGACTCCAGATATCTTTACCTGCGGGGCCTTCTATCCCTTAAATGACTTTCAAAAACATTAGAATGGAGCAAAGCCAGATGTGGTGATGTCCTGATTTAATCCCAGCACTCAGGAAATGGAGACACAAGATCTTTGTGATTTCAAAACCAGATTGGTCTACATAGCCAGACTATGCAGTTCCAGGCTAGCAAGAGCTACAGAGTGAGACCCTGGCTGGATTTAAAAAAAACAAAAAACAAAAAACAAAACAAAAAAAAAAAAACTAGGAACAAATGAAAAAAAAAAAGTTTAAATTTTGGGGAAGGGTTTTGATTCTATTATAGAGTTTGCAGTCTTCTAAAAAACCAAAAGATAGAGTTTGAAATTCACTGGCACAGAAATGTCAAACCAAGAATTTTTTAGACAAAGATGGTTGAAGATAACCTGGGTGGTGGTGGCAGGGGCGGAGCACACCTTTAATCCCAGCACTCAGGAGGCAGTCAGGCAGATCTCTTGAGTTCAAGGCCAGCCTGGTCTACAGAGTGAGTTTTAGTACAGCCAAGGCTACACAGAGAAACCCTGTCTCAAACATAAATAAAATAAATAGATGAATAAATAAAATTGAAAATGGAATGGACTTTATTTTTATATAAAGAATTAAACTTGACTGAATTTTTGATATCTTAGGACACAAAGCATATCAGAATTTTCACAGTTAATCAATATTTGATTTTATAACCATCATTTCTGATGGTTTCTTTTTGTAAATACATAGTATAAGACAGCAGGAATGTGGCCAGGCATGGTGGTGCACGCCTTTTATCCCAGCACTCAGGAGGCAAGAGGCAGGTGGATCTCTGAGTTTGAGGCCAGCATGTTTTACAGAGAGTTCCAGGGCAGCCAGGGCTCCATAGAGAAGCCCTGTCTTGAAAAACCAAAAAAGAAAATGTTATTTTTCATGCAGTCTCCATCTTTGAAACTAGGACTCAATCAAGTATCACACAGAAATCAAGGAATGCACAGCTGTACTGTAATTCTAGCTCGAGGAGGCTGAGGCAGGCAGGCCTGGTTGGTATGCAAGGCTAATCTAGGCTAGACCTTGTTGATATAGAAGAAAAAAGTAATAAAACTGATGTGATAAGGAGCAGACAGATTTGCTTAAGGGACAGTAAGTCGCGTAAGTGGAATTCAGCTAAAGGGAAGATACCTCTAAAAATATAGGCAGTGTGCTAATTAGAGATAAAGCCAGTCCACACGCTAGCCTGTGCATATTCATCAGATTTACCACCAGCCAGGCCCTGATTCCCACACCAAAGACAAACCTCTAATTGGCAACTCAAGTGGGCCACAGCGGGGTCACAGCCATCATTAATTCATCTGCCATTAAGTCCCCTGTGCTGTTATTAGGAAAACAATTCTGCCTCATGGACAAGATGACCCTGCGTAACACCTATTCAAACAAAACAAAACACTGGTGTGCTTTATATAATTCTGACTGCACTGTTTTTTTGTATGTCTCCCATCCACCTAAGGGGCCGGACTTGCAGTGAGTTTGAGACTAGTCTATTCTACATGGAGAGATTGTGTGTGCGCATATATATAATATATATATTTCCTTTTTTAATGAAAAGATTTTTCTTTGTTCTATTTTTGTTTTGTTTTTCTGAGTTGTTTGCTCATTTCCCAGCGTATTAGAATGTAGTTTCCACTTGACGTGTGGTTCTGAATCAACCTCTCTCCAATAATACCTTTACTTGAGAAGCTGGGGTAGGGGACTGAGAATTCTAAGCCAGATTGAGCTAAATTGTGTGTGCTGGTTAAGAGGCAGGGCTACTAATTAGGATTGATCCTCAGAGTTAAAGTTGTTTGCTTGTCCCTTTCCCCCCTATTCCCCTGCACCCTCCACACCAAAGGTAGGAAGATTGTACTGTCCTACAACTGGGACACACAGAGTAGAACTCACAACAATGGTATGTGCAGTGGAAGGATGGGGCTGAGAATAGCTGATGCTCCCAGATGCTGGCTGCACCAGATAAAGTAGCACTGTGGGCCATGCTGCCGGTATCAGCATCACTCAGACTCTCCTGCTATTTGTGTCTGGTGTGGAAGTGGGAGGAAGACAAGGAGTTGGGTCTAGCAGGGCTGGGAGCTGAGTCTGGCCTAGAAGACACCCAAGAAGCATGTTTTTTGTTTGGTGTTTTTCATCGCATCCTTCAAAGGCGGGACACAACTATGCTAGAATGACAGGCATAGTTGGAAAATGGTTCAAAGGACAGGATTGTGGCCATACACACATCAACTACAGGGAACTGCTAGGAGCAGAGGCTGCCCACGGCCTACAGCAAGATGGGGTGTGAGAAGCCCCAGAGTCCCAGCAGGTTCTTGGGACCATTTTCCTCCTACTGAGTTGCCTTGTCCAGCCTTGGTATGAGGGTTTGTGTCTAGTCTTTTCATTTGTTTGTTTGTTTGGTTTTGGTTTTTCGAGACAGGGTTTCTCTGTGTATCCTTGGCTGTCCTGGACTCACTCTGCAGACCAGGCTGGCCTTGAACTCACAGAGATCTGCCTGCTTCTGCCTCCTGAGTGCTGTGAATAAAGTCGTGTGCCACCACGCCCAGGCCTTGTGTCTAGTCTTATTGTAACTTGTTATGCCACGTTCAGTTGATATTCCTGGGAGGCCTGCTCTTAAGGGAAACAGAGGAGGAGTGGATCTTGGGGATAGGGGAAGTGGAATAGGGGGACTGGGAAGAGTGCAGCAAGGGAAACTGAAAACTGGTTGGGACATATTGTTTAAGTAAAGGTTGTTTGTTTTTGCTTTTCGAGACAGGGTTTCTCTGTGTGTCCCTGGCTGTCCTGGACTCACTTTGTGGACCACACTGGCCTGGAACTCCCAGAGATATGCCTGCCTCTGCCTTTGCCTCTGCCTCCCAAGCACTGGGATTAAAGGCATGCGCCACCACCATGCCAGCTATTGACTTTTTCCTAACAAATACAATTATGAGCAAATTATAATTTGCATTTACTTAGTTAGCTTCAGTGAAACCACGGGTATGTTTCTTGTGTTAATCAAGTACTTCATAGAGGCTGGAGAGATGGCTCAGAGGTTAAGAACACTTGTTGCTCTTGAAGAGGGCCCAGGTTCAGTTCCCAATATGGTGGCTCACAGCCATGGATAATTCCAGTTTCAGGGAATCTGATGCCCTTTGACTACAAGCACTTGCCATACACATGGTGCACATCCATACAGACAAACCACTCAATGCACATAAAAACAAGATAGAAAACAGTTGCTCATCTGCAACTGGTGTAGAAAACCATGTCTCCAGACTGTAGTCAGTAGTTAGACCATGGCATAGGCAAACACAGATTTTGAGCTCCAATTTAAATTTCGGATTTGTGGGCTTGCTAAAGTCTATGACTAGCTAGATAAATCTTGTCAGTTATTTTGGTTTAAAAAAGTTTCTTGATTATAAACTAGGACCCGTGTGAAGGGGCTGATAGGTTAATATAAGTTAGATTTAGTGAATACCTAAGTTTCTGATACAGTCTTTTAATTCGGGGCATGAAGATCAACTTTGCTGTGAGCAATTAGCTTATCAGCTTATGGATGAAGTCAAGTGAAATGAGGGGAGTCTCTTTGGACTGAAAAACAAGGTTGAAGCCA
>CAJQZJ010033514.1:43884-61256 GCA_907164525.1 Lophiomys imhausi | reverse complement strand
GAATTTAGTAATAAATAAATAAGTGATAAATAATAACTAAAAAGTTCCGTTTCACCCGTGCAAGCCTTTAATCCCAGTCCTTGGGAGACAGAGGTGGAAGTGAGTGGATCTCAGTGAATCCAAGGTCATCCTAAGTCTATGGCAAATTCAAGGCCAGCCAGGGCTACATAGTGAGATCCTGTCTGAAAAAAAAAAAAAAATAGACTGAGCCCATTGGTATGTGTCTGTGTTAGCTTTCAAACCTGGGACAAACTGAGCTGCCTCCTTAACATATCAAAGCTAACCTGGATGCCTGGCTCTCCCTGCATCCCTCAGTCCCTACTACAGGGTTCTCCTGGCAGGCAAACCCTGCCCCCTACCCTAAACTTCTCTAGCCTAGGGCCTGTGCTGCCCTTCCCTGTATAATCCAACCATTTTGGTTACCTGACCTTTTTATCTACTTTCTGTTACCAATCTTTTTAATTATTATTAAGTATTTATTTATTAACTAACAATATTCACTTATAACAAATACCAACAATTTCTTAACTATTAACCCTATAAATTCTTACAATCCCTTTAACCTAACCACTAACCTATTGATAACTATTTTCTTAACCTTTTAGAAGGATACAGTCTCTGGGGCAGGTGTTCAGTCGTCTGGAACACAGTCTTTGTTGTAGATTCTTTAACGCACTTATCAGTCCTTTTTCTGGATCTCAGATGTAGATTCGTCAGGGTAAGTTGATTATCACAGTCTTACCTTAAGTAAGGCTTGATGCTTTCTTCTCTGTGGGAGACCCCAGCCCCTTCGCATCAGCAACTCTGCCACTCTGCCTCAGAGTCCTTAAAGCCAGGCACAGTTTCCTTTAGGCCACTGTTCGGACAGATCAAACCCCTCTAGGCAAAAGCTGAGCCACAGGGTTTAGTCCCTGGCCTTTTGGTGTCTTGCTGAGGCTTTCTTTGCTCACCAGCTTCTTTCTGTCTCAGGGAGATCTGGCCATTAAATGTTGGCCAGCACTTTTTTCAGCAGGACTCTTTAGCATCAGGGGCCTCTTCTTTTTGATGGGGTTCCATGCACTGTCCTTAAATAGGAGGAACTCTGTTTCAGCTTAATTTGGGCTCCGCCCACTTAGCAACTGAAAACAATGCCAGGCCAAATACTTTGTTTCTTAAGTCCATTAAGTCTTTCCTGTTTTCCTGACTTCAACCTTGTTTTTCAGTCCATTAAGTCTCCTGTTTGTTTCCTGTTTTCACTTGACTTCATCCTTGTTTTTCCACAAGCTGATAAACTAATCCACTCACAGCCAAGTTGATCTTCATGCCCCGAATTAAGAGACTCTATCAGAAACCCCTATATATTTTCTAAATCTAATTATTCTAACTCCCTACAACTTTCTCTGGGCCTCCTGGCTGCTGAACTTGGTTCCCCCCCTCCCGTTCCCTCCCCCTCTTGGGCCAGCTCAGTCTGGTTATGTCCACCCTGGACTCTCCCAGATGTGTCTGCCTCTGGCTATGCTCTCCCACATGTCTATAATAAACATTCCCCTCCACCATACCTGAGAAGAGAGACTGAGGCAGGATATTGAGTTCAAGACCAGTCTGGACTACCAAGTAAGACCCTGTTACAAAACACACACTAAATTAATTAATTAATTAATTAGAATAAGATAACAACAACAATAAGTACCTGCCAGATGGTTACACTTGGCATCTTTATGACTATCTCCAAGATGCTATGTAACTCATTAGTGTGTCTGAGAGCTCTGGAGAACTTGGAGTCTTCCCTGTAGGTAGAAGAAACTCAAGGCTGATGCCCTTTGCTGGAGGCACTAGCCTATAATTCCAGCTACTTCAGAGGCTAAGGCAGGAGGATCACAGGTTCAAGGCCTGTCTACGCTACTTAGAGGATTCAAGGCCAGTCTGAGGAACTTAGCAAGTCTAAGAAACTTGGGCCACAGAGATGGCTCAGTGGGCCAAGTGCTTCTTGATGCCCTGAGTTTGATCCTGGAATCCACGTAAAGGTGGAAGGAAAGAATAGACTCCACACACAGTTGTCTTCTGACCTCCATATGGGAACTGTCGCATACACATGAAATCTTTTGAAAGGCAACTTTTTTTTTCGTTTTTCAAGACAGGGTTTCTCTGTGTAAAGGCAACTTTTAAAAATTAGACTTAACCTTTTAACCTAAGCACAGAATCCGAGTTATAATGGGATTTATTTTGTCTGGGACCAGAAAACATGTCAAGTACTTCAAATATTCAAAATATTCGGCTAGTCACTGTCCTCCACAGATGCAGTACAGTGGCATCAGGCATGAAGAGACCAGCCTGATGGGAAAAGAGGGATCCTAAGAAAGACCCTGTCTCTATAAGGCACACCAAGCTTTCCCTAAGATGTGCCCAGCTCCTTATTTTTCCTGGGCTACCCACTCCATCTCTCAATTGCTGCAAAGCAAACATGACTCTCCATTGTTTCTTGTGTTAATTTGTGCAACAGGCCAGGGTCCAAGGAGTGAGGAAGATTTGCCATGTTGCACAGCAAACAGTCAAACTGGACTCAAACAATCCTCCTGCCTCGGCCCCTGAGGGGTAGGGAGGGATTCTAGATGCTCCACCACAACCAGCTACATTTCTTCTTTCATCTACAGACTATGTGTTCAGTAGAAGAATGGATTTGCTCACTTACATTCTGGATAAACTTTAAGGCTTTATTTTAGTTTTATGTGTATGGGAGTTTTGGATGCATATGTCTCAGATCCCCTGGAGCTGGAGTGACAGATTTGAGTTGTCATGTGGGTACTCAGAATAGAATCTGAGTCCTTTGGAAGAAAAGCAAATGCTATTAACCACTGAGTCAACTCTCCTGCCCTCTAAATAAACTTATAGACTTGATTTAGGATGACCTAGCTAAGCTGGCCCCTGGTGGTGTACACCTTTAGTTCCAACACTTGGGAGAGAAAGGCAGGAGGGTCTCTGTGAGTTTGAGGCCAGCCTGGTCTACAAAGCCAGTTCCAGGACAGTCAGGGCTGTTACACAGAGAAACCCTGTCTCCAAAAGAACAAAAAACCAAACCAAACAACAACAAAAAGATGACCTAGCTCTGTAACAGCGTTTCTTTTGTTAGTCTTAGAAAGCCTCAGACCTTTATGCGTAGTTGCTTTTTTCTGGATATGTAAACAAATAAGAGTCTTTTAAAAAACCTAAGTTCAGATGCCTCTCAGATGCAGAGGTGTATGATTCCCAGGTGTGATTGTGTGTGTGTGTGTGTGTGTAAGATGTGCTTCTCCAAGAGAGAGGAAACAGTTGCCTTAACATTTCCCATATACACACACCCTTTTGGGGCTTTCAGGAGACATCTCAGAAGATTAATAAAAGCCCTTCTCCCTTCTCTCTCCCTTTGGATATGAGAGATGAGTGAGGTGGCTCTGGAGATCCTTAGATAGAATTATAGTCTGAGCAAGAAGCTATCAGGACTGTATAAGGAGTTTAACACATATGCAAATTGAGAGATTACTAGAAAATTGCAGGTTAATATCTGGGAGGGAAGAATGCTTAAGCAGTAGGTAACTGCTGGAATTCTCCCTCCACCTCTCCTCCCTCTCTTCCTCTGTTGTATGTTTCTGTTTGTTTTGATATTAAAAACTATTCATGCATGCATCCACCCCACCACTTTCCCCAAGACTTCCCTGTGGTAGGGTTAGTGAAGTTAATATAGAATGTAGCAGCATAGGGATATCTGATTAGTGGAAGTTTGGCGTCTCAGGTGAAAGGTATGGGCGGAACCAATTACGTCTGGATGTGATTAGCATTAAAGGACGTGCCTTGAAAGTCCGCCAAGAGCAGATAATCATGGGACTGTGGACACTCTGTTGGAGGGGCATGCCTTGAAAAGTGCACCAGGAACTATGGCAACAAAATGCCAGAATTCATAGCCAAGATCATTATGACACATTAAGACACAAGGGATTGCCGGGTGGTGGTGGCGCACTCCTTTAATCCCAGCACTTGGGAGGCAGAGGCAGGCGGATTTCTGTGAGTTCGAGGCCAGCCTGATCTACAAAGTGAGTCCAGGACAGCCAGGCTGTTACACAGAGAAACCCTGTCTCAAAAAAAACAAAAAAACAAAAAAAAGACACAAGGGATATTTAAATCAGAAGCCCACTTGGCCTCAGCCCTGCCTCTTCCTCATCTTCCTCTGGCAACACATGTTGAAAGACCATGCTCCACCCGACCTGCCAGGAGTCCACACAAGTGGAAAAAGTAAAGGCAGACCCTCCCTTGTGCTCCAGAACATCTGAATGGAGAATTATCACCCCTCAGAGCCCGAGAACATCAGAATGGCCAGAACACAGAGTGGAGCCCTTGGAGGCCTAGAGCATCGAACAGTGAACCCAAGAAACTTTTCATCTTGCAAACAATTGGGCCCTAGGACCATAGAGGCAATTCTTGACTGGTTAAAAGGTCACCCCACTTCAATGGTTGAAACAGATCAAATTTATAAACTGGCCTTAAGATCGGACTAGTAAGACTCACAGACTTTTAAGATTGAAAGACTTGGTGGAAACCAGCCACCCGTATGGATCCACACCAAAAATTAACCTGAGAGAATTAATATCCTTTTAAGAAACTTAATGTTAAGTGTTTTCTTTTTAGAATCAATATTAGAGTATTTTAGGTATTAAGGTATTCTTAGATTATAGGTTTTAAAATTAGGGTTTGGGTTTTAGGATTTAGGAACTTTATAAGTATTTGTTAAGTATTAATAAATGTATAAGTATAAATAATAATGATTTACTGTTACACTCCTCCATCACATCTATCTCCCACCTTCATGTCCTTTTCTTTTTCAGTCCAATTAGTGCTGCCCAAATGCACACAGGTGTCAGGCCATCCAATCATGCATGGACAATTTGCTGGTTTTTTTTTTTTTTTTTTTTTGGTTTTTTGAGACAGGGTTTCTCTGTGTAACAGCTCTGGCTGTCCTGGACTTGCTTTGTAGACCAGGCTGGCCTCGAACTCACAGAGATCCGCCTGCCTCTGCCTCCCAAGTGCTGGAATTGCAGGCGTGTGCCACCACACCTGGCTTTTTCTGGAATTTTTTTCTCTCTCTTCTCGCCCCCCCTTCTCCCAGTTTTCATGTCCCTCTCCATCATGGTGACTAGATTAGAATTTGGGGCATATCTTCAAGGGCACATGAAGCCCTTCACAGTTTTTAGGCAGCTGTGTTCTTTGGGTGGCTATGGAAAAGGGGAAGAAAGATAGGGAGAAACCAGCACATCCTGTGAGTGTGGAGGGATATGTGAAGGTAAGATGGTGAGCAGATAAAAGCACTTGCCTGGCCCGTGTTCTAGCCACATACTGTTCAAAGGAAAGAAAGAGCCAAGTCCACAAAATTATTCTCTGATGTCCACACATACTTCATGGCTCACAATTACGCTCACACATACACACAACAATAAAGTTTATTATTTGGATTTTTTAAGATCGATTTATTTATTGTATGTGTGCTCTATCTGCACGTACATCTGCAGCCAGAAGAGGGCATCAGATCACATTGTGGATGGTTGTGAACTACCATATGGTTGTTGGGAATTGAACTCAGGACCGTTGGAAGAGCAGCCAGTGCTCTTAAAAGCTGAGCCACTTCTCCAGCCCCTTGATTTATATTAAAAAATAAAAATAAAAAAGCAGAACACAAACCAGTGCCCCTAAACATCTCTGGCCTCCTGGCAGGCAGAACTGTTTGTCAAGGATGAATTCCTTTATCATTTTCTCATCACTGGGTTTTGGACTTGGTAATGTTGTGATAAACTCGGTAGGCAAACTCCCCACAGAAGACCCCTTTGGGAGACACCGGAAGCTCTCAGGCCAGCTACTCTGAACCACAGCACAGTTGAAGACTGGAGATACCTGGCATATCAAGGAGGAATGTTAGTGTAAATTTAAATAACTGTACTTGTTTCTCTGTTTCTGTCTTAACCCAGCTATCACTCAAATAATTGAGGCTCTATTATTTGTTTAATAAAGCTTTACAGCACAATCCTGAGCAGTTTTAATCTGTTCTTAACCCTCTAGGCTAGTGTGACTCCCTCCTTGTAAAATTCCCAAGTTACTTGCTTGTTAGTGCTTTCTTTGCTCCAGTGGAATCGTCCTCATGTCTCTTCCTCCTCCCCTGGAGGGGAGGAAGTCCAGCCCTATTCACTCCCCTGCTCAGTGATGGGCTGTAAGCTGCTTTTTTTTTGCCATATCAGGGGACATCAGGGAAGCAGGGTTTACACAACATCAAGACAGGAGATTCTCAGAACAAGTATTGCAACCAGATATGGGGGGGGGGGTACAGAAATCAGCACTTGAATTACACAATAACCTTATGCCTACAGAGGAAGGCTAGGATCAACACTTGAATGTTGTCTTCTGATCTCCATAGGCATGATGTGGTTCTCCACCCCTCCTTCCCCCCCACACACATAAGTACATGGATATGTCTAAGCACAGTGATGTCCCTTTGACTTTTGGCAGAGACTATATCTGCTAGGACATTTTTCCATTCCAGGTACAGTGGATTCTCTCAGGAGAAAGCAAGCCCTGCAACAGTAGTATTCAATGTCTATTTACTTCAGAAAATAGAAGAGTCTGCAAGGAAGCACATAAAATGAAATTTAAAAATGGCTAAAACATATAAGAGTTGGATCCCTAAGAAAAGAATGAGACTCTAAGATATTGTATCCAAAAGAAGAATATAGAAGTGAGGTGGGTGGGGAGAATGCCTCCCCAGATCTGTTTCCCTTTTCTCTGCCCTTCCATTTTCCCTTTTGTTTCTTTTTTTTTTTTCTTTTTAAATTTCTGTGAATGTGGGAGAAGGATAAAAGTCCCTGTCTTAGTTAAGGTTCATATTGTTGCAACAAAACACCATGACTAAAGGCAAGTTGAGAGGGAAAGGGTTTATTTGGCATATACTTCCAGATTATAGACTTTTATTGGAGGAAGTCAGGACAGGAACTCAAGCAGGGCTGGAACCTGGAGGCAGGAGCTGACACAGAGGCCATGGAGGAGTGCTGCTTACTGACTTGCTCCCTATTGACTTGTTCCGCCTGCTTTCTATAGAACCCAGGACCACCAGCCCAGGGGTGGCTCCCCTCACAATGGACTGGACTCTCCCCCATTAATCACTAATCAAGAAAATATCTTACAGCCAGATCTTATGGAGGCATTTTCTCAAAGTTCTCTCCTTTCAGATAACTCTAGTTTGTGCATCAAGTTTGCATAAGACTAGCCAGCACAGTCCTTTGTAGCTTAGTTAAGAAAAACCACAAACATTTATATCTCTCAGGAAAAATCACTAAATATGACCAGAACATTGTGTCTCTCAGGGCAGGCCACTATGACTAGTGTAGTTATTTATTTTGTTCTCTTTCAAGACAGCTACTCAGTCTGCTGCTGAATTCCTGGGCTCAAGTGATCCTCCTGCCTCAACTTCCTGAGAAACTAAGGCTATAGTCTATAGCTGATAATTGTTGGGTCCAAAGGGTACCCCATCCCTCACTCCCTCATAAAGCAGGCCTACTGACCAAAATTGAGTCTAGGCCCAGCCTAACCTGTACTATAGGAGGATTTGTGGAAGTTAGATTTTAAAAATAGCATTCCTCAGGAACCTGTGAATGTTCTCACCTGCCAAAAGGAATAATTTCCCTTACTCTGGCAAAATGGACTTATGCTCCACCGATGTGTGCCTGTGGCTCATGCTGGCCTGCAACCTCCCTCAGTGCCTAATTCAAGTATTTGTTATATGTCCCTCCTCCCAGACACCTGATCTTCTCTTTACAAAGGCAAGCTTTCCCTTGGTCCTGCTAGTCTCAGGGTGCTCTCTCCATTCCCTAGCTCCCACTGTCCTCCCTTCTCTCAAAGGTAGCCCTGGCCATATCCAGTCTGCTTTTTTTCTCTCTGCTATGGACCCTTCCAGATGCCACTGTATATTTTCCCTCTCTTATGCACAATAATCCTTCCCTTTATACTATGGAGCAGTCGTGTCAACAGTTTCTCTACTACGCCCTCTTGAGTACGCACACCATGTTCTTTTTAGTTTGTTGGTTTTCTGCATTTCTGTGGTACTGGGGCTAGAACCTGGATCCCCCATGATCTAGCCCAGCACTTGGTCCCTGAACTATACCAGTCTTTGTCTTTCAGTCCTTTTTTTCATCAAAACAATTCTTTAAATTTTATTATTATTATTATTGTTATTATTATTATTATTTTGGTGTTTTGAGACACAGTTCCATTATGTTGTAGCCTGTGGGTCTCCTAGAACTTGTCATCTAAACAAGGATGACCTAGAACCAACTCGCAGAGATCTACCCACCTCTTCCTTCAGAGTGCTGGGCTTAAAGACATTTTCCACTACACTGCCAATTCTTAAAAATTTTAACCTTCAGTATCCCCAGTTCTGAGGGGATTGCAGGAGAATTTGCATTTCTAACATCTCCCTAGATAAGGCCACTTCTGCTGCTCAGGGGAGGTGTATACTGAAAAAGGCTTGGGGCGGGGGCTGGAGAGTTGGTTCAGAAGTTAAGAGCATTGGCTGCTTTTCCAGAGGACCAGAGTTTGTTCCCAGCACCCACACAATGGCTGACAACAATCTGTAACTACAGTTACAGGAGATCCAACACTCTCTCCTGACTTCTGTACGCACTGGGCATATACATGATACACATACATACATGCACACATGCAGGCAAAACACACATGCACATAAAATAAAGTGATACCTAGTCTATCTCCACAGAGCAGTTCGTCAGCTGCATCCCTCCTAATCCAAAGATACAGCCAGACGTTTAGTCCATTTCTTTTTCTTTTTTCTTTCTTTTTTTTTTTTTTTTTTGGTTTTTCGAGACAGGGTTTCTCTGTATGACAGGTCTGGCTGTCCTGGACTCGCCTTGTAGACCAGGCTGACCTCGAACTCACAGAGAGCCGCCTGCCTCTGCCTCCCAAGTGCTGGGATTAAAGGAGTACGCCACCACGCCCAGCTATTTTCTTGTTTGTGCTGCTAGGATCAGCCCAGGATCCACACAAACCCACCAGTCTCCTCTGCTGAGCCATACCCTAAGCCACTGTGGATCTTATTGAGATGCCAGGTGGGCTTTTTTTGAGGTACTTATTATATTCTTCTATTCAGCATTTACCCCCTTGTTTGTTTGAAACAGAGTGTCAGGCTGGAGAGATGGATTGCCATCACTGAATGATGCTGTAATTACATTGTAGCTCACAACAGTCTTTAATTGTAGTTTCAGAGGATCTGTCGTCCTCTCTGGCCTCCACGGGCACTGCTGTATGTAGTACTGCTGGATGTATGTAGTGCTCTTACATCCATGCAGACAAAGCACTAATATTCATAAAATAAATAGAAGTCTTTAGTGGGAAGTAGTGGCGCTTGCCTTTAAGCCCAGCACCCTGTCTTGAGAAGGAAGAAAGAAAAAAAAAGAGTGAATCATCATATAGATCAGGCTGGCCTTCAG
This sequence comes from Lophiomys imhausi, assembly GCA_907164525.1. Lineage (NCBI taxonomy): Eukaryota > Metazoa > Chordata > Mammalia > Rodentia > Muridae > Lophiomys > Lophiomys imhausi. The sequence goes on along the minus strand of CAJQZJ010033514.1, from coordinate 51,765 downwards.
CTAAGATTCTTCTGCTTCTGCCTCCTGAAGGATGTTACAGTCGTATCTTCAGAAATTGTATTGATTGACTGGTTTTTTTTTGAATTACATTTGATTTGTATTTTAAAGATTTATTTTAACAATATGTATGTGTGTTGGGGGGGCAGTATGTGCAAATACACGCAGGCTCTTGTAGAGGCCAGAGTCATCTGATTCCCTGGAGCTGGAGTTATAAGCCATCATGTGGGTGCCAGGAACCAAACTGTGGTCCTCTGAAAGAGCCGTATGCTCTCTCTGCTGAGTCATTTCTCCAGCCTCTTATCTATTTTGTGCTCAGGTATGTTTATGTGTTTGGGTGCACAAGTGCCATAGCACTTGTATGAGGATCAGAGGACAATATGTGATATTGCTTCTCTCCTTCCACCATGTGGGACCTGGGGATTAAACCAAATCATCAGGATTGGCAACAGGTGGCTTTATCTGTTGGCACCATTGTTTTTTTTTAATCTTTTTATTTTTTTTATTTTGCGAACTTCATATCATGCACCCTGTTCCCACTCATCTCCTACCTCCCCTCAGATTCTTGCAACCTCTCCCAACAGAAAAAAAAAATCTCATTGTGGAAGATGTTGTGTGTCATAGCATGTCCCACAATATTTCCTTTTGTACACACTATTCTGCTTGCAAATGTTCACTACAATGACTCCCTTGTCTTATATGAGGCCTCTGGCTTCTGCCACTTAGCCAGTACTGGAACCTCCATGAGACTCCTCTCAGATAACCTGTTACTGTCCTTTGTTATGAAGATCCTGCAGTTTTGTGTCTGTAGAACTGGCCTCTTCACAAACTGCAGCAATTCATCCATGGGGTACATGTTGGGGTGGGCCAATTCAAAGTCCTGGATCTGGGCCTGCAGCTCCCATATCCAGGGCTAGCTCTACTCTGCTGCCTGGGTGAGGTGCAGGGTCTGCTCTCTCAAGTGCGGCAGCAGGTAAGGGGCTGAGCCGGCTTTCCTGCTCTCATGACCCCAGGGCCAGGTCTCCCATCTGCTATGGGTGATGATTGGTGAGGGTGAGGAAGGGCATCTCTCCCTTGTACATAACACCACTGGGAGGAGGGCCAGCTCTCCCAAGCTTTCATTCTGAGGGCCAGCTCATTCATAACTCCAGAAATGTGCAGTGCCTTCTCTCCCGACTACTGCAGCTGGCTGGGGACGGGGGTGTGGCAGGGTCCGCTCTCTTGCTGCATGCTTCTAGGGCCAGTTCTCCCATGATGCCCAGGTGGGGGGTGGGTCAGTTCTCTACAGCTCAGCTATCAACATGTCTCCGGTGACAGTCCAGACCAGGGATATCCACCTGACTTTTGGTGGTAACAGACCCTGCTGCTGCAGGGCCATGGACCCAGATATGGTCCTTATTGGCAACACAGGTGAGGACCCAACCTGGTCCTAGGTGGCATCATCAGACACTCAAATCAGGTTGTTCCTCACTACTCTCAACTCTCTAGTTCTGCCTCTTCATTGAGCCTGCATCCTTCTGTTTCTTTTTCTCTTCCATTTCTCCACCCTTCAGTTGCTCCTCTTAGTGGTGCCCAGAGTCTCTGAGTGTCCAGTCTCTGGGCTTGACTCAGGAGTGCTATGCCCCACTTGTGCCTTGTGCATTAAGGTGCCTGGCAGGGGTCATCTCCAGTATGGTTTGACCCCCAGGCCCCAGGCCTATGTGGCACCAGACTGGTGTTCGTCTCAGGCCAGCTCCCTGTCCAGGCCCTATGGTACCAGTCTGATGGTTGTCTCAGGCTCTCTCTTTGCCCAGCTCTCCCAAGTGGCCATCTGCCTGGGGTCTGTGGTGTCAGGCAGGGTTCTTCTAGTCTCCAGCTTGCTTCCTGTCCTGGGAGTCCATCAGGTGCTTGCCTGGTGCTGGACTGGTGATCCTCACAGGCTAGCTCTCTGTAGGGGCCCCTGGCGTCGAACTGGTGGTGGTCTCAGGCTTGCTTTTTTTCCCCCAGGAATGTTAGGCTGCTATTCATTCAGATGTTCCTAGGTCAGAACACTGAATGTAGATATAGCCTCTCTCCTCTCTGCCACCTACTGATGCACACATGACACAGTAGCCACATCTGTAAATGCCTCTAGGGGCGGGCCATTAATTGCTTTTTTGAGACAGTGTCTTTTTATGTAGCCCAGGCTGGTCTAGAATGTAATTAGTCTTCTTTCCTCTACTTCCCAAATGCTAGGATTGTAGGGGTGCACCACCACACCTAACTCTTTAATTTAGCTATTTTTTGTTTATTTGTTTTTGTTTTTCAAGACAGGATTTTTGTGTGTAGCTCTGTATGTTCTGGACTCACTGTGTAGACCAGGCTGGCCTTGAAGTCACAGAGATCAGCCTGCCTCTGCCTCCTGAGTGCTGGGATTAAAAGTGTGGACCACCATGCCCAACTTGATTTAGTTTTTTGAATAGACAATGTATTCACAAGAATTACCCCATCTCCCTCCACCTAATTATTTTGTCAAGATTCAACCAGTGATACTGATTTCTTCTGCATGTTTAGCAAGTATCAATGAATGAGCAAGGGAATGTGATCTCTCTCTTTCACAGAAAATGACAGCATACTTAATTTTTCTGTATTTGTTTTGGTTTTGACAGTTTTGATACATAATAGCCATGGCTGGCTGGATACTCTCTCTATAGCCCAACCTGGTCTCCAACTCATGGCAATCCTGTGTAACAGTAAATTTTTATTTAGCAATCATATATTTATTAAAAACTTAACAAATACTTAACAATTACCTATAAAGTTCCTAAATCCTAAAGCCCAAACCCTAACTCTAAGACCTAATCTAAAACAGCCTAATACTTTTTTTTTTTTTTTTGGTTTTTTGAGACACGGTTTCTCTGTGTAATAGCTCTGGCTGTCCTGGACTCGATTTGTAGACCAGGCTGGCCTCGAACTCACAGTGATCCGCCTGCCTCTGCCTTCCAAGTGCTGGGATTAAAGGCGTGCGCCACCACGCCCAGCCCTAATACTTATAAAAACAAACATTTAACACTAACCTAAATTTTCTCAAAAGGATATTCTTAGATTAATTGTCTGGGTGTGGATCCTTATGGATGGCTGATTTCTGCCAAATCTTTCAGTCTTAAAGTCTATGAATCTCGTTCATCAGATCTTAAGGCAGTTTATAAATTTAATCTGTTTCGACCATTGAGGTGGGGTGGTCCTTATATCAAACAAGAATTATCTCTGCAGTCTTAGAGCCCAGTTATAAAGTTTCCTAGGCTCACATTAAGATGCTTTGGGCCACGCTCCAGTGCTGCATCCAGTCCAATGCCCTGGGACTCAGACTCTGGTCAGCTGAGGAGGAAGGTGGGTGGTGCAGGAGGAGTGACCTGTGACCACATGAATCTTGACTTAAATCTCTTCACCTGTTGTAATGAATTGGCAGCGTGATTTTCAGCAGAAGTTTTCTCATGCTTCCAAGTCATGCCCTTGGGCAATGTGTCCCTCCAAAGCTTTCCTTGCAGAAGTGGGTTGAGGAGCAGCAGGAGGTCAGGAGATCACATGATCTGTCGTGAAAATTTGGAGTTCTTTTCAACAGTGTTGTTGCCATGGTTCCTGGCAAGCTCACCAGGGAACGCCCGCCACCATCCCCCCCCCCCCCCCCCCCCCCCCCCCAAAGTCCCATGATCAAAAAAAAAAAAAATGCCATTTGCCTTTGGCGGGCGCCCAAGAACACATCATGTCCGGACGAAAATCTTTTACCTGAAAGTCCAGGCCTTTGCTCCTTATGCTGCTAAATGCTATCACTAACCTCACCACAATCCTGCTTCAGTATCTCAGTTGCTGTGATTACAGATATGTGCCATCAATGCTCAGACTCTGCCATCGCAATTTTCTTCTTTTACATGTATGAGTGTTTTCCTTGCACATAGGTGTAGGCATAAGATTACTGTAATTCAAATGCTAGTTTCTGTACCTGCCCCAAATCTGGTTGCAGTCCTGTCTGAATGTTGTGTAAACACTGCTTCCCATTTGTCCTCTGATATGTCAATAAAGTGGCTGACAGCCATTCACTGAGAGGGGGAGAGAATAGGGCTGGACTTCCTGCCCTCTAGGAGAGGAAGAGTGAGAGGAGGAAGTAGGAGAATGAAGGATAAGCAGAAAGTGAGGATATGAGGAGAAAGAGTCAGTTGAAGCAAGAAAGCTACAAAGTGCAAGTATCCCGGGGATTTACGCTGGGGAGAAGCCAGATTAGTTTAGGGGGTTAAAAATAGAGTAATAACTGCTCAGTTCTTGTGGTGTGAAGCTTGTTTAACAATATAATAGAATTTCAGTTATTTGGATGATAACCAGGTCAACTGAGAAAAAAACACAATCATGTAAAGATCCACTAACACATAGGTATGTGCATAGCATGTGTGCCTGCTGCATTGAGGTCAGGAAGAGGGTGTTGGATCCCCTGGGATGGGAGTGACAGACAGCTGTGAGCTGCCATATGGGCATTGGGAACCAAATCTGGGTCCTTTGCTAGAGCAACACATGCTCTTGGATACTGAGCCAGTGTATTTGGAACATCAGTGTCACATCATTACATAACTGACTCCTTCATCTTCTCTTGGGTCTGCATTGCATTCCGTTGTAGGAATACATGAAGGTTTTTTTTTTTTTTTTTGGTTTTTCGAGACAGGGTTTCTCTGTGTAACAGCCCTGGCTGTCCTGGACTCACTTTGTAGACCAGGCTGGCCTCGAACTTACAGAGATCCGCCTGCCTCTGCCTCCCGAGTGCTGGGACTAAAGGCGTGCGCCACCACCGCCCGGCTAACATGAAGGTTTTTTTAACTAAAAAAAAAAAGTTTTTTTAATACATGAAGTTTGGCCACAGATGTTCACATGTGGCTATCTTTAGTTATGACAACCATAAACAAGATAATATCATCATCATCTACACATGGACAGATATGAGAGGGCCATAGGTCAAGTATGTGAAACTTGTTTAGAAGGGAGTTATTCTATTTCCTCTGTGACTATGCAAAACAAACAAACAAACTGTTAGGGTTCAGGAAAAGCCACACAAACCACTCAGACACCAGACTCAGTTATATATGGATGGTTTATTGAATGCACACTACCCCAGGACTGATCATGACCAGGGACCCAATCTGGATCTGGGAACCCTGACTGCGACCATGAATGTTTTCCAGAGTAAGCTCATAAAGGCAAAAACTTCAGTGAGCTCATACAGGTCATGGACAATTTTAACAGGGTGGTAGATCTTGACTCAAGTTATTTTGGCTAGCTAGACAATAACAGTTCTAACTGACCTTTAATTGGATTTGTCCTAAGTGAGGTAAGTAGGGTTGTGGCTATGGCTTTTCACAGTACTAAGATAACAGACTGTGAGTACCATACCCTCATAGTAAGGACAGCAGTAGGTCAACACACCTGGGTACAGTCATGCTCAGAGAGAGGGGTTTTCAAGAATATTTCAAAGTAACAGGGCATGAGTAGCAGAAACTGTAGGATCATAACAAAGTCAGGATGAATAGTTAACTTGACCCAGCAGAAGGACTTCCCCTTTGTCCTCTGGGGAGGGGAGCCTGAGAACTGGAACTCAATCGCCTCATGATTGAAATGGAGAATGAATACAAAATGACTGCAGTTGTGCTAAAGGAGCCAGGCCTCAACAAGACAAACAAATTCCAGTGTGAATGGACAAAAGACTAAGCAGAGCCTTCCCATTTAAAAATCTTTGGCCTTTTATCGTCTCCATCCAGCCACTTCCCACGTGAGCACAGCCTCCCGCTCAGATCCTTGCGCAGCCTGTGGTCCGGTCCTTCCCTCCATCCAGCTTTTCTTCTGTCCTCACTTCTTCTATAGCTTACTAATTGTTCTCTTGATGTGCACATGCCTGCCTTTAATCTTTCATTTGTGACTGAGGAGGGCCAGTCAATGAAAGTAATTTTTTTAATTGAAAAAAAAATTTTTTTTTTGGTTTTTCGAGACAGGGTTTCTCTGTGTAACAGCCCTGGCTGTCTGGCTGTCCTGGACTTGCTTTGTAGACCAGGCTGGCCTCGAACTCACAGAGATCCGCCTGCCTCTGCCTCCCAAGTGCTGGGATTAAAGGCGTGCGCCACCACGTGGACCACTTTATGAGTTCCCATGTCACCCTCCAGCAAGTGCCATGTAATTTTATTGGTCCAGTGTTACGTATGAGCTGCTGAACTGAACATGGGAAGTTGAAATTTTGCTTTTCTTGATCTAATGAAATTTTTTTGTTTTTGTTTTTCGAGACAGGGTTTCTCTGTGTGTCCCTGGCTGTCCTGGAACTCACTCTGTGGACCAGGCTGGCCTCCACCTCAGAGATCAGCTTGCCTCTCTCTGCCTCCCAAGTGCTGGGAGAGCCATCATTGACTGGAAAGTTAATTATCTTTAGAATGTAATTTATATTTGTAAATTTTATTTTGATTATTACAGCTTTAATTACTGTCTAGATTGTGACTCTTCATCTAGAAGGGAAGACACCATCTCTTTGCTCCTGGTAGAGAAGACATTTAAACTGTTCGAAGACTAGATTTCCAGGTGGATTTTGGGAAGTCTCAGGGTGCAATTTCACGGTTGGGCACCAGGCGGCAGGACACGGCTCTTCTCTGTGCTGCAGAGTTTTATTCTGGTTTGAAGTCTCGTTTCTTCTCGTGATCTTTTTGGCTTTTTTGTTTTGTTTTTCAAGACAAGGTTTCTCTGTAGCCCTGACTGTCCTAGAACTCACTCTATAGACCAGGCTGGCCTTGAACTCACAGAGATCCGCCTGCCTCTGCCTCCCGGGTGCTGGGATTAAAGGCGTGCGCAACCGCCGCCCGGCCCTTCTGATAATCTTTAAGACTGAGTCTACAGAGCCTGCGCCTCTACGCAGGGCAGAGTTTAACAGTTTTAAACTAAGAAAAAAGCCCTACAGACAGATTTTGTGGAAGCATTTCTCAGTTGAGGCTCTCTCCTGTCTTATGACTACTAGCTGGTGTCAAGTACAGCTCCTGAGTGTGGCACAAAATGCACTCATCAAGAGAGTGCGGTGCTCAGAGTAGTCACAAGTTCACAAAGAACCCCACTCAGGAACTCATGGGGGGGGGGTGGAGTGGACACTGGGCCTCAGTTCCCTGCAAAGGATAAAGGACAGCCTTAGCCAGGAGCAGTCTCCTGGAAAGTTACCTCATTCCAACGTTACTCTCTGCTAGAGCTTCAGGTTCACAGAATCTTCACGCGCATCTGAAAGAAACCAAAACCTTAAGGGGAATCACCTTTCAAATGTGGGAAAACCTATGGAAAGGACCCTTGGTTTGCCCTAGAAGTCCACTTTCAAAGGCCGGATGGGTCTCCACTGTTCCTCAGATCTGCATTGGTGAAAGCAGTCATGGGATGGGACATTTGCAAAGCTATGCCGCACTTCCAGAATTTCTTACTGAAGTTTTTCAGCAGTACATTGTTACTGGATGATGGTCATATAGTGTATTATTATTACTACTACTACTACTACTACTACTACTATTATTATTATTATTATTACTATTATTATTATTTTGGTTTTTCAAGACAGGGTTTTTCTGTGTATCCTTGTCTGTCCTGGACTCACTTTGTAGACCAGGCTGGCCTTGAACTCATAGAGATTTGCCTGCTTCTGCCTCCTGAGTGCTGGGATTAAAAGCTATAAGGAGCCTGGTGTGGTTGCATAGGTCTTTAATCCCAGCACTTGGGAGGCAGATCTCTGAGTTCAAGGCCACTCTGGTCTACAGATCAAGTTTAAGGACAACCAGGGATACACAGAGAAACCCTGTCTTGTAGAAACCAACTAAATACATTAATAGGTTTCTCTGTCAATGTAATAAGCCAAATCAAGCCAAAGAAAAACTA
>CAJQZJ010033514.1:21112-43874 GCA_907164525.1 Lophiomys imhausi | reverse complement strand
CTAGTCTCGGGGGTAGAGAGCTGCGAAGTTGTTCTCAGGCACGAGACAGAGAGGGAAGGAGCAGAGTGAGTGAGGTAGAGAGAGGGGCAGAGAGCAGCAGCAGCAAAGAGAGAGAGGGTAACCAAAATGTCTAGGTTATATAGGGAAGAGTCTCTGGGGGAGGGCAGCCCAGCCCCTGGGCTGGAAAGTTCAGGGCAGTGGGTAGGGTATGCCAGCCATGCCCTGTAACAGGTAGAGACTGAGGGATGCTGGGAGAACGTGGAGGCCAGGTGCATTTTGGTATGTTAAACAGACACTTCAACCCCTTGAAACTTACCATAAATATTAAAAAAAACTACAACTAAAACTTCCAGTTATTTCCTTTGGTTCTAGGATTAAGGTAGGTCTACAGCTCCCTCCCCTTTACGTTCTTTCGGAGACGGGTTGTAACATGGTGGCTTTTATTATTTTTGTTTTACCATTCTCTCTAATTATTTTACTCTACTTAATACCTCTATCCCTTCCAACCCTTGTTCCTTCTACCTTCCCGACATTATGTGGGAGAGAGAGAAGGTTAAAGGGAAAAAAGGATAGCGTTCTCTTTGAGCTACTTCCTGCTGATTGGGGTCGGTTTTTTTTGCTTTGGGGGCAGTACTAATCTCAGTAGTCATGATATCCAGAAGTCCAGCAAACCAAGAAGAACCAGCAGCAGGGAGAGCAACAGCCTCTTTCTTTGTAGAGTATCCTCTTTCCCTAAGGCTCTGGCTTTTTATCCCTCTCTCAAGTCCTCAGCGTTGACATGCTGCAGGCGGCCAAGCCACACCCCTGCGAGCTCACCAGGCACATACTGATTACAGCTGGGGGCTAACTGAAGCAGCCCCACACCTGGGGTGAAACAAAAACATTCTCATAACTGTTTTGTTTTTTTTTAATATAACTCTTGCACAGGTTCTCTCCACATCCCTCCCATACTTTCCTTTGGAGATCTGTTCTCTCCATGTAACTCAGTATGGTCTTGAACTTTCAAACCTCCTGTCCCTGCCTCCCAAGTGTTGGAATTACAAGCATGTACTTTCATTTAGGAAAAGTGAGATTTATTAGGATTTAGGATTTATTAAGGAAAAGTGATAAAGAATTCCCAGGAGAGGTTGAGGTTCCAAAGAAGGAAGCTCTTCAGTACTATATTTTCCTGTCTTTTTAAAAAGATAATAAACCAGGCTGGAAAGATGGCTCAGAGGATAAGAGTATTGGCTGCTCTTCCAAAAGACCAAGGTTCAATTCCCAGCACCACATGGCAGCTCACAACTGTCTGTAACTCAAGTTCCAGTGGATCTGACAGCTTCACACAGACACACATGTAGGCAAAACACCAATACACATTGAAAAAAATTACTTTAAAAAAGGTCATAAACCTCCGTCATGTTTGTGTGTTTATTTTACATGAAATATGTGTGATGTGAGCCAGGCATGGTGGTGCACACCTTTAAACCCAGCACTCAGGAGGCAGAAGCAGGGAGATCTCTGTGAGTTCGAGGCCAGCCTGGTCTACAGAGTGAGTCCAGGACAGCCAGGGATACACAGAGAAACCCTGTCTTGAAAAGAAAAAAGTGTGATGTTCGTGTGTGGTTGTATGCCACAGACTACTTATGGAGATCCAAAGAAAACTTGCGGGAGTCAGTTCTCTGCTTCCATAGTGTGGGTCCTGGGGACTGAACTCAGGTCATCAGGCTTTGCATGAAGAACCTTTACAGGCTGAACCATCTCACCAGTTCTTTCCTGTCTTTTATTGACATATATATACATATATGTGTATATGTGTAGAATATATACATGCATATGTACATAATACACACAGATACATATATGTATGTATGATGGTGTGATCTAAAACTCTATGTAATTAAATGCTATTTACTGGCTCCCCATAAAGTCTGGTCACATCCCAGACGAGGAATTGTCACATACATCGAACAATGCTATGTAACCTTGCTTGCTATCCATATCCCTGATTGGCTGAATAAAATGTCCTATAGCCTGAGCTAGAAGAAAGAGAGGGGCAGAGCAATGGAGCTAAGGTTCAAGGGTTTGGTAGCAGAGGATCATTGGAGAGAGAAAGGAAGGTAGAGAGGAGAGGAGGAGGAGGAAGAAGGGTAGACAACATGCGTTAGGTGGATCAGAACTCCACATGGCCGGGAGGATAAGGATGGCGTGGAGAGATACAGCCCACATAGAACATGCTCAAGTATTTATGGGGATTTGGGCTGGGAAGTAGAAAGCTACCATAGAGGGTTAAGATCTGCCTAGACCCAGTGCTTAAGGTTATATTGGATTCCAACAGGCCTCAGTGTGTTTATTTATAAATAGCAGATAAAGCTATAACTCCACCACTCTAATAAGTATATATACCAATTATTAAATAATAATTCATGCTACATATACATATATAAAATATGTATATATACATATATAAATATTAAATTCAAGTATAAATATTATATATATGTATATATATGTGTACATATATATATACATATATATTTTGTTGTTGCTTGTTTGTTACAGACTCACTGATGCCCACCTGCTTCTGTCTCCCTGGTGCTGGGATTAAAGGGATGTGTGACCACTGCCTGGCGTATTTATATATTCTGTCTGTCTTTTATTTTTGGTTTTTTAACAAGTTCTTTTTTTTTTTAAAAGATTTATTTATTATGTATACAGTGTTCTGTCTGCAGGTATATCTACAGGCCAGAAGAGGGCACCAGATTTCATTATGGATGGTTGTGAGCCACCATGTGGTTGCTGGGAATTGAACTCATGAGCTCTGGAAGAGCAGCCAGTGCTCTTAACCGCTGAGCCATCTCTCCAGCCCTTTTTTTTTTTTTTTTTTTTTTTTTGGTTTTTTGAGACAGGGTTTCTCTGTATAACAGCCCTGGCTGTCCTGGACTCACTTTGTAGACCAGGCTGTCTTCGAACTCATAGAGATCCACCTGCCTCTGCCTCCCGAGTGCTGGGATTAAAGGTGTGGGCCACCAAGCCTGGCTTATATATTCTTTTTTTTTTAAAGATTTATTTTATTTATTTTATGCATATGTGTGCTCTATCTGCATGTACACCTGCATTCCAGAAGAGGGCACCACATCAAATTGTGGATGGTTGTGAGCCACCATGTGGTTGCTGGGAATTGAACTCAGGACCTTTGGAAGAGCACTAGGCAGTGCTCTTACCCGCTGAGCCATCTCTCCAGCCCCGGCTTATATATTCTTAATAACTACCATAAAGTTGGGGATAGATTGAACTCAGGACCAGATCTGGGGATGTAGCTCAGTTGGTGGAGTGCTTACCCAGCATGAACTTAACCTTGAGTTTGATCCCTGGCACTTGCATATACTGTGTACATCTGCATTCCCAGCACTGGATCAGAACTTCAAGGGCATCCTTGGCTACACAGCCAGTTGGGCTGGGCTACATGAGACCCTGTCTCAAACAAACACAATACAACAAAAAAGAGAAAGAGAAACATTTCAGAACCCGGGAGTAGTAAGCATCCAAAATGGCACCATTAAAGGTGATACGGAGCACACATCTAACATTCCTTCCTGCTGCCAGCACTCCTACCCTTTTCCTTTCCTCTCCATCACCTGCGAGGCCTGTGCAGCTAAAGCAGTCCTCAGAATCTAGATTGCCTCATTATGGACTTGGAAAAGTGATCAGGCAACCCTTCCTCCAGCTCTTACAACCCCTGCCTCCAGTGGGAGGGGCCTGAAATGCCCTCTTCGCTATGTTCGGAGCACAAACCAGTAACACTCTTCGCCTGGGCCATTGTGTTGGTTGGCTTTTATTTTTGTGCTGTTTTTCGAGTTTTCTTTGTACTGCCCCGACTGTCCTGGAACTAGCTCTGTAGACCATGCTGGTCTTCAACTCATAGTGATATGCTTGTCTCTGATTCCTGGGATTAAAAGCATGTGACACCGCTGGCAGGCATGGTTTTAGTTTTTGTTTTTCCATTCGTACAAGGTAGGGGCCTTGACTGAGAAAATGCCTCCATTATATTGTCCTATAAGCAAGTCTGTAGGAGAACTCTCTTGATTAATGATTGGTGTGAGAGGGCCTGGTGGGAAACCCCTGGGCAGGTGGTCCTAAGTTGTATAAGAAACCAGGCTGAGCAAGCCATGAGGAGCAAGCCAATAAGCAGCACTCCTCCATGGCCTCTGCTTCAATTCATTGACTCCAGCTTCCCTCAGTGATGGTTTAAGGTAAGAGTTGTAAGCTGAAATAAACTCTTTTTTTTCCTAAGTTGCTTTTGGTCCATGTTTTATCTAAGCCAGTGGTTCTCAATTTTCCTAATGGTGCAACCCTTTGATACAGTTTCTCTTGTTGTGGTGACCCCCTACCACAACATAAATTTTGTTGTTAATTCATAACTGTAATTTTGCTACTGTTATAAACCCTAATGCAAATATCTGTGTTTCCTGATGGTCTTGGCCAACCCCTGTGAAAAAGCTGTTTATACTGACCCCCCAGGGGTCTACCCACCGGCAGAGAATCCCTGATCAAAGCAGTAGACAGTAAACTGGAGCACCCATGGAGCACTGATGTGGCAGCTCTGAGCATGCGTTCTTTGCAGACTCTATCTTGCCTCTCCTAGCAATGGCACTTGTTTATGTGAATTTCTTCACTGTAGCAAAACAGCCTAAATGTTCCTCTATCATTGTAGTTGTTTCCTATGTATAGCAAGAAACTGTCCCCACTCCCAGAACAGGAAAAAACAAAAACAAACAACATAGGAGAGAAGTGTGTGCTTGCTGGGCAGTAGCAAATATATTTAGGTTATCTAACAAAAGCCTGACATGGAAATACAATACGTTCTATTGTTGAATAAAGTGAGAACCTGCATCAGCCCTGCCAGATCACCCTGTTAAAACCTGACCTTTGGAGACACATGGAATCGTGCCTGGCTCTAGGCTCTTGTCATTCACTTTTCATGCCTCCCATAATGTTCATAATAATCTGTCTGAAGCACTTGAGCATGTCAGGGGCTACAACAGGGACTCCATGGCTTACTTCACTCCGACTCCCAACCTGGCTTTGTTTTTCCTTCAGCAATGGTTCCTTGACCTCTTCAGCACCCTCTTATTTCATTTGTCAGGTCTGTTCACTGCTCCACAAATGCCCGTGGTTTGATTAAATCTCTGTTACATATGCTTTAAAACAAGTAAATTTTAGATTTGTTTATTTTGTGAGGGTGTATGTGCTCCATGTTGGGGCCTACTTTAGATTTTAGCATACGTGTAGCCATCTTGCTTTTAGCCTCCATTGATCATGGAATGAAACTGAGTTCAAGTTCCCAGGCTCTGCCTGCCTGACATAAAAATGGTGTTTTACTTACAATGCAATACTTGTTAAATGTTCTGTTTGAATTAATGATGTTTGTTCTACTTAAACAAAAATCACAATACCCTGCTATGTTCCTTTCTCCCAGGATGATAGGGAACTGGAAAGACCCCAACTTTCTCCTACCATGACTCCCGTCCAATCATCTTCAAATGCTTTGTCTAGCTACCTAGGCACAATGTACCTGGCATAAAATTGATTCTTCTTGCTTGGTTTTGATTTTTCCCTTTAAAAACTCACTCTGAGGAGCCAAACATGGTGGTGCAAGCTTTGAATCCCAGCACTCGGGAGGCAGAGGCAGGTGGATCTCTGATAGTTCAAGGCCAGCCTGGTCTACAAAGTGAGTCCAGGACAGCCAGGGTTACATAGAGAAACCCTGTCTCGAAAAACCAAAAAAAACAAACAAAAACCTCACTCTGAGAATGACTCAGGGTCACAGTCTTGATTCCCGAATCCAGACTGGGTCCCTGTCTAGTCAGTCTTTGTTCAGCATTCAATAAACTTCTATAAATCTGAGCCTGGTGTTCAAGTGGTCAGTATGTGGCTATTCCTGAACCTCAACACTCCACAGTTCAAGTGTTGAGGTCAGAGGACAACATGTGGCAGTGTGGAGACAGGACAACTCCATCCCCCATTAAGTTTTGGGGGCTTAAACTCAGGTTGTCTGTTTGGCGCAGGTGCCTTTACACACGGAGCTATCACGCTATCCACCCACATGCTTCCGTCTTGGCTTTTCAATGAAATTATAAGCCCTTTATATTTTCTAACTTTTTGTTTTGTTTTTCAAGCAGGGCTACTCTGTGCATTCACTCTGTAGACCAGGCTGGCCTCCAACTCAGAGATCTGCTTACTTCTGCCTCTCAAGTGCTGGTATTAAAGGTGTACAACACCACACCCAGCTAAGCTTTATATCTTCTAACATTCATCTTTCAGGACCTGGTCTACTCAATTACAGTTTACCATTAGTGCGGAGAATAGAGTCAGCCATAGACATTTTAACAGTTTTGGTTGAAATAGTGATCATCTCAGAGTCATAAATTATCTTGGTGTGTCTTTTTAAAACATTATTTTATGGATCCCCCCCGCCCTTGCCCCTGAATGTATGTATGTGTAGCATATGTGTGTCCAGTACCTGAGGAGTCAAGAAGAGGCGTCAGATTCTCTCGAGACTAGACTTATAGACAGTTGTGAGTCACCATGTGGTTCCTGGGAATTGAACCCAGGTCCTCCGGAAGGAAGAGCAGCCAGTGCTCTTTACTGCTGAGCTATCTTTCCAACCCCTTGGTGTGTCTTTTGTAATAATAACCCTGAAGAAAATCTCAAGGTGGATTGGTGTAATGGGGTTTAAATGTCTGAGTTGCAGTACTAGCTCTGCCATTTATTAGCCTTCATTATTGGTTCCTTGACCTCTTGAGCATCTTCTTTTATCCCATTGGTCAAGGTATTGAGGATAGAAGTTTCCTCAATGTAAAAGAAACATGAACACAAGACTTCAGGGCATTTGTAAGAATTAAGTGACACACCAAAAGTGCATGGTCTGGCACACTCAGTGGCTGTCAAGGGCTTCAGATATGAAGGCTTTTGTTAAAGAAAAATTAAAATATCTACCCTGTTTGACTTCATTAGTTTTCTGTTCCTTCCATCACCTGGATCAGAAAGACAATTTCATATTTTCCTTAAACTTTATGAAGGTTTGTTGTGGAAGGTCTAATATCATTGCTTCTGATAGGTTGATTTCAATGCTGAGGTCTGGTTACCACCCCTTCTTAGGCATTCTCTTGATTGGTTAATAAAAGTCGCTTATGGCCAATTAGCTGGGCAGAAAGAGTATAGGAAGGCGGGACTTCCTGAGATTAGAACAGGAACCCTGGGCACAGAAAATCACAGAGATCAGCCTGCCTCTCCTTCCCAAGTGCTGGAATTAAAGGCATGTGCTACTATACCAGACTAATTATTTGTTTAGCAAAACATCAGTACTAGATTCCTCCACAGGGCTCGGGGCCTAGTCATCGGTTTTTTGACTATGTTTATAGTATAAGGCATATATTCCTCCCATGAAGGATGTCTGATCTCATTAAGAAGCAGTTGGTGAGGCTAGAGAGATTGCTCACCAGTTAAGTGCACTGACTGCTTTTCCAAGGGACCCGGTTTCAAATCCTAGCACCTACATGGCAGTTCACAGTTGTCTGTAATTGCTGGGCATGGTGGCACATGCCTTTAATCCCAACACTCAGGAGGCAGAGGCAGGCAGATTTCTGTCTACAAAGTGAGTTCAGGACAGCCATAGCTATACAGAGAAACCCTGTCTCGAAAAAACAAAAACACAAACAAACAAAAAAGAAGCAGTTGGTTACACATGGAGCTTACATGCCACCATTATACCTGTAAGCACATTTTGGCTGGCAAGTCAATGTTGCATATCTGGGTTAGATAGTTGGTGACTTTTCTTCCTAAATATTTTGCATAGCATTTTTTTTAGCACCACGAATCCTGGTCATCAGGGAGGAAGCTCTCAGCCCACTTCTAACGTGATTTCTTGGTGTTCTGTATCCAAAGTGTGCTTTCTTCAACAATGGGTTTTATACCTATATTAGTTTGGTTTTTGTTGCTGTGATAAAACATTGACTGAGAACAGCTTGGTGAGAAAAGTATTCATTTTTGCTTATAGGTTATAGTCTGTTCTTGGGAGAAGTCAGGACCAGAGTTCAAGGCAAGAACCTGGAGGCAGGAACTGAAGCAGAGTCCACAGAAGAATGCTGTTTACTGACTGGCTTTCCATGGCTTGCTCAGCCTGCTTCTTGTACAACCTAGGACCATCCAGGGGTGGCACCATCTGAAGTGGCCTAGGCCCTCCTATATCAATCATTAATCAAGACAATGCCCTATAGACTTTCCTACAAACCAATCTGATAGACACACTTCCTTGTTTAAGGTTCCTTTCCCCAGGTAGCCCCAGTTGTGTCAAGTTGACAAAAAGCTAACCAGCACACTGTCTATTTCTGGTGGGTAAAGAACAGCTGTAATAATAATCTACACTGTTTTGGATCCTCCAGGAGCTTACTGGCCATCTGGCACCAGGATTTTGTTTTAAAAAACTGTGACTTCAGCCGGGCGGTGGTGACGCACGCCTTTAATCCCAGCACTTGGGAGGCAGAGGCAGGCGGATCTACAAAGTGAGTCCAGGACAGCCAAGGATACACAGAGAAACCCTGTCTCGAAAAAAAAAAAAAAAACCAAAAAAAAAAAAAAAAACTGTGACTTCTGAGATCAGTGTTAGCCACCCATGCAGGGAAGCTCCATTCAAGCCACTTATTATTTTTTTAAGTATAGTTTTTTTTTTAAAAGATTTATTTATTATGTTTACAATGTTCTGTTTGCACACATGCCTGTAGGCCAGAAGAGGGCACCAGATCTTATTATAGATGGATATAAGCCACCATGTAGTTGCTGGGAATTGAACTCAGGACCTCTGGAAGAGCAGCCAGTGCTCTTAACCTCTAAGCCATCTCCCCAGCCCCTTAAGTATAGTCTTGATCCCTTATAAAGTAGTGTGTTCCTACATGAATTTTTCATACATATTCATCTTTGGTTAACCCACCCTCAAACCTGACCTTTTCTAATTACTACCCTAGTTTGTTGTTGTTGTTATTTTATTTTGTTTTTGTTTTTTTAGACAAATTTTCTTTGTATAATAGAGCCCTGGCTGTCCTTGGACGCACTTTGTAGACCAGGCTAGCCTTGAACTCACAGAGATCTGCCTGCCTCTGCCTCCCAAGTGCTGATTTTTAACAAAATTTCAATTGTTCAATTGGGGTAAAAGCCTACTAGCTCAAAGAGTCAGAGAAAGCATCCAGCTGACCTTCCTCCTCAGCTGATGTCCCAGAAGCCATGCCCCCTTCTCTCACTGTCTCAAACCAAACTCCTCAAACTGAATGTCCCCTCTTCTACTTCCTGTGTGCATCTCTATCCATCCTCCTGACTCCCTCCTACTCTCTATGGTTTTTTCCTATGTTCACTTCCTGTCAACTGGCTGCTTGCTCCGCCTTTTGACCTATGGTTGACTTTACTTAATCCTGTTTACAATATTCAAGCAGAAAGTTCTTGGATTAAAGGTGTGTGCTAAGGCCAAGCCACAATACAACTAGAAATATGTTTTTTCAGTAAATAACACAATCTCAGGGTTCACAGTGTGATCAAATGTCCTGCAGCACCACCCCGTTTAAACCTTTCTGCCCCAAGCTTCTCCCCTCTTATTTCCTTATGATAAGCACTTTACTCTTCTCTTTCTTCAGTCTTCTGCCCACACTGCCACCACCTTGACCTCATGGCTCCTTCCCTGATTCTTGATCGCTGCAGATACTCAGTCCTACTTAAACACAGAAATCTGAACTTTGAACCTAGGGTTCACATATGAGAGAGAACCTACAGCTTGTCTTTCCAGGCCCTGGTTACCTCAATAGGTGGAGCTATTTTCCAGTTCCACTCAATTTCCTGCAATTCTCATGTCTTCTTTTATTTTTATTTTTTTTAATTTTTACTGTTTATTTCTTATTCTTTTTTTTCCTTTATTTTTTATTTCTTCAAGTTACATCTCAATCACAGTCCCCTCCCTATTCCCCCTCCAGTCCCACCCTCCCACCCTCAACCCCCCATCCTCTTCCCTTTTTTTTCTTTTAAGTTTAAGGTATATCTTATTTCCCCCTACAGTTTCCCCTTTCAGTCCAACAAATGGCTCTTTCTCTTATAATTACAAATACAATACAGTACAACAGAGGTAATTAGGCCACAGTTATGAGGGTTATATGGCTTAACGTAAATTCCCAATGACCAGTCCATATGTATTTGGTACCTGACTTTAACATTCTACTATCTAAACATCTCCATGAGTTTAAAGGTCTATATCTGACTCAACATTCATACTAACTTGCAACAATTTTAAAAGTATCTTCTTAGATCTATAACACTCTCTTGACTCCTAAACAACTCAAAATTAAATTATGAGACTCTAGCTATCTGTTCTTCAACCACCTCAGAGACCTGAAAGGGATAAATATATCTGATTTTATAGGAAGTACAGGGCCTGCAGCTTCCCAAACTAAGAAATTATATACCTGTGGCTGCCTGGACAGTTCCCATTTTCTCTCCATACATTACAGCATCGATCTTCAGTCATTTGGCCCCGTTTCTCTGACAGACATTGATTGTAGAGCAGGGGTTATGAAGGACTTACCTACCCTGTCTTGGCAGAGCTAGGCTGTCGACTTACCTGCTTCCAGGTTTTGTCCTTTTTGGACAGCATTCTGTCTACAGTTGGGGCAAGGGGCTTTTCCTACCAAGAGATAGGCTTGCGACTAATTCAATCATCTCCCACTGGAGATTCTTCGATGCTCATCTACTTGGAGGAGAATAGGGGGTGCTGTCAGGAGTTGATATGTCTTGATATAAAAAAAATCTAAAGTTACGAAAACATCTTTGAATACCCTATTCTGCAGATCTCTTGAGGTTTTTGAAGGGGCCCTATCTATCTCTTATATTAGGGTAAGCAGATGTTGCTTGTCTCTTGCCGGTTTATTTCTGATTAGCTTAGAAAGTAACTGTAATAGGCTGTCATAGTACCTAACTGAATGACCGGCTTGCATAACCATTAGTTTGCATTTCTTAATTATCCTAAACAGTTTATGACAATTAGTAGTAAAAGGCCGAAACATCACATTTCATTTTTTTTTCTTTACCTCCTAACCCTTCCATCCCATTTCTCTGGGGTGGGGTGTCCTTATATAACAGTCCCTCATCTCATTTGAGAGGTCGTATGAGGGCCAAGAGCCTCTTCATGCATTGGGGATCTACAAAGCAGTACCATCAGTGAAAAGTGTCTCGTTGCCCGGGAGAGAGAACTACTAAACAAACAAACCAATAAGCATACAATAGATAAAAAAGACTAAAAAATAGAAAAAATATAACTAATATATAAAAAATAGATAAAGAATAAAAATTAAAAATAAGAAGTCTATGTCCAAGTTCCCTTTGGTGTGTTAGTTGTAGTATCGATACCTTCTACTATATAGCTAAAATCCTACTATAAGTGAATAGATGCCATATGTGTCCTTCTGAGTCTGGGTTAGTTCACTCAGGATGAGCTTTTCTAGTTCCATCCATTTGGCTGCAAATTGCATAATTTCATTGTTCCTGATAGCTGAATAATATTCCATTGTATAGATGTACCACAGTTTTTTGACCCATTCTTCGGTTGAGGGACATCTGGGTTGTTTCCAGTTTCTAGCTATTACAAATAAGGCTGCTGTAAACATAGATGAGGAAACTTCCTTATGATTCCGTGAAGAGGCATTTGGGTGTATACCCAGAAGTGGTATGGCTGGGTCCTGAGGCAGAGCTATACCAAGTTTTTTAAGATATCGCCAGACTGACCTCCATAGTGGTTGCACAAGCCTGCATTCCCACCAGCAATGGAGTAGGGTACCCCTTTCTCCACACCCTCACCAGCATGTGCTGTCATTTGAGTTTTTGATCTTAGCCATTCTGACAAGTGTGAGATGGAATCTCAGAGTTGTCTTGAGTTGCATTTCTCTGATGATTAAGGATGTTGAGCATTTCTTCAAGTGTCTCTCAGCCATTAGGGATTCCTCCTTTGTGAATTCTCTATTTAGCTCTGTCCCCCATTTTTTGATTGGATTATTTGGTTTCTTGGCATTTAATTTCTTGAGTTCTTTGTAGATTTTGGATATTAGCCCTCTGTCAGATGTGGGGTTGGTGAAGATTTTCTCCCAGTCTGTAGGCTGCCGTTTTGTTCGAATGACAGTGTCCTTTGCCTTACAGAAGCTTTTCAGTTTCATGAGGTCCCACTTATTGATTGTTGATCTCAAGTCCTGAGCTGTTGGTTTTCTGTTCAGGAAGTTGTCGCCTGTGCCAATCAGTTCGAGGGTTTCTCCCACTTTTTCTTCTAGTAGATTTAGTGTGACTGGCCTTATGTTAAGGTCTTTGATCCACTTGGACTTAAGTTTTGTACAGGGTGATAAGTATGGGTGTAACTTCATTCTTTTACAAATGGACATCCAGTTGGACCAGCACCATTTGTTGAAGATGCTGTCCTTCTTCCATTGTGCCGTTTTGGCTTCTTTGTCAAAAATTAGGTGGCCATAAGTGTGTGGGTTTATTTCTGGATCTTCAATTCGATTCCATTGATGTACTGGTCTGTTTCTATACCAATACCATGCTGTTTTTACAACTATTGCTCTGTAGTACAGCTTGAAATCTGGGATGGTAATACCTCCAGATGTTTTTTTATTGTACAGGATTGATTTAGCTATTCTGGGCTTTTTGTTGTTCCATATGAAATTGAGGCTAGCTCTTTCCAAGTCTATAAAAAATTGTATTGGTATTTTGATAGGAATTGCATTGAATCTATATATTGCTTTTGGTAGGATGGCCATTTTTATTATGTTGATCCTACCTATCCATGAGCATGGAAGATCTTTCCATCTTCTAAAGGCCTCTTCCATTTCTTTCTTCAAGGGCTTGAAGTTCTTGTTGTACAGGTCCTTTACTTGCTTGGTTAGAGTTACCCCCAGGTATTTTATGTTGTTTGCGGCTATTGTGAAGGGGGTTGTTTCTCTTATTTCTTCCTCAGCCCATTTGTTTGTTGTATAAAGAAGGGCTTCTGATTTTTTTTTGAATTAATTTTGTATCCAGCCACTTTGCTGAAGGTGTTTATCAGCTGTAAGAGTTCTCTGGTGGAATTTTTGGGGTCGCTTATGTATACTATCATATCATCTGCAAATAGGGATAATTTGACTTCTTCATTTCCGATGTTTATCCCCTTCATCTCCTTTAGTTGTCTTATTGCTCTAGCAAGAACTTCAAGTACTATATTGAAGAGATATGGTGAAAGTGGACATCCTTGTCTTGTCCCTGAGTTTAGAGGAAATGCTTCAAGTTTCTCTCCATTTATTTTGATGTTGGCCGCTGGCCTGCTGTATATTGCCTTTATTATTTCTAGGTACGGCCCTTGTATGCCTGTTCTCTCCAGAACTTTTAGCATGAAGGGGTGTTGGATTTTGTCAAATTCTTTTTCTGCATCTAGCAAGATTATCATGTCATTTTTTTTCTTTCATCTTGTTTATATGGTGAATGACGTTGATAGACTTTCGTATGTTGAACCATCCCTGCATCCCTGGGATGAAGCCTACTTGATCATGGTGTATGATACTTTTGATGTGTTCTTGGATTCGGTTTGCTAGTATTTTATTAAGTATTTTTGCATCTATGTTCATGAGGGAGATTGATCTGAAGTTCTCTTTCTTTGTTGGGTCTTTGTGTGGTTTAGGAATCAGGGTGATTGTGGCCTCGTAGAATGAGTTTGGCAATGTTCTTTCAGATTCTATTTTGTGAAAGAGTTTGAAAAGTATTGGTGTTAGCTCCTCTTTGAAGGTCCGGTAGAATTCCGTGCTAAAGCCATCTGGCCCTGGGCTTTTTTTGGTTGGGAGATTTTTTTTTTTTTTTTGGTTTTTTCGAGACAGGGTTTCTTTGTGTAGCCCTGGCTGTCCTGGACTCACTTTGTAGACCAGGCTGGCCTCGAACTCACAGAGATCCGCCTGCCTCTGCCTCCCAAGTGCTGGGATTAAAGGCGTGCGCCACCACTGCCTGGCTTAAAGACTTATTTTTTCTTTTTTTTTGGTTTTTCGAGACAGGGTTTCTCTGAATATCTCTGGCTGTCCTGGACTCGCTTTGTAGACCAGGCTGGCCTCGAACTCACAAAGATCCGCCTGCCTCTGCCTCCCAAGTGCTGGGATTAAAGGCGTGCGCCACCACCGCCCGGCTGGTTGGGAGATTTTTAATGACTCTTTCTATTTCCTTATGGGTTATAGGGCTGTTTAATCTGTTTTTATGATCTTGATTTAGCTTCGGTAGGTGGAATCTATCAAGAAAATTGTCCATTTCACTTAAGTTTTCAAATTTGGTAGAGTATAGATTTTTAAAGTAGGATCCAAATATTCTCTGGATTTTCTCAATGTCTGTTGTTATTTCTCCCTTTTCATTTCTGATTTTGTTGATTTGTGTTTTCTCCCTCTGTCTTTTAGTTAATTTGGCTAAGGGTCTGTCTATTTTGTTGATTTTCTCGAAGAACCAACTCTTGGTTTCATTGATTCTTTGTATAGTTCTTTTTGTTTCTAAGTTGTTGATTTCAGCCCTAAGTTTGGTGATCTCCTGCCTTCTGCTTCTCTTGGGAGTGTTCGCTTCTTTTTTTTTCCAATTCACCCAGTTTAGCTGTTAATTCGCTAATATGAGCTGTCACAATTTTCTTTTTGAAGGCACTTAGTGCTATGAACTTTCCTCGTAGCACAGCTTTCATTGTGTCCCATAGGTTTGGGTATGTTGTGCCTTCATTTTCGTTGGATTTTAAGAAGTCTTTGATTTCCTTCTTTATTTCTTCCCTGACCCAGTGGTCCTCTAGTAAAGAGTTGTTCAATTTCCATGTGAGTGTAGACTTTCTGTTGATTCTTTTGTATTGAAGTCCAGCTTTATTCCATGGTGGTCTGATAAGATACAAGGGGTTATTTCAATTTTCTTGTATCTGTTGAGACTATCTTTGTGTCCAACTATATGGTCGATTTTGGAGAAGGTTCCATGAGGTGCTGAGAAGAAGGTGTATTCTTTTGTGTTTGGGTGAAACGTTCTGTAGATATCTGTTAGGTCCATTTGGTTCATGATCTCTGTTAGACTCATTATTTCTCTGTTTGGCTTCTGTCTTGATGATCTGTCCATAGTTGTGAGTGGGGTGTTGAAGTCTCCCACTATTAAAGTGTTTGGATCGATGTGCGATTTAAGTTTTAGAAGCGTTTCTTTTATAAATGTAGGTGCCTTTGTATTTGGGGCATAGATGTTCAGTAGTGAGATGACCTCTTGGTGGATATTTCCTTTAATGAGTATGTAATGCCCTTCTCTGTCTTTTTTTATTAACTTCAATTGGAAGTCTATTTTGTTTGATATTAGGGTGGCTACTCCAGCTTGTTTCCTGGGTCCATTTGCTTGGAAAACCTTTTCCCAGCCCTTTACTCTGAGTTAGTGTTTATCTTCAATAGTGAGGTGTGTTTCTTGTATACAGCAAAAAGATGGGTCTTTTTTACGGATCCAGTCTGTAAGTCTGTGTCTTTTTATTGGCGAGTTGAGTCCATTGAGGTTGATGGATATTAGTGACCAGGGGTTGTTATTTCCCATTATTTTGGTTTAGCTGGCTGTCTTGTGTTTCTCTTTTGTTTAGTTGCTGTGGAGGTTTCTATTTCCTCTGTTTTCTTGGGTGTAGTTATCTTCTCTGGGTTGGAATTTTCCTTCTAGGGTTTTCTGTAGGGCTGGGTTTGTGAGGAGATATTGTTTGAATCTGATTTTGTCATGGAATATCTTGTTTTCTCCTTCTATGTTGATAGAGAGTTTTGCTGGATATAGTAGTCTGGCTGGGCACCTATGTTCTCTCAGGGCTTGTAGGACATCTGTCCAGGCCCTTCTAGCTTTTAAAGTTTCTGAGGAGAAGTCAGGTGTGATTCTGATGGGTCTGCCATTGTATGTGACTTGGCCTTTTTCTCTTACAGCTTTTAATATACTTTCTTTGTTCTCTACATTTGCAGTTTCTATTATTATGTGGCGAGAGGAGTTTCTTTTCTGGTCTAATCTGTTTGGTGTTCTGTAAGCCTCTTGGATTTTTACTGGCATCTCTTTCTTTAGGTTTGGGAAGTTTTCTTCTATGATTTTTGTTGAAGATATTTCCTGGACCATGGAGTCGGGAGTCTTCTCTTTCCTCTATGCCTATAATTCTTAGGTTCCATCTTTTCATTGAGTCCTTGATTTCTTGGATGTTGTTGGTGAGAGATTTTTTAGCTTTCTCATTTTCTTTGGATTTTGTACTGATTTCTTCCATCGTATCTTCCATGCCTGAGATCCTGTCTTCCATCTCTTGCATTCTATTTTTCATACTCACATCCGTTGTTCCTGTTCTCTTCTCTTGATTCTCCATTTCCTCTTTTAACTCTGACTGTGTTTTCTTTATTGTTTCCATTTCTATTTTCATGTCTTGAATGGTAGTGTTTGTTTTGTACATTTCCTTCTCCAATTTGCTTTGTTTTGTCTGGAGATCTTTCATTGCTTTATCCTTTTCCTGTTCAAGCTGGGTCACCTTGGCTTGGAGCTCTTTAATGATGTTATCTGTTGTTTTGACTTGTAAGATTGTGGCTTCTTTGAATTCCTTCATAGTTTTAAGTTCTTCTTGAAGGGACTTTATCACTTTCCTTACTGTAGAATTGTCATCATTTTCATGTGTTTCAGTTGTGGTGAGGTGGTTCGGGCTGGACGGAATAGCGTTGCTTTCTTTTGTTGGAAACATTTCGCTCTGTTTTTTTTTTTTTTTTTTTTTTTGTCTCTGGCCTCTGGCCATGTGGAATTTGCTGTCTTCTGCACTTGGGTCCAAAGGGGGCACTGTGGTGTAGGATTCGAGTTGCCTTACTCAACCCCTATACGGTGAGTCATTCAGTCCTGCCTCCCAGGTGGGGACCTAATTAATTCAGGTGGCGGGGCTGTTTACAAGTAAGCTCTGATTCCCCGCCAGAAGGGCCTGTACTAGTACATAAGTCCAATATACGACAATTTCAAATATCTCGCAGTTTGCCCGGGGTTGGTTCCTGTAGCGGGTAAGTCTGCAGTTGAACTGCAGTAGCCTTGCTGCTCCCACGGCTTGGAAACTGGCCAATGATGTCACAGACTGTGATCTGTGGTCTGAAGGCACTTTGCAGGGGATCTCCCGCTCACTTCCAAGGGTCGCAACCTTTCACTAGATAATTGGATCAGATCGTCTGTGTGAGACCTGGGAGTGCCCAGCAGGGTGGGGATTATCTCTGCGTGGTTTCTGAATCTGCCGGCTGGAACTTACCGGGGATTTCTCCTTTTGGGGGGATGGGTTATCCCCATTCCCCGGGTCCAGAGGCTTCCTAGCGTGTCCGAGATTCGGAAGTGGCGTCCTGCCCAGGCATCTTCCATGGTCCCTGTGTAGCTGGGTGAGATTTAGAAGGGGTCGTGCCCTTTTTACAGCATCCTGGAACACTTGCTGCCTTGTGATTGTTGACCCCGAAATCAAAATACGTCCACGCTGGCCGCCACCATCTTGGATCCCCCTCATGTCTTCTTTTAATGCTGAATAGAATGCTATTATGTACATGTGCCACATTTTCGTTATCCATTCATCTGTTGAAGGACATCTAGGCTGGTTCCATTTCCTATATATTGGCAGCAAGGTGGCAGTGAACACAGATATACACATCTCCGCCATAGGGTGTAGAGTCCTTTGCATATATGCCCAGGAGTAATATAGTGGGGGGATATGGTAGTTCTACCTTTAACATTTTGAGAAACTTCATTGCTGATTTCCATAGTAACTGTAGCAGTTTATTTTCCCATCAACAGTGTAAAAGTGTTCCTCTTTCCCACATCCCTGCCAGCGTTTGTTGTCATTCGTTTTCTTGATAATGGCTATTCTGCCTGGATAGAAAGATGAGAAGGAACCTCAGATTGCTTTCGTTTAACATTTTCCTGGTGGTTAATGATGTTGGACACTTACAAATTTTGCTTTGAATTTATTTTTTATTTTATGGGTGTTTTGTCAGCATGTATGTATGTATGTGCTACTCCATGTGTGCTTGTTTTTTTTGAGCATTGGGCTGGACTGGAGGGAGAGAAGCTTAGCTGTGCTTAGGTGAGTGCACTGCAGGATCTTGGTGTGCTAGCAAAGAACACACCCAGGAACAGCTTTGGAGAACTGGTTTGGTTTATTGGTGAGGGTGGGAGGTGTATTTATGCCCTTGGGGAGTAGGCCAGAGTCTCTGGGGCAAGGTTTGTGTGGCTGTGGACCATAGGCCAGGATAGGAGTGTTGGAAGATGCTTCAGCTGCATACTCAGGGGCTGTAGGGTCCAAGGGGAAGAAACCTTCTAAGGTCAAACAAGGAGGGAAGGCAGATAATTGTCAGGGTAATAAATTCTTACTAGGGTTGATGGTGGGGAGCTGGCTTCATGGCGCCAGGTTGGGAAAGAGAGATAGCCAACTCCTACTGTCCTCATGTTTGAGGTGTCTGGGGATGAAGCTCCCTTGACCCTTCCTCCATAACCCTGGGCTATTCTGGTCATGTATGTATGTATGTATGTATGACCATGTATATATGTTGTCTGTGGTGGTAAGAACAGGGTGTCAGATTGCCTGAAGCTGGAGTTACAGATGGCTGTGAGCCACATGTGGGTACTGGGAACTGAATCCAGGTCCTTCTCAAGAATAGCAAGTGGTCTTAGCCACTGAGATGCCTCTCCAGCTACTGATGTTGAACACTTAAAACAATATTTATTAGCCAGAAGTACTTCTTCTTAAAAACTGTTTAATTCCATTTTCTTCTATTTATTTTCTTGAGCTCTCTGTATAGTCTGGGTATTAACACTGTTAGATGTGTAGCTGGCAAAGCTTGTCTCTTGTCTTCAAGGCTGCTTCTTCACATGAGTGACAGTTTCTCTTGCTGTACAGAAGCCAAAGTCCCATTTGTCTGTTGTTGGCTTTAGCTTGGGACCATGGTCTTGCCGTGGTCTCTCCTGTCCGTTTGAGTTTGTTGAACCTTCACAGAGCTCGTGCTGCCCTCTGTGGCACCTGGGGCTTTGGTGACACACCCACAACTGGGGTCCTGGTCTTTCCCTTCTGTCCAAGACAGCTGAATCCCCTCAGGGCAGGTGGCCTAGAAGCTGGCAGTTTCCGCACACTCACTTGAGGCCTCAGTCTTTTCCTTCCATTTGAGTCGAACCTCTACAGGGGACATGCTACCCTCCACACCCCTGCTTGGCCTCAGTGCCGAGGGAGGCTTTCATGGCTCCTTTCAAGCCTTCACCTGGGCTCTGCCCAACCTGGGCCACAAGTCTCAGCAGCTGCAACCTTTGCCTATAATCTTTCAAAGTTAAGCAGCAATGAGCAGCAATGCGAAGCAATGCCAAGCAAAGAGCCCTCTCAAGTTTCCAGGCCTTCATTTTTATCCTCTCTCTAATTATGCACCAGGATGTTTTCTCATTGACCAACCTTATGCCTTCCTCTCAAGGTACATCTGTTGACCACAAGTGCTCCCTGGTGTTCCTCACAGGTGCCAGTCATTAGGCAGATTTCTATGCCCCTTTTATAAGTCTGTTTTTCAGTGGTAGATCAAAGGCTCCCACAGCACTTACATATTCCTTCAACACAACTGTGCAACTGTGCTTACAAAGAAATCCAAACCTCCACCACAGAGATTTGATTGGCATTACAATGAACTGCAATCTGCAGTGATAGCTTTTGGCAGGACGGTCATTTTCACAACACATGTTGTAATCCCTGAACACAGGTGGGTTTTTCATCCTCTTGTGTCTTCCTTGATTTCTCTTCTTGTAGATAAGTTTTCATTGTAGAGGTATTTCAATCCCTTGGTTAGGTTTATTCCAGGATATTTTCTTTGAGGCTATTGTGAATGGAATTGTTCCCTGAATTCTTTCTCAGTATGTTTGTCTTCAGTATATAGAAAGGCTACTGATTATATTATATATATATTAATTTTATATCATGACACTTTGCTGGGGTTTTTTTTGATTGTGTATTTGTTTTTTGTTTTTGTAGTTCTAAGAGTTTTCTGGCAGCATCTTTAAGGTTTCTCTTAAACTTTTAAAATTACCTTTGTTTATTGTGTGTGTGTGTGTGTGTGTGTGTGTGTGTGTGTGTGTGTTCATGTGCCATGGAATGCATGTGCAGGTCTGATTGATCCTTCCACTATACAGATCTCAGAACTGAACTCAGGTCATCAGGATTGGCCATAGGGGCCTTTACCCACTGACCTATCAGGCTTTCCCTAGAATCTCTTTTGTCTAAAATCATATCATGTGTAACCAGAAGTACTTTGACTTATTTTCCTATTCACACCCCCCTTTTTTTTCTTACTGCTGTAGCCAAGACTTCCAAGAACTATATTGAATAGTAATGAAGAAAATTGTCAGCCTTGTCTTGCTCAAGAATTTAATGATATTGCTTTTAAGTTTTTCTCCACTTAGCATGATTCTGGACCTGTATTGTGTTGAGATGTATTTGTTCCAAATCTGTCTTTTTTTTTTTTTTTTGAGACAGGTTTTCATTATACACTCCTGGATGGTCTGGAACTTGCTTTGTAGACCACCAGGATGGCTTCGTACTCACAGAGAGCCCCCTGATTGCTGAATTAAAGACATATGTTACCATGTCTGGCTCTTTCCACAGCTATTTATTAAGGGATGTTGCATATGGATCTGTGTTGGGCTAGGGTTAGAGCACCCGAGAGAGTTGGGGTGAAGGCTCTATCTATCTGTGGAGGGAAGAGGTGTTCAGGTGGGTCCTGGAATGCTAGGTTTCAAGTGCTGGAGGAAAGCGGGGGAGCTCTTTTTGTGGAGATAGTGGTTGCTTAAAGTAGGTTCTCAGATGATAGGGTTGCTGGTTGTTCTGTTTGTGTTTAAAGGCAGGGTTTCTCTGTGCAGCCCTGGCTGGTCTAGAACTCTCTCTTTAGATCAGGCTAGCCTTGAACTCAGAGATCCACCTGCCTCTTTCTGACAAGGGCTGGGATTAAGGGCAAACACCACCATGCCTGGCTTGTGTTTTGTTTTTCTTTTTCTTTTTTGTTTTTTGAGACAGCATTTCTTTTTGTATCCTAGACTGAGCATGAACTCACTTTATAAACCAGACTTACCTCAAACTCTCAACACTCCTCCTTTCTGAGTCTCCCTAGTGCTGGGATAACAAGTATATGTCGCCATAGTCACTGGGCACTTTCTGATAACGAAAAGTTGGCAGACATCGTATTGACCTAGGTTATTCTCTATTTGGGTGATTACCCAGATTTAGAAATACTAGTGGGCAAGTACTAATAACACTAAGTTAGTGTTGGCTTGGTGAGCAGGAGCAGGGTGAAGAAGAAAGAGCAAGTTCTTAGATCTGGCAGAAGAGTGATTCCCCATGCCTTCACGTGGCACCTGCAGTGTCTCTGAGGTAAGGAAGTCCCACCTAAGAATTCCTGTCCAATTCAGAGAGAATGTTCCAGAGTGGGAGGGTAAGCTTTTATGGCCAAACTCAAGTTTTGGCGACAGCTTCAACTTGCTGAAGGTATGACTGAAAGGAGACCATTGTGAGCTCACGTCGGAATTTTATTTCACCCAGGAGCAGAGAGATGGAGGAACATTCTTCCATGTTCCTCGTATCCCAGGATTCTTCTGGTTCTTCCACTCAGGGTCATTGCTGGGGCTATTGTGCGACTTGGGAAGATTCTGCCTCCGTCTCAGGTGCTGGCTGTGCCCCTGCCCTTGAGAGTCTGCCCTGGTACTCGCACGAGTTTAGGAGCCTCTGTAAGTATAGTAAAATGCTGTTAATCTCATCCTCCTGCTCAACTTTTGCAAAACGATGCAGTCGGTTGACAAGGTGAGAATGTTTCTTAATGTCATTGATTCTTTATTTTTAAATGCGGACAATGTTTGAAATGAAGGAAACATTCAGAGCTCAGACACTTCCAGTAATTTCAAACAGCAGCAATGCATACACCCACAGGCTGGTGTAGTTGTTTGAATCCACATCCTTATTTTTTTCTTCCTGCACTTCACTTTATTGCATTTTGTAGGCATTTTGCTTTCTTTAAATTGAAGGTTTGTGTTGCCGGGCGGTGGTGGCGCACGCCTTTAATCCCAGCACTTGGGAGGCAGAGGCAGGCGGATCTCTGTGAGTTCGAGGCCAGCCTGGTCTACAAAGTGAGTCCAGGACAGCCAGAGCTGTTACACAGGGAAACCCTGTCTCGAAAAAAACCAAAAAAAAAAAAAAAAAAATTGAAGGTTTGTGGCAACTCTGCATTAAGTGGGTCCCTTGATAACATTTGCCCAGTGGTATAGGTTCACTTCTTGTCTCTATCACAGTTTGGTAATTCTTATAGTATTTCAAAACTTTTCATTTTTATGTGTTGTAGTTGTTTATGATCACTAATTTTGTTGTTGTTGTTGTTTTTGGAGACAGGGTTGCTTTGTGTACCCCTAGCTATCCTAGAACTCATTCTTTAGACCAGGCTAGCCTTAAACTCACAGAGATCCACCTGCCTCTGCCTCCAGTGCTAGGGTTAAAGGCGTGCACCACCACACCCAGCAATTACAGACAGCTGTGAACTGCCATGTGGGTGCTGGGATTTGAACCCGGGTCCTTTGGAAGAACAGTCAGTGCTCTTAACCACTGAGTCATCTGTCCAGCCCTGATCACTAATATTTTTAATAAACTATAGTTCTTTGACAATTTCACACACACACACACACACACACACACACACACACACACACACACACA
>CAJQZJ010033514.1:7317-21102 GCA_907164525.1 Lophiomys imhausi | reverse complement strand
ACACACACACACACACACACACACACACACACACACACACACACACATATATATATATTCTGATTATTCTTACTTCCTACTCTCTGTTTTCTCCCTCCAACACTTGTCAGTGCCCCCTCCCTAAGGGTCCATTTCTCATGTTCAAATCTTTGTTGTTTGTTTGTTTAGTGACCATTGAATTGACTAGAATGTCTCAGTGGCCATAGGTATGGAACTGTCTAATGGGGTCTGGTGGAATTCACCAGTGGGTACTAAAAGCCATATCTTGTTTTTCTAGGCAAAAGCATGCCTAGTGTTATAAATGCACACCTTCCTCGCATTATAAGGGAATGGAAAACAATCTCTTTCTCTTTTACCAAAAACAATGGTCTTCAGAGTCATAGCCAAAAGATGAAGCAATTTTAAGGTGAGGCTAAGAAATTGGCTCATAAAATGTGGGAATAAAGTTTGCATCAAATCCCATGGCCCGCCTTTGTCACAATAAATAAAAGGTTGCCTTAGAAAGCCTGCTTTAGCCAGGCAGTGGTGGCGCACACCTTTAATCCCAGCACTTGGGAGGCAGAGGCAGGTGGATCTCTGTGACTTTGAGTCCAGCCTGGTCTACAGAGTGAGTCCAGGACAGCCAGAGCTGTTATACAGAGAAACCCTGTCTCGAGAAACCCAGTGTCGAAAAACAAAACAAAACAAAAAAGCCTGCTTTAGAATACTTTCTATCCTTACTATTAGACTCAGGACTTCTGAGAACTAAGGATTGCTCAATCTAACCTCAGTGGCACTAACAAAAAACTCCTGCCTGACAGCCTTCTGGCAAAGACCAGCTAGTGAGTAGATTAGTGAAGGACACTCATTAAGAGAAGGATAAGCTGCTCAAGTGAGAGTGTCGTTTGATATAATTAACCTGTTTGAGAAACATAGAGTCAATTAATTTACTTCCCCCACCTTCCTCCTTTCATCAGCCCGTGTTTCTGTTTCCTTTTCTCTCTCTGACATCTGGAACTTTTGCTCATCTATAAGCTCCACGTTCAGTGTCTTGACTTTATTTTCTAGACACAGAGAGCAGATGCCACAGTTCTTTATGGAAACACTAATGTGCATTTTAAAATATCCACTCATTATCAGAGCAGTGAATTCTGGTAGGCGTCTTCCTGTATTGGTTTAGAGAGTGTGTGAAGCAGGCTCAGAAAGGATTTGAAATTATGGCAGTTTTATTAGTCCACAGAAATTTATGAAGCCCCATAGAGGGGCTTACTATGTCTAGGCTGTTCTGAGCCTCATGGTTTGGTGTCTTACATCACAATATTTGTGCTTGGATACTAGGTTGTAGTGAATTAGTAAGGGCTTTTGGAATGCAGATTGGCTGGGCACATGTCAGTGTGCCAGGAAACTGAAAAAGGGCTTTTGGACACTGCCTCTCTTCAATAGACGTTGAGTGGAGCCGAAATGGGCAGAGCCCCGTTGAAGCTCTGCCTCTGATAGATGAGTAGCAGAGCTTTGTTGAGTGGCCTAGGACCTCAAAAGGAACTGCAAGAGAGTCTGAGAGCAGTGAGTTACTACAAGGAACCGGAGAACCATGCCCTAGTTAAGTATGAGAGGTGAGAGAGCTGCCCCCTGCGAGAGAGACCTGAGCCAGAAGAGAGAAACAGGTGTGAAGACATATGTCAGCAGAGGTCAGGCTGACAGAAAAGCCTCAGAAAGGGACTCTGATCACGAGTCAGCCCAAGAAGGCTGTGAAAAGCTGAAAAGATGGATGGCAGTGGGTGCAGAGCAGCCCAAAGTATGCTAGTGAGTGAGCGAGGTGCAAGCTGAGGAGACCATAGAAATGACAGTAATGGCAGACTGAGGAAAGCTGGGACTGGTTGACGCCACAGCAGCAGGAGCAGAGCAACTGAGGTGGGCTGGCGGGCATTGATAGCACTGGTCTGAGGCATGAGGTGCATACATGATTTGAAGCCACAGCGAACAGACAGTGAGAGATCTCAAAAACAGGCAGGAGTGTAACCTGTCACAAGAGGGTTCTTCAAGGCTCAGATGAGTGAATAGGCCCAAACAAGGCAGCGGCACCAAAGACTAGGCCATGTGGCACAGCACCTGCCTTGAGCGGTTCAGCTAGTTCAAATAGTGGCCTGAGGTGTCCATGGACAGTCTCAGTTGACGGAAGCCAGCCCCAAGCTGAGTGGTTGAAGCAGGCTGGCCTCACGAGCCAGTGGGTGATGCTAGGCCTGGAGCCTGAGGAGAAAGCCTCAAACCTAAGCTGAATTGAGGCACAGGCTGCCATAATAATGCCAGAGCCAGACTGCTGAATGCTTTTTGAGGTGTGTTTGCAGATAGAAGGCTGGCCACGTTTTTGAGGTGTGTTTGCAGATAGAAGGCTGGCCACGTTGCCCTAAGGACCCACAGTCTTTCAAAAGGGTTAGGGTAGGGTTGTTTAAGTGTTATTAGGTATTAGGTATTGTTAGGTATAGGTGTTTATTAGGTATTATTAAATAGAGTTTAATAAGAGTTTCATTTAAACTAGGGGAAGCATTTGTAAAGACCCCCAGGCTTTATACGTTAAGACAAAGCATCAAGGAGATCAAAATCAGAAAATTCTGTCATTTCTGTGGTTGGATCCGTTCTACTAACTGGCTTCCATGGGCGTCCAGGACATTTGTGGGAGGTTGCTTCTGGAAAATCAGATATCAGCTTAAATGAAAGGCTATCTGGTTGTGCATGGATATCAGGGATAAAATCATCATGGATCTCTGTGGCATAAGGTTGTGTGGTAGCTATCACACCTTCAATGAAATCTGGGTCCTGAAGGCCAGAAGGGACAACCGTCGTACTTGGCTGGGCTAGGGGAGGGTTGAGGGCAGCTCCTTCTGTCCTGCCCTGCACCTGTGTAGAAGATATAGGACTGCCCTCAGAAGAGCTTGTCAAAGGCTCTGCTCTCTGGTCAGTGTGCTCTCTATTGTTTCTGTGTTTGCCATGGCCATGACCATGCTTATGACCGTGTCCGTTTTTATGACCGTGTCCCATTGTACGTCCATGGTCAAAGCCATCTTCCCTTTGGTGTTTAAGATAATCAAGTTTAAACTGATGTCCATGACCAAGGCCATGTTGTTTCTGGTGTCCATGGCCAAGGCCATGCCTCTTTGGGGGCCAGTGGCCTTGGTCATGCCCATGCTTATGGCCACTATCAATCTTATCTCTTATTTGCTTTTCATGCAAACAGCCATGCCCATGAGTGGGTCCTTGTTCATTTTCTGGATCCTGCTCTTCTTGCACCATGGCAGTGTACTGTGGACTTACAGTTGTTCCTTTTTTTGTTTCTTGTACTTGGACTGCCCGGAAAGGTGAAAAGCCTGGAGGTCTTCTCATCATTGCAGTCTACCAAGGAAATAAGACAAATACATTATGTTAGAACAATGCTGTCAACAAAGGCGAAAGAGGCTAAGAATTTGAAGATGCCATTTTGGTTTACAATGGGGTAAGTCTTTGCCAGATTTTAAATACTATATTAATTTTCTAGAAAAATAAATTAACAATATTTCTTTTCTTTTGATTGTTCTTAACATTTGTGGACTTTATTTGTGGTACTGGGGATTGAAGTCAGGACCTTGTACATGTTGGGCAAGTTCTCCATTGAGTTATATCTCCAGCCTTGTCCAGACTAGTCTTTTTTTTTTAAAGATTTATTTATTAATTTATTATGTATACAGTGTTCTGTCTGTGTGTATGCCTGCAAGTCAGAAGAGGGCACCAGATCTCATTATAGATGGTTATGAGCCACCATGTGGTTCTTGGGAATTGAACTCAGGACCTCTGGAAGAGCAGCCAGTGCTCTTAATCTCTGAGCCATCTCTGTAGTCCTTGTTTTTTTTTGGGGGGGGGGCTTTTTTGAGGCAGGGGTTTTCTGTGTAACAGCCCTGGCTGTCCTGGAATTCTCTTTGTAGATCAGGCTCTCCTGGAACTCACAAAGATCCACCTCCCTCTGCCTCCTGAGCACTGAGATTAAAGGTGTACACCACCATAGAGCTTGCTCACAAGCTTTTTGAAATGTATTAGAGAGAGTGTACAAATGAAACTAGAAAAAGAGAGGTGACAGTTTGCACAAAAGCGTGCACCTCCATGATGCAATGACCTGTTACGTATTCCAGATGCTAAATTAATCTGCTCCTAGAGGCCTGCTCGCTGTGCTAGGCTGTAAGTGCACCGAGTGATGCTGTGTTACTCTGCTTGCTAACCATTGTCTCTGGTTGTCTTGAATAAAATGCTGAGGCCTGGATTGGGTAGAAGAGAGCCACATGGGGAAAAGGTTGGCGGGCTCTTGAGGAGCAGAGAGGTTGATGGGAAGAAGAAGTCATGCCATGGGTTAGATAGAAGAATCATATCTCCATGTGGCCTGGAACAATTGGCATAACATGAAGAAAAACAGTCCAGGGGACATTTGTATATATTGGGGTTTTATTTGGGGAATAGAATTATAAGCTATCTTAAAAGGGCTATGATTCTACAATCCAGGCTAAGGCTTGTTAAAATCCATCAGTTGTCTCAGTGTGATCACTTATAATGGCAGGTTAAGGATTAACACCGCCAAGCAATTAACTATAATATAAAAACTGGTAATAATTTGATAACTTATTTCTACACCTTCACTTTTACCACCTGTACGAAGGTGACAGTTGAAGCCAGTGTTCAGAGGTGAAAGAACGCGGGCCTCGGCATCAAACAAGATCTTCTAGTAATCGGGCTCAGGATGGAAAGAGTGGCCCTAATTTGACCTGCACTCACTCGATGCTGTACACACTAACTCCACTTTTCTGTAAAATAAAAAGAATAGCACCTGCCTCCCAGGCCCTAAGGACAGGTGAGAATACACAAGAAGCTTGTGTGCAGAGCCTGCGATGCGAGACGGAGTGGTGTGATTCACTCTGGAGCCTCAGAGCATTTCACATCTTGGTGTTCCCCATCTTTGGCAACTGACAAAGTGCTAGTCACATGGGGCATTCTTTAAAGACTTAAAAGGATGATGCAGAGGCAGAATACTGCCTTTCAGATTTGAATCATGCGTGTGAACCCCTTGGGGACCTTTTTAAAATGCAGGTTGGGATTCATTAACAGAGGAAGGGGACTGAATCCACGTTTCTCTCAAAGTCCTTGAATGTACAAAGCAGAGCGCATCTCAGGGCTGTGTGTGCCTCAGTCACATCTTGGAAGTGTGTGGATGGTGTTAGTGCCTGGGCCGGCTACTCACTACCAGCCATAGAACATCCAGGGAACATTGACAATGAGTTAAGTGACCAAAAGGCCTCCTGTTCTCCTTCCCGGCCATAAAATTCACGATCAGCATAGAAATGTACGACTTCTTACTTTTTAAAAAAAAGATAGCCCCCCATTTTATTTCAGTAATGGTTCATTTTCAATACCCAGATATGACTTTTTGGAATAGCCAGAGTCGACCCCAACCTGACCGTAGTTAAATTCTTACCATTTCCAATGCTCGGCAGTTGACAGTCGGGTGGACTTTGTTCTCCCAAGGTCTCATGTACACGTTAGCATGGCAGTTGAGACTTTGCTAATCATGAAAGCAGAAGCCAAGAGGGAAAAAAATCAGCATTAATCATGAAACGTGTGAGCAAGTGGTCCTGAAAGCATCACACAGGAACAGCACTACTCACGCCAAAGGGGTTGGTCTCACAATTTTCTGTCAGTTCTGCGTTATTTTCCTTGGAACATTTGGTTTCTCTGGCTATGAATTCAACAGAATATTTTATTCCACCTACTACCTGTAATGTTAATTAGAACAAAACAAATGTTTAGGGAGGATTTGCACAATAAATTATACTTGTTTTACTCCGATAAGTTTAAAGTTAGAATCTTGAAATTTTAATTATGTACTGGCCATCTTGGATAGTCATACTCCCCAAGCTGTCAATATCTGACACAGACTTTCAGTTCATACACATATCTAAGATGTCTGGGTATTAGTCCGGTCAGCTTCTGTTAGGATTATCTGCAAGGCTTGTATTCAAATGTTGCCTCCTGCCATCCTTAATGACTTGATGTCCACGGGAAAACATGATGCTGCGTGACCTCGCCTGCTAAGTCATCTCTGATTGAATCAAAGAGCCAATGACCTGGGTTACAAAGAGAGGTAGGCGGAGCTGAGGTTTGAGGGCTTTTGGGGGAAGAAAAGGAACATGGGAGGAGGAGGAGGAGGAGAAGGAGGAGGAAGAAGGCCAGACACCATGGGTTAGGTGAAGCAGAAGTACGTGTGGCCAGGAGGGGCTGACTTTGAGGATCAGCATGGCATGGAGAGAAACACCCCAATGGAAACATACAAGTACTTATGGGGGTGTGGGCTGGTAGAAAGCTAGCTTAGAGGGCTAAATTCTGCCCAGACCAAGTGCTTAGACTAAACTAAAACCCAACAGGTGTCTGTGTGTGTGCGTGTGTGTGTGTGTGTGTTCATTATAAGTAGCAGGCTAAGGGATAACTCCACCACCCAAATAATAATAAGGACTAATTATAAATATTAATACTTCATTTTAGAAGCTTCCTTTACTAAGTAAAAGAAAACCAGGCTATACTTTTTACTTTAATACACGTATATATTAATTTTAATGTTCAAAAGCTGCAAACTGCACCCACTGGTAACCCAAGGGCTTAAATTACAGTACAAGCTGATGTATGGGAGGGAAAACTTAAAATATTTTAGTATACATTTTTGTAGTCTTGCTGTCAAATACTGAATCAGTAAATTCTTATGTAGATGAAATTATGCACTTAGGAAACTATTTAGATTATCTATTGTTTCTCTTATATTTTTAATATGAAGAAACTCCTTAAATCTTTAAATAAGCCAAGTGGCTGTGATGCACACCTTTAATTCCAGCACTGGGGAGGTAGCAGCAGGTGGATCTCTGTGAGTTTGAAGCCAATATGGCCTACAGAGCGAGTTCTAGGACAGCCAGGACTACATAGAGAATCCCTGTCTTGAAACATACATCCCCCCAAAAAATCTTTAAACAATTTTGAGATTTACTTATTTATTTACTTGAGACCCATCATGAGGGTCTCACAATGCAGCTCTGGCTTGCTTGGAACTCACTGTACAGACCAGGCTGCTGGCCTCAGATTCACAGAGAACTCCCTGCCTCTGCCTCTTGAGTGCTGTGATTAAAAGCATGTTCCCACCATGCTCAGCCTGGGATTTATTTATCTTTATTTATGTGCATGGGTTTTCTCGCATGTATGTCTATGCAACACACATGTACAGAAGTGTCCTCAGAGCCCAGAAAAGGGACATCACATACCCTGAAACTGGAGCTACAGAGGATTGAGAACCACCACATGGGTCATGGGACTTGGACCCCAGTCCTTTAAACCACTGAACCATCCCTGCAGCTCTTCCATTTAACTATTTAATAACAGTTTTAATTGCCACATATTGTTGTCTATAAACAGTAGGTCAATTTTGTGATCTGATTGCATATTATAGAATTTAAATATGTGTGTGTTTGGAGTTTTACATAGCTGTTGAAAAAGGGAAATTACACACTGATAGCACAATCCATCTTTGTAAAACAAACAAACAAAAAACTGAAATCTTTTCTAGCTCTTTATGTTTTTATTTTATTTATATGAGTGCTCTACCTGCATGTTCACCTGCATACCAGAAGAGGGCATCAGATCACATTATAGGTAGTTGTGAGCCACCATGTGGTTGCTGGGAATTGAACTAAGGACCTCTGGAAGAACAGCCGGTGCTCTTAACCACTGAGCCATCTTTCCAGCCCATCCTTTTGCTTTTATTCTTTTTTTAATGTTTATTTATTACTTCAAGTTACATCCCCATTATAGTACACTATCTCCACCCCTCCCGGTACCACCCTCCCACCCTGCTTTTATTCTTTTATTTTTATTGTACTAGGGATGGATGAGTGCTAAGACCCAGTCACGGACGTACCATTGAGCTATATTCTCAATGCTTTTAGTTTTTATTTTTTATCTGAGACATAGTCTCATTATGTAACTCAAAGTGGCCTGTAACAAGTGGTCCTCAAAATCATGACCTTCCTGCCTCAACCTTCCAAGGGTTGGGATTATAGGGGTGAGCTTCCATGCTGGCTTCCTGATGTTGACAATTCAACTTAATTCAGAACTTGCGGGGACAAATTCAACACATGCAGTAGCGTTTCAAGACTGCACCCACCCTGACACCCCCAGTGGGGTTTTTATCAAGGTTTCCTCTGCATGAAGTCTGAAGCCACTGTGACCAAGTTTGTTTGTTTGTTCGTTTTCCAGTAGAGAACAC
Source organism: Lophiomys imhausi (assembly GCA_907164525.1). Lineage (NCBI taxonomy): Eukaryota > Metazoa > Chordata > Mammalia > Rodentia > Muridae > Lophiomys > Lophiomys imhausi. Next base: position 12,806 of record CAJQZJ010033514.1, on the reverse strand, counting down.
TATTCATCAATACAAATGTCAAGTGTATTTGAAGTTAAAGAAAATGACTAATGAATAAGTATTCATCAGAACCCAGGATATGGAGAGGTATTCCTAGAAGAAACATAGGGAGAGGAAACCTAAAGTAAAAGGACAACTATGAAAATCATTTCTCAAAAATCAGAGCAAGTGGCATATAGCATGGTCTATGTTTTCTATTCCAGTTCTTGGGAGTAGAGGCAAGCAGATCTCCGCGAGTTTGAGGCCATCTGGTCTACACAGTGAGCTCCAGCCCAGTCTGGACTATATAAAGACATTCTGTCTCAAAAATAAAATAAAAATAAAGGTATGCAGGAATATATCTAACCAAAGACGCCAAAGACCTCTGCAATGAAAATTTCAAGATATTGGCAAAGGAAATTACAGAAGACACTAGACAATGTAGAAACAGTCCATGTTCCTGGGTAGGCAAAATTATTATTGTGGAAATGTCTATACTACCAAAATTAATATACAGAATTAATGCAATACCTATAAACATTCCCATGTCATATTTCACAGGCTTAGTAAAAAGTAATACAAGAATTCGTCTGGAACCACAAAAGACTGAATGGCCAAAGCAACCCTGAGGAGTAGGAACAAGGCTGAAGATACTGTACTTGACCTCACATCATACTCCAGAGCTATAGTGACAGAAACAGCCTGCAACGGGCATAAAAACAGACAGGGAGGCCAAGAGCACAGGCAAGAGCCAGCCCGGGGTATCAACAGATGGCACTGCATGAAAATACAAAGTCTCTGTACACCGAAGGAAATAACCAGCAGAGCGCACAGCCCCAGCCTGGGAGATAATCTTTACCAGCTACACGTCAGACAAGGAGTTAAGGTCCAGAATTTACACAGAGTGTCAGAAATTAAACACCAAGGGAATAAAACTATCAATCAACAAATAGGCAAACAAACTGGCAGATGGTTTCGTTTAAAGACACACAAATGGGGGCTGGAGACATGGCTCAGCGGTTAAGAGCACTGGCTGTTTTTCCAAAGGAGCCGGGTTCAAATCCCAGTACCCACATGAGAGTTCACAGCTGTCTGTAATTGCCGGGCGAGGTGACTCACGCCTTTAATCCCAGCACCCTGGAGGCAGAGGCAGAACTCTGTGAGTTCAAGGTCAGTAAGGTGTTACTTTGAGACACACCTTACCCCATTCAGGATGGCTATCATTAATTCAACAACAAAGTTGTAGAAGATATGGAGGGAAATGAACTCTTATTCACTGTTAGTGGGGGTGCAAATTAATATAGCTATTAAGAAAACCAATTTGAGGCTGGGCGTCATGGCACATGCTTTTAATCCCAGCACTCTAGAGGCAGAGGTAGGTGGATCTCTGTAAGTTCAGTGCTAGCCTAGTCTACAAAGTGAGTCCAGGACAGTCAAGGATACATAGAAAAAAAAAAAAGAAAAGAAAATCAATTTGGACATTTCTTTAACAACAACAACAAAAAGAACTACCATATTACCCATCTATTTCATTTGAGTGCATATGCCTAGAGAACTCTACATCCTACCATAGAGATATTTATTTTTATTTTATTTTATTTTTTCGAGACAGGGTTTCTTTGTATAGTATCTCTGACTGCTCTGGAGTCACTTTGTAGACCAGGCTGGCCTTGAACTCACAGAGATCCACTTGCCTCTGCCTCTCATGTGCTGGGATTTGAACCTGAGTCCTTTGGAAGAGCAGCTACTGCTCTTAACCATTGAACCATCTCTGCAGCCCGCCATAGTGATATTTATACCCCCATATTAATTACTGTTTTATTCATTATAGCAAAGAATTGGCATCAACCCAGTTGTTTATCAACAGATGAATGGATAATGAAAAATCAGTATATGCCATTATATTCCATACTCAACTCTAAAGAAAAATGAAATTTAAAAACTGCAGGAAAAATGTATGGACCTAGAATGGGTAATATTAAGCGAAGTCACACAATCTCAGAAAGAAATATACCCCATGTTTTATCTCATATGCAGAACCTAGCCAATAATATATGTAAATAAATGTACATGTGAGTATATTACAAGTTGAAGAAAGAACAAGAAAAGCTAAATATTGGGAAGGGGAAGGACTGAATGCAGGAAATGGATACAGGTCAGGAAAGAAGATATTAAGCTAATTGGTTTTTTTAGTGCTAATTCTGTCATGGACTTTTTGATTTTGGTGTCGAATAATTACATAAAATACATCCAATAGTAAAATATGATACAAAACTCCACAGCTTCTGTTCTGATGCCAATTATATTTGCATAAGTTCATTGAATTATGTAGTCTAGTTTATCTTAGTGTGTGATGTTTTTACTTGTTTGTTAGAATCTATCAAGAATGATAAGTCTCCCAATAAGTAAAATGAGAAGGTCAACGGGCAAAGCTGAGACATAGGAGAGATGTTACCGCGAGCATGCAGCCCAGTGCTGACAAACACACAAGGGGTCTGGGTGGCTCAGACAAGAAACCACAGTGTGCACCACTCTGAGAAAAGTTTAATGCTGCTAATAAGCAAAAGCAGGCGCCTTGAGAAAGGAGAACAACACATTCTCAACTGTCCACGTCGGCAAGGAGTGGGGACATGCAGGCACCAGCTGCTGGTCAAGTACAAGTTCGGTCCCTGCTGGGAGGAGTAGAATCAAACCTACATCGTTCTCAGTGTTGTCCATCCAACTCAAGGGCTGGATCTCGGCTCCCATGTCACCAGGCCCTCTCTCTTAGCACAAAGCTCATTCCTGAATTATATATATATCTTTTTTCTTTTCGTTTGGCTTTTCAAGACAGGGTTTCCCTGTGTGATAGCCTTGGCTGTCCTGGACTCACTTTGTACACCAGGCTGGCCTCAAACTCACAAAGATCTGCCTGCCTCTGCCTCGAGAGTGCTGGGATTAAAGGTGTGCGCCACCACACCTGGCTAAACAGTTCTTTTTGTGAACCTACCTGCCACCTCTCTTTTTTGTTTCCTTAATGCCTTGGTAATAAGGCAATTTGCATCAGAAGTCTGAGGTATACATAAATTGAGTTGGGGGCTTAAGTGTAGCAAGACCAAGGTTTGGTCCCCAGCACCACAAATATACACATAAACAAATCCCTCAAAATCAGATATGTTCAAATTCTTTTACATCCTTGGGACTTCTGTTAAAAGAACATTCTCAAAACTGTACACACAGATTTTCAACATTTATTCATCAGAGCAGATAGAGAATAACACCCACAGCTTCAGATCTAGCAGCACCCTGGCAGGAACAACTGTCAGCGGCAGAAGCCTCACTCATCAACTGTGGAGGTTCAGTGCCTGGTGGTACAACCATCATTCCAGCTTGGAAATGGATGCACACTCTTAATATAGTACTAAACATATAAATTCATGAGGTTAAAACTATATAAAACTTCGTTAGCAACTTGGTGAGAGACTGCATTTTAGCAAGTTCTTCACGGCTAATCAATGGCCTGTGAATTGCTACTTCCACCAAGGCTGCCTTGAGTGACCAATCTAAGCGGACAAATGGCTCTTTGCACATGAAATTCACCCTAACTGAAGTGTGGCCTGCTCTCTTGGGCTCACAGTATTATCTCACAGTACCCTTGGCATCCTTAACATAAACCCACGAGAGAGGAGTGGGGGGCGGTGAATGAAGGGCTCCTTCCTTGACCCCATGTCCAATACATGACTCACAATTCTGACATCGTTAAGAGTAAAGGAATTTCACTGGGCAGGATGTCCCACACCTTTAATCCCAGCACTTGGGTGGCAGAGGTAAGTAAATCTCTTGTGAGTTCGAGGCTAGACTGGTTTATAAAGCAAGTCCAGGACAGCCAGGGCTATTATATAGAGAAACCCTGCCTCAGAAAAAAGAAGACTAAAAGAATTTCATAGGACAGCAAACACATGAAACCAGAAGTAAAGAGGATCAGAATGAATCATTAGCTCCTTCAAGGAAGCTGGCCTGGGTCACGGGTCAGTGAAGTCAGAGAGGCGCGGTGGTGTGAGAGAGGAATAACACATCATACAGAGAACAGGTGTCAGTTGAGATTTATTTATTTATTTATTTATTTATTTATTTATTTATTTATTTATTTTTTGGTTTTCGAGACAGGGTTTCTCTGTGTAGCCCTGACTGTCCTGGACTCACTTTGTAGACCAGGCTGGCCTCGAACTCGCAAAGATCCGCCTGCCTCTGCCTCCCAAGTGCTGGGATTAAAGGCGTGCGCCACAACCGCCCGGCTAGTTGAGATTTATTTTAATAAACTCTGTCTACTCTTTTTGGTCATAAAGCTGTAGAAATTAAGAAAGATGAGAAGAAATAGTCCACCTTGCTACCACTTAAGAGCCGCCCCTGCAGACAGTCGAGGCACACCAACACTGCGCCTGTTCATCTCGATTCAGCACTGCTTTCTGTACTTTTCTGTCACACAGTTGAGAGCATAGTGTGTACTCATTTTCATGGTCTGCTTTTGACTGAATACTAAAGCATGAGCCACTCCCCCATCAGACACTCCGTACAAAGATCCCTTTAAGTTTCTGCCTAATGCTCCACTCTAAGGATCTGATAGGCTTCATTTAATAATTTCCATATTGTCAATCCTGTTATTGTGTGTGTGTGTGTGTGTGTGTGTGTGTGTGTGTGTGTGTGTGTGTATACATGCCAGGGCACGCATGTGGAAGTCAGAGGACAACTTTGTGAAAACGGTTCTCTCCTTCCAAGGTTATGTAAGTTCCAGATGGGATTCAGGCTGTCAGTCTGGTATAGAAAATGCTTTTACCATCTGAGCCCACCTCACTGGCCCTGTTGATCAGTTTGGACATTTTCCCATGTCTTTTGCTCTTATAATTGAAATGACTGACTGTGATTGCATATGAAGTCTCTTGTTAAGTTAGGTTCCTAGAAATCCAGCTACTAAGCCAAAAGTATGAACTTTTAGGTGAGAATATTCTACTAGATTTCAAAGACATGTCAGCTTCCACAACAGCTTGGTTCTATTTTGATTACTTTTCTTTACCCTGTATCCAGGGAAGCTAGTTTCATGTCTCTAGAGTGGGAATCTGTCCTTGAACAATCCGATCATAGCCTGCCAGAGCTGTTAGAGATTTTGGCTTTTCTAATCCAGTTACTCATTCACAGACAACGAACATGGGTGAGATTTTAATAACCACAGAGTTACCAAGGATAGAGCGATGGTAGAGATGGTCCTGTGACCCCAGATGAAGACAAATACCCTTTATCGATAGAGTGTGAAAGGAGAACTGAGTGCTTAGAGATATAAAGAAATGAAAGCATCCAAGGCAGAGGGAACAGAAGGAGAAAGAACATGGTCACACGAGAGAGAAGGACTGTTCATGATGACTGAGTCAAAGTGGCTTAGAATTTCTCTCTCCCTCTCTCCTCTCTCTCTCTCTCTCTCTCTCACTTTCTCTCTCTCTCCCTCCTCTCTCTCCCTCTCTCCCTCTCTCTCCCTCTCT
>CAJQZJ010033504.1:565032-582086 GCA_907164525.1 Lophiomys imhausi | reverse complement strand
TCTGGCTGGGCACCTATGATCTCTCAGGACTTGTAGTATATCTGACCAGGCCCTTCTAGCTTTTAACGTTTCTGAGGAGAAGTCAGGTGTAATTCTGATGGGTCTGCCATTGTATGTGACTTGACCTTTTTCTCTTACAGCTTTTAATATTCTTTCTTTGTTCTGTACATTTGGTGTTTCAATTATGTGGCGAGAGGAGTTTCTTTTCTGATCTAATCTGTTTGGTGTTCTGTAAGCCTCTTGGATTTTTATTGGCATCTCTTTTTTCAGGTTTGGGAAGTTTTCCTCTATGATTTTGTTGAAGATATTTCCTGGACCTTGGAGTTGGGAGTCCTCTCTTTCCTCTATACCTATAATTCTTAGGTTCCGTCTTTTCATTGAGTCCTTGATTTCTTGGATGTTGTGGGTGAGAGATTTTTTAGCCTTCTCATTTTCTTTGGATATTGTACTGATTTCTTCCACTGAATCTTCCATGCCTGAGATCCTGTCTTCCATCTCTCGCATCCTATTGTTGATACTCACATCCGTAGTTCCTGTTCTCTTCCCTTGGTTCTCCACTCCCTCTTTTAACTGTGACTGTGTTTTCTTTATTGTTTCTATTTCTATTTTCATGTCTTGTATGGTTTTGTTCGTTTTGTACATTTCCTTCTCCAGCTTGCTTGTTTTTGTATGAAAATCTTTCATTGCTTTGTCCTTTTCCTGTTCAAGCTCTGTCACCTTGGCTTGGAGGTCTTTAATGGTGTTGTTCCTTGTTTTGAGTTTTAGAATTGTGGCTTCTTTGAATTCCTTCATAGATTTAAGTTCTTCTTGTAGGGACTCTATCACTTTCCATAATGCAGAATTGTCAACGTTTTCATGTGTTTCTGTTGGTGTGAGGTCATCCGGATTGGATGAGCTTAGATAATTCTGCTTTGTTGGAGTCATATTTCCTTGATTTCTATTTTTTTTTTACCTTTGGCCATTGGATGCGTTTAGCTGTCTGTTTTCTGTGCTTGGAACCACAGTGGATGATTTGGTGCAGGGGAAGAGTTACTTGGCTATCTGTCGTTGCTTACAGGGGGATTTCAGGGTCACTGGTTTTAATCGCCTGAGGCACTGTGAGCTGGTGCAGCCTATTCCCAGGTTGTGAGTAATGGACCGGGATTGTTTCACTGCTCCCAATTCAGACTTCTCTATGTTCCACTCTGATTTATCAGCCTGTAGTGGTTCTGATGGTATGGACCTGTTTGCCCAGGCACAGATTCTGTGGGCTTTTTTTGTCATCACGGAGGCTGACAGGGTCTGGCTCCACACCTAATATGTCTGGATTTTCCAGAATACAGCTATGGTCCCGATTTCTGGTTTCTCACTAGGCTTCTCGCCACAGGCCTGGCCTCTGTGCCTGATTCCCTTCCTGTCTGCGATTCCGCGGGTCCCCCTCCCTGGCTGCTAGGCCATTGGTGCACCAAGCCCCAGATCCTCCAGCCGCCTGAGTGGTCCTCCTGCTCCAGCAGCTCAGCCGTGGGTGCGCGGATCCCTGGCCCCGCCCACGCCTGTCTCTCTCCCCAGATGACCTGCTGTGGGTTCGCGGGGATTTGGCCCTGCCAGCCGGGCTCCCTCCCCAGCTGCACTGCCGTAAGTGCGTGGGATTCGGCCCCTCCCAACCGCCTTTGTGTTCCTGGCTTCCCAGGCTCTCTCGGAACCTCCCACCCTCCGCTTCACGAGCGGCTGAGGACCACCCGCTGAGCCCCCTGTTTGTTCCTTGCTAAGCCTTCCACTATCTCGCAAAGTTTTTTAAGTGGGTATAAGTTCTACCTGAGGTGTGGGGAGCCCAATAGGCCAGCGATCTATTGCCAAGTGGCCTCTGATTCTGCCTGCTGTGAGTTGGGGTCGATCTTACCAGGCGCCTCTCCAAATGGGAGTTCCCGAATCCCGGGTTTAGTGGCTTCCGTGTCTGCGAGAGATGGGGGAAGAGCCTTACCCTGGGACTTTTAACAGTCCCTTGGGAGCTGTGAGTGTTCCCGGGGAGGGGGTCTAGCCCCTCCAGTTTTTGCACAGTGCCCAATAACTCTGTGTTTTTTATGGCTCTTTTTTCCCCCCCGCGTTCAAAATGCGTCAGTGTAGGTGGCCGCCATCTTGGCCCCTTCACCTGACCCAAGTTCTTAATGGTTCATTGTGGCACAGCTTGAGATTGAGATGAGGAAGGAGGTAAGGGCAGCAGATGGGTAAGGAAGGGTTGAGATCATAGATTGTTCTTAGGATGAGAGACTGTTGATGGAGGTATGATAGGAGTCAGATAACCTGATCTGGTAAGTGCTTCGTTGTGAACAAGCTGTGCCCCTACCCCTCCGTCAATAGAAAGAAAGAGGGGGCAAAGAAAACCCTGCTTGAAAAACATTTCTAAAGCTCAAAATTCTATCTCAGTAAATAATTCTGTTTTGACTACCATATTATCTGTAATGAAATTAATCAGGATCAAGATACTGTATTCTGCAACCTAAAATGGAAAGTCAAATCATGATCAAGTTTTAGTTGATATGCTGGCCATTATTATAAATATAAGACAGATAGAAACACACACAAAAGATGTTGGTATGAAATGAGTAAATGTCGTAACATAAAACTGCACATGTCTGCATTCTACACTGCTTAAAACCTTCTTTGGCAACAGCATGCATAAAGATTATTTCATAAAATCAGGGCATATTTAAATTATTAATTCACTCTTAGAATTTGATTCTACAACCTTAAAAACTCCTGATTTTTTAAAGCAACCTCTTAATTATAAACAAAGCCCTCTTCCCACCTGATACATTCATGTCTTGCTCTGTATACATTTATAAGTTTGGTCTACTTCATTTTCACTTCTTGACAGTGTTTTGCTTGTTTAAAGAATCTCAGAAGCACACACTGTATGGAGATGATACACGAAGTCCCGAGGAGGAATTTAGCTGGAGTGGCAAGGCTCCTTCTGTCAGTTTCATCAGCACCCTCAACGATTCTTTGGGCTCAGCAAGCTTGGCCTTGAGAAGAGCAGGAGAGGGCAGTTTGCATTCATCTCTCACCAAGCCACCCCTCATGGTAATGCAGTCCCCCTTTAGATTCTGAACAGCTAATGAGTAAAAACTCCCGATTCTTACAGAGCCTTTCCTAACTGAAGCACAGCAAATTGGGCCACTTCTCTTCCACGTCTTTGCTTATTTCCTGCGTCAAATGCTCTAACTCCTGTGCCTATTTCTAACACAAATAACAAGTCTGTACATTTGGACTCTGTTATAAAACCAGGTAAGAAATCTGTTCAGTGAAAGGCAGAAAAACAATCAACGGGAAGCTCTAAAAAGCAAACTAAGAAACATGCAATCCTGTCTTAAATTAATTTTTATCTTCATGTTCTTCTACAACTAAAAAGCGGAAAATGCAAATCTCTACCAATGGCTGAGAAGGGAATGTAGGAATGTAGAGAGAAGCAAGGAGAGGGCACTGTAATCCTGAGGCAGAATCAGCAGCATGGCATATGAGAAGTTTGAAATGGCCCAAAAGGGAGAGGTTGTAAATCAAACAAGCTACAAGGGAAGACAAGGACAGATGCTTGGAGAGTTAGCTTCAGTGGCACAACACAGAATTTTGTTCGTTCTGCAATTTTTTCCAAATAGACTGTTAAAGGTATGCTGGCTTTGCATTGGCACAAGCAGAGCAGACAATTCAGCACAAACTAACGGGCACAGAAATGAGAAGTATGTGGCTTGTACCTTAATGGGTTGAGTCCACAAATCACACGTCTATTTAGCATCATTGTTGAAATATAAATAAAGTCAGGAGTATCTTTAATTCTTTGCCTGGGTAGCAACATTAAAAGCTACGGATAAATTACCACCATGTGAGTCATTCCTTTAGTATTATACTATGCATCCCGAAAATCTCAACTGAAGTGATTCTATATTGTCATTTGAACTATATTCTATATTATTTACATTTGATTCTATTTGTGGTCTTAGCAAATTAAAAACAAGAAAACCTTCAAATGCAGACATCTATCTCAAGGGGTTAACATTTATTCAAATAAAATTGTTTTGACCTTCTAAACAAAATATACATTAAAGATAGGATTTTAGCCAGGCAGTGGTGGTGGACACCTTTAGTCCCATGGAAGGCAGAGGCAGGCACATCTCTGTGAGTTCAAGGCCAGCCTGGTCTACAGAGTGCGCTCCAGGATATCCAGCACTATTACACAAAGAAACCTTGGGGGGGGGGGGGAAGATAAGATTTTAGGCAAGTACACAATTGACTTATAAAGGAGCAATAAAAAGTGCACACGAGATCTACAGCAGCTGCATTTGCAGGCTAATGAGTGCAAGTATGATCTTTCTTGTTAGTAAATTGGATTATGTGTTCATGTTTGTCCATTCCCTTAAGGTTCTCACATTTTGCTCAAATATGAAATGATGGAAATAAAATATCCTAAGAAAATATTCATAGAAGGATTTAGTAAACAGAATCAGAATGGGGTTGAACATAGACAGGGTGTTTTATTCCGGCTGGCTGTCCAGCTCCACACCCTATAGCTTCATTATGACAGTGTTTAATGCCAGTGACCACAGCAGGTCTGGGTAGGTCTGTGCCTTCTGGGGTCTTGGATCTGCTCATCAGAACAGTCACATATTTCTTTGGGTCATGTGCACCTAGCCCCACCTCTCTCCCTGGGTCAGCCGGAGGCATCGCAATACCCTTGTCTGTTAGTGAGACAGAATATGTTTTCACTGCTCTTTCTCAGAGGGTCAAGATTTCTGGACACTCCCAGTGGGTTTCTCTGCCCTGCTTACCCTGAAGACAATAGGTACCCTCTGTTGCAGTGAGAGCTACTGGTATGTAAGCTGAAGTAGATCTCTCACAGAGGGGGGAACTCCTGGTTACGGGTTGCTGTTTATCGCTCACAAAAATATGAAGCTGCACTATTTTTGGAAGCTGACTTGGCAGTGCATGCTCTTTGTGCCCTGGATCCTGGATCCCATGAGCTGCGAGAAGCAAAGAGATACTGCTGAGACAAATCCTGTCAAAGTGGCAGATAGCAGAGTGTCACATATGAGAGCTGTGAGATCAGCAAGTAGGACCCTGGCCTCCCCATCCACACACTGTCAGTCTGACTTAGCAGAGTGTCCGCTCTGCACACCAGGGCGGCCAGCCCTCCCCAGAGCTCAGCTGACCCTGGCTAGTGGATTGCCCCCCTCCACAGTCATGTCTGCTCAGACTGCATGATGACCCAACGCTGGTGATGGGTGGCTTGTTTCCTGTAACAGAACCCAATGACCAGTAAAGCTCACAGGGACATGGTAGGAAGCTGAGTTAGGCAGTTTTGTTTTGCACGGATAACTCCTGAGTCCATTTCCACTGGGGGCTCCACAGAGAGCTTTGTTGTTGGGGTGGGGGGTGTTTCCAATACTGAAATCAGAGACTTTCACTTCTCTGGAGTCTATGAAGCCACTCCATCAGCAAAAAGCACATTTAAAATATTTTTCTAATTGTGTGTATGGGGTGTGGGTGGGGGCATGAATGCAGGTGTCCACAGAGGCCAGAAGAGGGCAGATGCCCTGGAGCTGTAGTTACAGGCAATTGTGAGCCCCTAATTGTGTGTGCTAGGGACAAAACCCCAGGCCTCTACAAAATCAGCATGTGCTCTCAACTGCTGAGCCATGTCTCTGGCCTCTTCAGGTAATTTGTAAGTGGGTAATAGGCAAGTATGATGTAGAATTCAAAGGGGCACATGGTGAAAGCTGTGTTTCCCTCCCATTTCTTCATCCCCATCTGTTACTGACAGCTTTCTTTTCATACAAGCAGTCCATGAGGGTGCTTTCTTCCCCTTACATGTGGATGTTGGCACATTGGAGGCAGTTTTATACCTTTTTTTTTTTTCATTGAGCATTAAATAGAGGCAATTATAGTCAATACCTGTTCACACAGAGCTAATGTTTTCTCATGTTTCACAAAGTTTCTGGAATCCTTCCCTGTAGATATGCTATGATTTTTTTTCTAAGCAATCTGCCACCATTAGCCTCTAGACCGCAGTCCTAGAGTTTAGAATGTATTCCCAACAAAAACGTGAACCAGGTTGCAGCAAGGACCTGCATAGTCTTACTTGATGTGTGTGTTTATGCTCACCTCTGTAGTTATCACTTGCTAACGGCGGAGTTGCTGTGTAGAAAGTTATGGACACTGTATAGAAGAGTAAGTTGCCACATTCCCACCATGTCTCCTGTTTGTAAAAGAGGGTTCGAAACGGATGCCCATTTAGGTGAGATCTCCTGCAAGTGGAGAAAACAAGCCGATTCATTGCCTGTGTGTATCTGGCTCACATTCTCACATTCTACAATGTTCTCCCTGCTTTGTTGCACTCAGTTCAAACTCATCTCTCCAAGGAATTTTCCCACGTGATGTATTTTCTCCCTTTTGCTCCTGCTTTTTGCCCACAATGAGCATTTGCTGCCTGATATCAAGTAACCTGACTCTGGGACTTCCCAAGTACTTCTTAAATATGTTTTTGTTCGTTGGGCATTACTTGGGTAAATTTGGCATCCATAAATTGTCCATTTATTGGCCTTCTGAAGTAGCAGGGACAGTAGTCCTTGACACTGTTAGTGTGGGGAGATCTGGCTGCAACTTTCATTCTGGATCAGTCAGGCAGAGAGCTCAGCAGTAGAGCACTGACCACCGATTCAGGGAGTGCATGTGGCTTCAGGATTTGCCTGGATTCTTTCCTAGTAGGAAAGAACTTGAACTTCCTCTTTGCTTTGGCCTTTCCAGGTGTTTCTTTTAGAGGGATAGGAAGCATGTGTGTGTGTGTGCACGTGTGCATGTGCATGTGTGTGTGTGTCTGTGTGTGTGAGTGCGTGCATGCGTCTGTGTGCGTGAGCACGTGTGTGTGTGTGTGTGTGTGTGTGTGTGTGTGTGTGTGTGTGTGCATGCCTTTCTGTAGTTATGAAGATCCCTCAGGGGACCTGAGATGGAGTAGGTGATTATTTGACAAGCTCTTGCTCCATCAGATGCCAGTAGCAGCTGTTTTTAGGTCTAACAAAGCAACTCCTAACTGTTAGGCCAGCAGTACTCACACAAGCAAGCTTGGTTTGTGCCAAAGTGGACCAGGCCTGCTCATGGCTGAATGCTGGCTGGTGTGCTGGAAGGTCTCCTTTTGACAGGTAGGGAATCAAGGAAGTAGCTCTCCATCTCAGCACTGAGGAATAATACTTGAGTGTTTCTGAAATCATTTCTTGGCTGTGGTCAGTCTATGCCAATCCAAGTAGACCTTAGGGAAATTTATGATCTAATTTCTCATCCATATAAACAGTCCATATATAAAGCTGGGGAAATGATGGGGCTTCACTGTGGTTGGGGAGATCCAGAAGACTGTACCCGCTCCTGTGAGGTTTTTTCCAGAAATATATTCCACTGCCACCACCTTGACTGTGTCCAGAACAATGGTGGCTTATAAATATCATAACTGTCATGGGCAAAGGTACTTCATGTATATAATAAAGTTAGAATCTTGAAATCATCTTGTAATTATAAGAATTCCTATAAAAGGGAGACAAGAGGGTCAGAGAAAGTGAGAGAAAGAAATGAGAAAAAGCAGGGGTCACAGTGACGTGGCTCCAAGCCAAGGCATGTAAGCCACATCTGGGAGCTGGAAAGCCAGGAAAACAGTTTCCTTCAGAAGTTCACAGAGAAGCATTGCTCCGCCACTCCTTGGTTAGTAATAGTTGTTTCATACTCTGGACCTCTGGTACAGTAATAATAAGCTAGTTTGTGGGTTCACTTTATACATTCTTCTATGGCATCCTCTTGGCTGTGACTTCCAATAGGTGGACCTCTTCTCATAGGAGCAATAAGGCACTGAAAGACCACCCTGCGGAGGCTGGAGAATTCTTACAGAGGACAGAGCTCAGGTCTCAGCATCCACACCAGGTGGCTCACAGCAGCCTATCCCAACTCCTCCTACCTAACACCTTTGCATGATCCCCTAAGGATCACCCTCGCACCTCATACATACATAATAAGTAATTTTAGTCATTGTTATAAACCACACTTCAGCCCAGCATGGTGACATGCGCCTTTAATCCCAGCACTCAGGAGGCAGAGGCTGGTGGATCTCTGTGAGTTCAAGGCCAGCGTGGTCTACATAGTTAGTTCTAGGACACACAGGGCTACATAAACAAACAGACAGACAAGTCCCCCCACACTTCCTGTGGCTCCTGAGCACCACCACCCCCATGTAAGCGTTCATATAACTTTCCCTAGCTAGCTTGTGTTAGACTTCCTGTTTCTCTGAGAGAGGTGCTGAAGGCAGAGGGACAGTGTAGGAAAACACGCTGACTCTCCTAGAGGTTTAAGTGAGGAAACGCAAGGGGAACCATGCGTCCACGTCCACGTCCTTCAGTAAAAGAGAATCAGAATTTACAGAGCTCCCCAGGCAGTCACGTGCCTTCCTCCCAGAAAGAGACAAGGTCACATGACTGCAGATTTTCCAAAGGGATTTGTATTACTTTAAGAATTTCACTTCTTGAAAGACTGAATTAGAATTTGGACTAAAGACCAGATTATTAACTCAGTTCTAGTCTTTGTGAATTTTGAATAATTATCCTGTAATTATACCAGGAAAGAGATCAAATGTACTTTTTTACTGTTCTCTGTACTTACAATTATTATTATTTCTACATATGTTATTCTCAAATTTCAGTCAGCATATTTGTTCAGATTAGGATAGAAACATTATCTGTCAGTCAACAATCTGAATAGTTAACTATCTTTTGCCTTAATCAGAATCATATTAAAGATTGAAGTCCTGACATTCCACATTGTATATTTCTAGAAAGTAAATGAGTGTTTATGCTTTTAATTTGGTAGCCTTGTTCTGAGTTTTTAGAAATTAATATTTGTGAAATAATTTCTCAAATAAAAGTTGTCAGTGAGAGCTGGAGAGATGGCTCAATGGTTAAGAGCATTGGCTGTTCTTCCAGAAGACCCGGATTCAAGTTCCAGCACCCACATGGCAGTTCACAGCTGTCTATAATTGTCAGGTGTGATGGGGCAAACCTTTAATCCCAGCACTCAGGAGGCAGAGGCAGGCAGATCTCTGTGAATTTGAGGCTAGCCTAATCTATAGAGTGAGTCCAGCACAGCCAGGGATACACAGAGTAACCCTGTCTTGGGAAAAAAAAAATGTCAGTGAGATAAAGAAAAACATTGTTTTATTGTATTTCAGAGCTTCACAAAAGAGTGAAGGCAGCAATCACTACTAGAACAAGCAAATGGAAATAATTAGCACCAAACAATAAACATTGCCCTGGTGGTCTGCTTGCAGAAAGCCCTTCAGTTGACAAGAGAGTTTAGCTCCCAGATCTGTCTAGGGTGGATGTGTGAATGGACTGTAAGCTCTAAGACCACAGCACATGGGAGGGTTTTTCTAAGGCTGCAGTTGAAGCTCAGTGGTAGAGCCTGGGGCCCTGAGTTTGATTCTGAGCACCATTGAAAGAAAGGGGAAAGAGCCAGTGTTGCCTTACCTAACCTATCTCTAATCCAGAACATTCAGCTAGGTGCCAAAACAGGCCCAAATGAAGGAGGAAGCCAGCCCTTTCTTTGGTTACCAACCATCGTCAATTTCCATACAGATAGTCAGTGAATGGCTTCAGTAGAGCAAATCTGTCTCTGAACAAAACTAAAAACGCTCTTCATTCCCCTGTGCAGCATCCTGTGGCTGGCTGAGGCTTTCTAGAGCTACATGGCTGGCAGCACGTGCCCCTAGCTCACATGAGGTACTGTCAGACTGTAAACAATTAACAAATTATTAAAAGATGTTTAAGTAACAGGGCTGTGAGTCAGTGCTTGATTTACGTGTTCAGCTGTTGTAATATTACAAAGATACATGTCCAAGGATTAGAATTATTGACATGACTCTGTGTAAATTACTTCTATCCCCTCAAGGAAGTATAGTTTGAACAAACGATAGCATCCTTCTGTAAAGCGATAGTTTATCTGCTAGGAATATGTGGCTTTCACTAGTCTGAATGCTTTTAAGTTACTGGCAGGCCGAAGCCCACCCTCCTTTTGCCTTGGAATGTTTCCCAGGCCTCAGCCTCCTCTCTTCACAAACTGTGGAGGGTGGACTCAGCAGGCATTTCCTGGTTGGCTCTAAGAAAAATACTACCCTCTGGACCAATGCTACAGCAACTCTTCCAAGCTCTTCCCACATCTGAAATCTCTTCTGAGGTCTGCTTGGCATTGGGATTTTCCTTGGCTAAGCATAAGACACCACCCCCCAAAAGAATTACCATGACCACAGTAATGTAGTCCTGACTTCAGATTCCAGTTCAGATTGCATGGCCTTGGTGCAAGGATCTCAACTCAAATGTTTCTACCAGGATGAGCTAGTTATTACTTAACAACAAAATTGTCAGGGAAATGTCTCAGACACTAGCACATTGTATTCTAGACCTTATACCATCATAGAAGAATCAGGCTTAAGCTTCCTACCATAAGCTTCAGCCACTACAACTTGTGGTAGCATTTGCTGGACAGGTATACCAAATCTTCCAAAATTTTTCAAATAAGGACATTTTGTCTATTTCAAATATTTATTTTAAAAAACTACTGTTTTGATTTGACTAAGAAACGGTCCCCATGGGTACATGCATTTGAAACACCCAGTCCCCATATTGTGCTACTGTTTTGGATAGTTTTGGAACTTTTAGGAGGTAGGGCCTTACTGGAAGAAGAATGTCACTTTGGGGCGGTCTGTGAGAGTTAATTGCCTCACCCCACTGGCTGTGTGTGCTCTCTGCTACCTTTGTATGGTTGAAACGTGATCGCTCAGCTTACTGATTCTAATGTTTTGTCTTGCCCACCAGTGTGAGCATCTAGCACTCCCAAACCATAAATCAAATACATTCTTCCTTAAGGTGCTTTTGGTCATGGTGTTATACCACATCAACAGAAAAGCAACTAATACAAACACCAATTCAAACTTTAAGTATCTGGATTATTGTGATATCTGTGGTATCAACACTACTGTTATTCTGGCATTTAGTACTGTCTGTGAGATATTAGTAAAACATAGTTTAAAGCTGATTTAGGGGAGTGAAATATCCTCTCTATGCTCCTATATAAGATATGCCCCTAGATAATTGCTAACTGCTGAGCCTGGAGGAAATAAACCTATGCAAGAGCTGAATGTATTACTCTTTCTAAAGATAAGAAGAGAAGAGAAAAGGAAAGGAAAGGAATAAAAATAAAAATGCAACCAGTGTGTTTGGAAAAATGCAGAAAAATTGTTTGATGAACACATGGCTGAGATACAGTACCTTTTTGGGGGGAGAAACCATGGAAATATTGAAAACCAGGCAAATGGAAAAAGTGATGCAGTTATCAATTCCAGGAAAAGTGAAGAATGAATGACCATTTGCCATGTATCACCTGACAGTATGATGAACGGCACATTGAGTTTGCATTGGACTAATACTGGTCCATCCAGTGAGGTATGAGAAAGGAACTGAGGATGCCAGAGATGAGTATCACTAAGACTTTATCCATGGTAGTAACATGTCAGCATAAAGTATAAAGTTTAAAGTGAAAGTGTAACCTTCAATATGAAGCTCCATAGCTTCCTTTCCAATGGCCACTCCAACTGCATAGAATTTTATGAAGTTGTGTAGTCTTTGCATCCGGTTAATTTCCATCTGTAGTTTTCTTTTTTTAATTTATTTATTTATTGCTTCAGGTTATATCTCCATCATAGTGTCCTCTTTCCACCCTTCCCAGTCCTGCCTTCCCACCCTCTACCCCCTAACCCTTCCATCCTACTCCTCTGGAGTGCAGTGTCCCTACATAACAGTCCCCCAACCCCGCTCAGCAGTCATATGAGGGCCAAGAGCCTTCTCATACACTGGAGGCCTACAAGGCAGTACCACCAGGGAAAAGCATCTCAATGACAGGGACAGAAAACAAACAAACAAAAAGTCTATGTCCATGTTCCCTTTGGTGCGTTGGTTGTAGTATAGATATCCTATCCTGTACTATATATAGCTAAAATCTGACTATAAGTGAATATATGCCATGTGCATCCTTCTGAGTCTTGGTTAGCTCATTCAGGATGAGCTTTTCTAGTTCCATCCATTTGGCTGCAAATTGCATAATTTCCTTGTTTCTGATAGCTGAGTAGTATTCCATTGTGTAGATGTACCACAGATTTTTAATCCATTCTTCAGTTGAGGGACATCTGGGTTATTTCCAGTTTCTAGCTATTACAAATAAGGCTGCTATGAACTTAGGTGAGGCAACTTCCTTATGATTTGGTGAGGAGTTATTTGGATTTATACCCAGAAGTGGTATGGCTGGGTCCTGAGGCAGAGCTATTCCAAGTTTTCTAAGATATCGCCAGACTGACCTCCATAGTGGTTGCACAAGCCTGCCCTCCCACCAGCAATGGAGGAGGGTTCCCCTTTCTCCACACCCTCACCAGCATGTGCTGTCATTTGAGCTTTTGATCTTAGCCATTCTGACAGGTGTGAGATGGAATCTTAGAGTCATCTTGAGTTGCATTTCTCTGATGATTAAGGATGCTGAGCATTTCTTCAAGTGTCTCTCAGCCTTTAGGAATTCCTCCTTTGTGAATTCTCTGTTTAGCTCTTTTCCCCATTTTTTAATTGGATTATTTGGTTTCTTGGCATTTAATTTCTTGAGTTCTTTGTAAATTTTGGATATTAGCCCTCTGTCAGATGTGGGGTTGGTGAAGATTTTTTCCCAATCTGTAGGCTGCCGTTTTGTTTGAATGACAGTGTCTTTTGCCTTACAGAAGGTTTTCAGTTTCATGAGGTCCCATTTATTGATTGTTGGTCTTAGGTCCTGAGCTGCTGGTGTTCCGTTCAGGAAGTTGTCACCTGTGCCAATGAGTTTGAGGGTTTTTCCCACTTTCTCTTCTAGTAGGTTTAGTGTGACCGGGCTTATGTGGTTTTCTTATTTGCAATAATTTTCAATAATAAAGGTTAAAATTTTAAAAAAGTTATATTCCCAGGCAGTGGTGGCACATACCTTAAATCTTAGCCCTTGGAAGGAAGAGCCAGGCAGATCTCTCTGAGTTCAAGACCAGCCTGGTCTACAGAGTGAGTTCTAAGACAGCCAGGGCCACACAGAGAAGCTCAGTCTTGAAAAAAAATTAAAAAAAAACTAAAAATAAGAAGCTATAAGTCAAGAAATGTTAGTTAAGCAAACAATTCAGAACCACGGAAGCAAGCAGGTAAGAAGCTACAGAGGAGAGTCGGAGGCCAGTGTGTGGACTGAGAGTGTCAAAACATGAGTTTTGAGGCTGCAGAAAGCTGGGGGTTTGTTTACAACAGTATAAAAAGTGACCCAGAACTGGTGTTTCTTCTCTTCTTTTGCTGATGGAGAACAAAGCAGGGAAAAACCTTGATCCAGCCACTGGACTAAGTTAGAGCCTGTTTTCTTTCTCTGTTCTCTTACAACAAAGAAAGAGTTGACATCATAGACAATGAAAGCCACCCCAGCACCTAGGTTCCCCATTCTGCCTTTACATTATCATTCCAGAAAGATGATGGGGCACAACGTTCCCTCCACTTTCAAGCAGAAAGAAGTTTATAGCTTTGCTTTTTAGAGGGTGGCATTGTTTCTTAAATCGCTTTCTGTAACTGACACTAATATCAGTAATTTATTCATACAAAGGAATAGCTTCATGCCTGAGAGGTTGTATGGCCTTTACCTTTCACTGCCCTTCAATCTCATTACCAAGCCAGTGCAGTCACATTAAAATGTCAACTCTTTAAGAACACGGGTGTTATTTTCTTGTCATGACCCTTTCACACAGTATCTCCTGTGCCACTGGGCTAGCCAACACACTTGCTTTAGCGTGTGACCAATCAGTACTTTCCAAAGGCAAGATGATATAAGCTGCATGTTCAATACTAGACATTTCCAGCAACCACGGGCTTTATAATAGAAGAATAGAGAAATTGAAATAAATTGAATATGTTTTGTGCAATCCACTATACCTGGAATTCATCTCAATATCTACTCAGAAAAAAGAAATTCATTTCAAATATCTAAGTATCAATAAAACCTTCGAAATACTTGGTCTTCACATTTCTGTGTGCATTTTGCATTTTGTCACATTACATTGTGATTTAGATCCTACCTTTTCTTCAAAATTACTTGATTTGTATTTAGAATTCATGAAAATCAAGGTTAATGAGAAGTGATTTCAAATACTAATGTTGTTTCAAATATACTTTAAAAGCTTTCTGATAGCTGATCCTAGTAAACGGTTTAAATTAAGATAAATTATTGGAACCTAAGATGGAACATTCACTTCCCTGGCCCTCATAGCTGAGTTACAGATGCCAGCAGCAGGTGGCTAGTGACAACTGTGACAACATGCCCCACTGGACTACCTAGTCAGGAATGTCAGTGCACAGCACCTGTTCAGTATTCAGAACTATTCTCTCTTCAGGTCAGAAGCAGTAGAGACTGGAGTCTCCAGCCACAAACTATATGACTACATATGTCTTCAGAGGAATGACACAGAAACTAACACACATGGCACTTCTAAAGAATGAGTCTCATTTTAAATTGAAAATGTGGACAAAATTCATATATATATATTCTTATTGAACTGTGTTGCTGAGTTACTGAAGGACATGTGCACACGGGTACACACTGTGAATTGAACATATTAAGATGCTTTTTTTCCTATTTATAAGCTGATTAAAAATTAAAGGCTCCTATGTAAGATGCATGGAAATGTTGCTGAGCCATAAGCCATTGTAGCTCCTATTTGTGACATTAGAAAGCCATGAAGAAGGAAGACAGGGGGACATAATTTTTAGTAAGTCTCGGTTGCCCCCAGAGACAGTACCAAGATGAGGATTCAGATCCCAACTGTTTGCTTGAGAGGTAGTTCCAGGAAACTCCTGTTTGCTTACATAGACATGTGACACGGAAGGAAGGGTGCCCATAAATGTCATGTTATCCAGCAGCCTCCTATGAGGAATGAGGGTAAATGGCACTTGGAAAGTTGACAAAATGATGTAGAAAATGTGCACAGAGCTATTCCATCATGGAAGGGAGGTTGTGGTATCTGAATACCATTTCCTCAGTCATTAGAGCTGCACCCAGGTGGCAACAATTCAGTGCCCAACCCTTGCTGGTCAAGAAAAGCTATTTGGTCCATTAAATCCCAGGCAATGGCAGTTGAAAACCAGAACAGTATGTACTGAAAAGCACACATGGGGTTTACACAAGGGTAATAGACCAGATCTGCTAGACAATTTGACCTAGGGCGTACAATGTGCCAAAAGAACGTGGGAAGTGGTTATGCTTCAGATTCTAGATCTGCTTCACAATGTGGGCTTGTTGCCCAACTGTCTCCCATATTAGAACTAAGAGAACCACCAGTTCCTTCTCCCCTGAGAACTACTGATGGAGAGAATGAAGACCAAGGAGATGTAGGGACCAATTGTTTATATAGGAGTCAAAAATCTTTGCATAGCAAGGCTCGCCACACCCAGTCACCACTAATTACCCACAGTCAAAGCTTGTAAATGTCTTTCACTGCTTTGGAACTGGGGGAGCCTGTCCACTGTCTGTTGAGGGTTTCTGTGCTTTCTCATTCCAATGGCAAGTCCTTTATCTGATCTTAATAGTGCTGAGCTCATAGTCCATGTCATCTTACCACAGGGAACACTGTGGGGATTCCCACCTTCCAGAAATCAGAGTAACAATGTTGGCTTTCAAAAAGGGATTTCCCAATGTGAATTTTGAATAAGGGAATTCTCATTTCTATGTCTCAAAGGCAACTTGTTGGATAATAAAAAGAAACAGACCAATCAGGTAATGAGACATTTTATAATTAGGCAGTAAATTGGGAATTCTAGATCATTGACAAATAAACAAATTTGTAAGAGGCAGTTTGTCAACTCTCCTGGCTTATGCAGCACTATAGTTACAGTACATTGTATCTAGAGCCTCATTAGAGTCAAGGTAAAGAGTGCTTTTAGTTGCAGTTCTAGGGCTTTATTGTGGTTTGTTAGAAGTAGCCTAATGGGGAATATAGGATGGTTTTTCTAGTAGTTATAAATAATGCAAAATGTAAGCCCATGTTTCCTTAGATCATGTAATTGTTTCTGACTAAAATACATATTTTTTCCATTACCTCAAGAGAGTAATATGAAGTTGGCTGTTAATTACTATCCCAGTCATGTTAATCTTTGACCTTGAAGATGAATTTTCTATTTATCTACCTTAGAATTTCCTTTCATTGATCAGTGTGGGTGTGATGTCAACCTTTGATCTTCCAGAGATGGTTTATCTTTTCGGGACTACAATGTAAAATCTGAGATGATCAGCTTAGACAAATAATAGTTTGCCTGGCTCACAATTTTGGATGTCTCTGTCCATAGCCGGATAGATGCTTTGGGGTTTATATTGGGGCAGCAAATCATGATGAGAATACATTGGTGAAGGAGCTGCCAACCTCATGGCAGAGAGGAAACACAGAAAAAAAGAAGGCCTGGAGTCCAATACCACCTCTGTGTGTGTCCCTATGTGACAGAAGTCTTCCAACCATGTTCCATCTCTTAGAGATGTTGCCACTCCCTGATAATATCATGAACCATGGAACAAGACATTGACAGGGGAGCTTTTAGGGGATCCTTTCCACAAAGTGACTTGCCTAGTCTGAGTGTCCTCATCAATAACTGAGTGGAGGATCCTTACAAGATTCTGGAGTCCATAAATCCATTCTTGTTTCTTCACCGGTGGCAGTTAGCCTAACACACTTCTTACTCTGTGTCTTTGGATCTAAATGCAGGGTTTACATTAGCTTCACTATCTTAAACAATCATTTTATAAATAATCCAAATGACATAAGAATAGTTCTTATTTAAAACCAGGATTTGACCACCTTAGCTCAGGGGACTTGTATTGTGCCAAGAGGAGTGTGGTGGAAGGCTGACTGGTTTGTATGTTTGCGCTAGCGAGGTAGTGGTATCAATGAGCGTTAACATGTACTTAGTGAGGTAGTG
>CAJQZJ010033504.1:515712-559986 GCA_907164525.1 Lophiomys imhausi | reverse complement strand
TTTTGGATACTTCCCAGTTTACTATTTTTAAAAATCATGTATGTGTATGCTTGCATGAAGTTATGTGCAATGTGTGCATTCAGGAGCCAACAAAGGCTAGAAAAACACATCAGATCCCTTGGAACTGGAGTCTCAAGCCATTGTGAGTCCCCTATGTGGGGGCTGGGAATTGAACTCAGATCCTCTGGAAAAGCAACAAATGTTCCTAACCAATGGGCCATCTCTCCAGCCTCTAGGCATCCAGTTTTTAGTGGCTAGTCCCACTGGGATAAATTTATATCCCCAGTGTAACTTTACTGCATATAGTATACAGTCTAAGGTACAAAAGAATTACTTTGAGAATCTCATCTTTTTCTTCATTATCAGACCTGCAAGTTATTACAAATATCAGAAATGAGTAAGATTTGTGTCCAGATGAATAGACCTGCCCCATTACCATGCATACTTTGCTCCTTCCCCAGAGGATGTATGTGCTGAAGTCCCCCACAGTGGTAGAGAAAACAAGCAGTCACTAGGCATGTAGGTTTAAAACAAACAGTTTTAAATAGTTAATTATACTTTACCCTGAAGAAAGAGAAAATGTTTTCTTGGATCCCTGAAAAAAGGGATAATGAATAATTTACAGCTTTACAGGGATGCAAAACTTACAATGCCTGTTTCTAAGGTGCTGCACTGAATTAAAACACGCTGCTGTTTCCAGAAAGCAACTCTTAATGATTAGACTGTACGGCCTGTCAAGCGTGAATTCCTAATAGGCTGGAGGCAGGGCAAATAGCACTGGGGCATTCAGGCCACCAGGTAGGAAACAGGTTAAAAGCTTTAAGAAAAAAAACCTGGGGCAGGTTCAGCAAAAAATAGGTCAACCTCACAGAAAACACAAGGTACAAAATAAAGCTGAGAATTTAGGAGGAAACTAAATCACACTCTAATCTCTGTCCTTTCTGCTTATCCATTAAGAGAACTCAATGAATACTGTTTTGTTAGCAAACCACACTTGGTTGCTAAAGATTTAAATGTGGAAAGCTAAACGATATGGTTTAGAAAAGCTGTTTCTAAGTGAGTAGTTCTGTGATCTTGAGTGGAAACAAACCTTTTAAACCAAGTTTCAAAACTGGGAGCAATTAAGGGATGTATTAATTTGGCTATTAAAATATAAATTTGTGCCTGTCTGAGCATGGAAAGCCTCTTAATTTACCCCCACATCCTGTCTTTGGAAAAAATCTAATCTAGAGCTTTAAATAAGCATGCCCTAAGAATATAAACAAGGAAGTAAATAGAGAATCATTACCTTCTTTCCAGTACTCATATATCTCTAAAATAACTGCAGCTCTGGGTTGAACCCTACCCCCAGGCCAGATTAGTCCAGAGTACAAAGAAGATCATATTTCAAAACCTGGGAGTGGCCTTAATCCCTCACAAAACCCCAGACCACAGGGAGCCATTAGCCAGAATAAACACAGCATGAGAAGGGGCTACCAGAGTGTGGGTAAATTCAGCCTTGCTATATATAATTCAAGTCATCAGTTTCAGTAATTCTTAATGACAGCAACAAATATTGAACACCCAGTGAGTGGCTTGATGGTCTTACAACATCAATGTAACATTTATAGGAAGGTTGAGAATACTTAACCAGTAGCTACTCTGCCTTCATGTGTACCTGGGTTGGTTTTGGTTTTGTTTATGATGTAACAGTATTTCATTGTAACAAATAAATGCTTCTAAGGCTGTTGACTTTTAAGGTGTTTAATCAGCGTGAGTAAAACACTGTCAACGATATGGTACTGAAAACCCTGAATAGAAAGTAAAGTCAAAGGGACTTGCGACACACCCAACAAACGCCCCTCCCCCAGCACGCAAGCACGCACGCAGGCACCCACGCACGCTCAATCTTGTTCAGCCTAGCTGAGTGATCCTGTCCCATCTTGCTGCCTGGTCCCACAGCCTATGAGCATGTACATCAGGGTTTCATTCTTTTCCCCCTGAATCTACAAAACACTACTAGATTGGAGGCGGTTTCCATTTCATTTAATCACCTCAGGTAAAGGGCTACTTCCACCTGGAAGTGGGACTGTGTACACCAACCAGCTTACAGCTTTTTCTGAAGATTGAACTGAGGGATTCAGTTCCAGGTGTCAGTCACAGTGACAAGTTGGGTTGGCTCCTCTGAATGTGGTGTCACGTGGTTAAGACCCTTAGAGCAATTTCCTCAGACCTGCCCCTCACACAGTGTCATGGCATAGGAACAATGACCCATGTGACTGAGGTGGAAGGAAAAAGCCTCTTCCTTTAAGCTGTGCAATAACAAAGGCACTGTGGTGGGTGAGTATGAGAGAAGGCAGTGGCACACACTTTATGTTCCAAAATCAGCTAACCTTATCTCCCCTTTGCTTGGGATGAGGTCACATAGCTGTTTCCATTGAACTGGAGTAAAATAAGTAGTAAGTAGCCCTGAGACCATTATATCAATCGGCCATGCCTATGGGTGCTCTTTAAGAATCCCTGGCTTTGTTTGCTTGAGTACTCACTATTGGAGAAAATTGCTTAAAAACAAACAAACAAACAAAACCTAATAGAGCTGCAATTGAGTGTTTACAGAGTATGTAGGGTGAAGGGAGAGCGCACCGAGGTTGGTGGCAGGAAGTTGGCCATTGGATTCCTTGCCATGGACTGGAAACTCCTTTGGCTCTTTTATGGGGGGGGGGGGGGGCTGTGGAAGGATCCACTTTGACACTTTGATTCAGGGTGTCACCTTAGAGAGTAGAATTTCAACTTAGGTGCGGTGGGGTGGGGGCTGGGGAGGTGCTATGTCGTGTGTGTGTGTGTGTGTGTGTGTGTGTGTGTGTGTGTGTGTGTGTGTCTTTACGTGTGTTGTTACAGCAGCACCACTGGGGGCTGTTAGGTGTCCCAGCTTTGAATACGATTCCTGTGAAAAGTTTTAGATTTGGGATTCAAGGGGAATGTTGTGTCCGGTTGTGCTTTGGAGTAAGAAAATTTTATTAGCAGAGGTATTTACACCATGAAACAGACACCTGCCTGGCAGGGGCTCTGAGATGCGCTTGGGGCTCCTTCGTGGAGGTTTCAAAGGAAAGGAGAGATTCTGTGTCATGTGTTTGATGGCAGTCCTTAATATACTCTTGCAGTCAGGCTGTTTCTCAATCAGGGATGATGACGGGAAAGGCACAAATCTAGAAACATAAGTTACTTTTAATTCTTGGGACCGAATTACTGTAGGGTGGGGAATTGTCAGTCAAAATGACGCACTTTACAAAATGGTGTGGCCCTGTGTAACAGGAGGTTAAGGCCGTCGCTGGGACGGTGCCCCCCCAAACATGTCACGCTGACTGCCACCCCTCACCCAACCCTCATTGCCCGCTTCCTCGCCCCTCTCGCCACAGGTGTGGAAGACATCGTGGCTATAATGATTCCTGAGCCCAAAGGGAAGGAGATAGTGAACCTGCTGGAAAGGAATATCACCGTGACCATGTACATCACCATCGGAACCCGGAACTTGCAAAAATATGTGAGCCGAACGTCGGTTGTATTTGTTTCCATCTCCTTCATTGTCCTGATGATCATTTCCCTCGCATGGCTGGTCTTTTATTATATCCAGAGGTTTCGATATGCAAATGCCAGGGACAGGAACCAGGTGAGTAGCTCTTTAAGAAAAGCATGGCTCTGTGAACTCGATACAAACCAAACCTACCGTGGTATACCGTGGTTTTGTAACTCACAAGTAACAGGATGAGATTAAAAGTGTCTACTGACTCCCCCACACACACACACACACACACATTGCTAACTCCTGTTGTACAGATTTTCTGAAATTTCTTACATGCTTGTATTCTGATGTTCTACTCTTATGGTCCTTTAAGAGGTTGATAATTTATCTCATACTCCCTCTCATTGTTTGTTTTTTAAACACTTGTTTATTTAAGCAGAAACAGAATGAAGGGAGAAGGGGTAAGGGGTAGGAACCTAATAGTGACAACAGGACTCACGAAGAGCCAGGATTTCCTCCATGGGATCGTAACAGGGTGGCGGGGATGAGATTTTTATTTTTTTAAATAAAGTTGTTTTTTTAAGCTGTTAATTTTTGAACATATATACATTGTGTAAAATGTGAATGTTGTACAATGTGATGCAATGAGAACCAAATTCCTTCCATGTGAGAGCTAGCTACCTATTTCTACTCCATAAAGTATCTTCTTAGGGTATAGTACACATGTCCAAATGCATAAGCTTATATATATGTATAAACACAGTTTTTAAACAGAGTAGGAGCATACTTAACCCTGTACCTTTCTCCCTTCATCTTGAAGATTAATTATCATGGAGAGTAATTCATCCCAACACAAAATCAAACAGCTTTTTCATTTCTCATGAGTGCCTAGCATCGCACTGCCTTTGTGTGTCACATGTATCTATCCAGCTTCCATTAATGAACATGCTTTGTCTTTCAAACAAGATACACATATGATACTTACCACACATTTTTGTATATCTATAGAGTAAATCCTGGAAGTTTGATTGCTAAGACTATAGTATATGTATTTAAACTATGATGACTGCAATGCTGTCTTCCAAAACATATTGCTGAACCAATTTATAACTCAACCAACAATATCTGAAAGTAGTTTGCTGGGAACAGCAAGTTGGCTCAGCAGTCAAAGGTGCTTGACTCCAAGCCTGATGCCCTGAGTTCAAACCCCAGAATCCATTGAGTAGGAGAGAACTGACTCCCCCAAAGTGGAACCTCCATATACGCCCCCTGGGACAAGCACAATCCATATGTGCACACACACATACAGACACAGAGAGAGACATAGACACACATTCACAAATTAAAATTTAAAAATTTAAAAAGAAACAGCTTTCCATATCCTCACCAAAGGAATGTTACAGCTTTTTATTGTGATTCAATGAATAGTATCACTCCTTTTCTCTTGTTTTATCCCTGTGAGATATGAGACCCATGGCCTTGCATGTGCTAAGCAAACAGCCCAGCTCCGTGCAACCCACCAGCCATGACATCACACCTTCTAAATTATAAGTAAAACTGAAGCCTTTTCAAGTGCAGCATAAAATATGAAGGCTCTGTTAAGTACCTCTTTCTGTGATCTGATGAGTTTCCAGTAGAGCTGTTGGAAGCTTTCTTATTAGCATGTATTGGGTGTTTATTGGTCAAGGAAATGAACCAATTGTTTATAATATGGGATTGCATTTCTCCCAGGCTCTCATCATCTTTGGCTTTATCCATGGTGCTTTGAAGCACAAAGATTTGTTGCTGTCATTAAGTAACTGTGTCTAGCCATTTTTGAATATCCCACCAGAGCATGTGTAACTACATCTTCTCCAGGCCAAAACTGTAGTAAAACAATCTGTTTCCTTTTATAATTATGTCCATAGAACTTTTCCTTATAAAGAGGAAAATAGAGGTAGAATATTTTTTATGATGGGCCTGCCGTTTTCACAACTGGCACTTGTTGAATAATTAACCTTCCCTCTCATAGGCAGTAGTTTCCTTTAACAATATTAAGCACCTGATGAAGCTGATCCTGCTTCAGGATTCTCTAAACTGGTGCCGTCATCTCCCTGTGCCTTCCTGCCTCAGTATCATGTCATAAGAACTACAGAACTACTGTGCACCTCCCGTCTGTCCCTGTTAGTCTCCTCTGTTGCATAATCTGCACTGTGTTTGTGTTTATGTGAGTTTGGAATTGTCATACCAGCTTTCAAAATTATAGGATAACTTAGGAGAATTTTGAAACTGTGATGTTGAGTCTTCTCTCTAAGTACAGTTTATGTTTTTCCTTTTTCTTGATGGTTCAGTTTCCAGTAGCACTGTTAAATTATCACTGTCGATCTGACATAGGCTTCTAGTGCTTGTTCTTGGGTGTCTAATCATTATGTGCTAGTTTAATTGTTTCTAATTTTAAACATCCTATTTGATTTCACTGGCATGTCTAATAACCCCACTGAATAATCTAGTGTGGCTTGACAAGATAATCTCTCTTCCAAAAGTATTTAAGGGAAAACCTTCAATTTAATGAGATTTTAAAAATAATTTTCCATCTTATTGTTTTTCCATCCAGTTTTATAGGTTGAGGTATTTTCTTCTGTTACAAAATACGTAATTTTGGTATTTTGTAACTTGGTCCAACTTTACTGAGTTTTTGATCAAGAGTAGATATTTAATTTTTCAAAGGTGACTTTTTAATAGTTTCCAGTGAGTAGCACTCATTATTATGGACATGTTGGTTGCTGGATGATTACAGGCAAGTTCAATTCTGTGTTCTCACTGTTATGCAGTGGTAGTGCATATAATACCAGTTAGACACGAGATGGTGAAATTGGATATGTGTGGCTGGCTCCTATAGGGAGGGTTCCATAGAAAGTATATAGTTGTACATTGGTTATTTAAAAGATAGTCACCAGCTAATCAGACAACTATAAACAAAAACAAGTGATTTTGTGCCCATGGAGAACCTAAGCAGCCAGTTAGCCCTTCAGGCAAGAATAAAATTTTAAGCAGTAAACTAGGAAAGCCTTGAGTTAGCTGCATAATTGGTTTGATCATTCTACATTCTGCAGATAGGTAGAGCCTCCACATCTATCTAGGCCCACACATGCTCTGTGAAATATTTACTAACTTTCTTGAATTACAGTATGTCATCACCAAGGTCCCTCAGTATGGGACCATGTTAAAAATTAGCCCTGAGAGAACCAATCCCTGACAAGATCGGAGATACTCTGCTGTACTTGTAGACAGGAGCCTGGCATGGCTGTCTTCTGGGAGGCTCCATCCAGCAGCAGCTAGTCCAAACAGGTGCAGAAACCCATGGGCACACATTAGGCAGAGCTCAGGAAGTCTTGTGCAAGAGTTGGAGGAAGGATTGTGTGACCTGGAGGGGACAGGGAGTCCATAGGAAGACCAACAGAGTCAACTAACTTGGACCCTTGGGGACTCACAGAGACTGAGCCAGCAACCAAGGAGCATACATGAGTTGGGCCTAGGCCACCCCATGCACATGTGTAGCAGATGTACAGCTTGGTCTTCATGCATGTCCCCTAACAACAGGAGCTGGGGTTGTCCCTGTCTCTGTTGTCTGCCTATGGATTCTGTTCCCCTGGCTGGACCACCTTGTTTAGTCTCAACAGGAGAGGATGTACTTAGTCCTGCAGCAACTGGTGTGCCAGGGCAGATTATACCCATGGGGGGGGCCTCCCCTGCTCTGAGGAGAAGGGTAGGGAGGTATTGGGGGAGGGACAGTGTAAGGTGGGTACTGAAAGGAGAGGAGGGGGTTTGTGGTTGATCGGGATGTAAAGTGAATAAATTAATAAAAGAAGTTAGCCCTGTTTCTTGATCAATGTGGATACTACATTTTTAGCCCTTTTTAAGATAGAATAAGAACTTTGGAAAAATATCTTTTGATAGACAGTGTTCCACTCTATTCAACAGAACATTACAGCTGTGCAAGCTGTATCTATAAAAAGCAGCAGGTTGACTTAAATCATTTATTTTTATTAAGGCATCACTGGTCTTCAGAAAAAGTGAGCCTTTGGTTCTTTATAGATCACAGCCTGAGATAAAATAGGAAAGGAGTTCATTTCACATTGGGGAGTGTGCTGCCATCAGATATTTGAAGAAGGACTGAGCTTGAATTAGCCTGTTGTAGGTGTGTCCACCTGACTTCCTGTGGTTCATAATTTTCAAAACTGTTCCTAGCATTAATTAATTAATTAATTAATTAATTAATTAATTAATGATGCTTTTCCCAGTTGTACTGTACACAGAGATGGTCTTGCTGTGCAGTTGTCCATGGAGTGAGATTCACTGGGCATCCCTAGCAAAGACCTTAAGGTGAAGATGTAGATAAGAAGGGTTGCAACTGAGAGTGCAGAAGAAACTTGGCTACTGTGCTGTGCTTCCTGAAGGAGGGTGATGGCTAAAGGCACCGGCTTGGGAGTCAGACCCGTGTGGATCAAACATTTGATGATGCCTAGAGGCATGAACTTGCAGGAGCTGTTTTCCCTGCCCAGCCCCTCATTCCCTCCAGTGGAAGGCCAGCGTGATTGCATGCCAGGCCTGGAGCCGTGCTGTGAGAATCAAACAAGAAATGTATGGCACTATGGAAGAAGGATGTTGGTATTGGAAAATAGTGCTTAAGTGTAAACAGCTGGTTTCTTGTATATTTAAGTCTAGATGTGAGGTTTTTAGTCCTTTCGTGATACAGTTTGAAACATAATGAGATCTCTCCAGCTTTTCCCTGGCATTACAGGGAAAGGGTGGTTTATGCATGTAATATCCAGCTAGGCATAGTAATGTTCACTTGTGGCCTCAAAGCAAAAACAAATTGTTAAAAATTTCACTGTAGAGGAAAAATCTAGGTTTTTTTTTAAAGACTAATATTCCAGGAAGCACTTCTTGAAATTGGAACAATAATGTATAGGCAGAGTAAAAATATAATAACAATGAAATGAAAGATATGCATTTCCAAGTAAGTTTCCTACCCATGCCAACTTCCCTTAGGAATTGTGCCCCAGTCTTTTGGAAGGAAAAACTTTGATATCCTGTGTGTGCCTCCATAAATGCCTGTGTATGTATAAGTATATTTTTAAAGTTATTTTCACGTTTGATACATAGACAAGGACTCTGCCTCATGGCTTGTATCACAGTGGCAGCAATAAGAACAAACTTTAAAACAGACATGAGACGCCAGGAGTGGTGGCACACGCCATTTTTTTTTTTTTTTTTTGGTTTTTCGAGACAGGGTTTCTCTGTGTAACAGCTCTGGCTGTCCTGGTCTCACTTTTGTAGACCAGGCTGGCCTCAAACTCACAGAGATCCACCTGCCTCTGCCTCCCAAGTGCTTTAATCCCAGCACTAGGGAGGCAGAGGCAGTCAGATCTCTGTGAGTTCAAGGTTAAGCCTGAACTACAAAGTGAATCCAGACAGCCAGAGCTGATACACAGAGAAATCCTGTCACCAATAAATAAATAAATTAAATAAATAAATAAAATAAAAAATAGACATGAGGCTAGTGAAGGGCTGCAGCTACTGTGGCCAGTGACGGATTGGGACTACAGTGTGGTAAAAAGACTAAGGTGTCAGATTAAGTCACTGTTTGAAGTTCTTGTGGACCCAATACAGAACATAGAAATACATTCTAATTTACATTTGTTGTTCCAGCCCATATGGAAAGGGAAAAGAGACCCTTCCTATACTTCTCCTCAACTGAAAACACTTATATTTCTGCCCCCCTCAAAAGGATTTCTCTCACATTAACCAACTCCCCAACACCAGACTACACTGTAAATCTATTCTGACACGTGGATTTAATGTCAGACCCCAAGGTGGAGGGTTCAATCCCACAACACTGCCTCATTCTAGATGTGGGCCAAGTCCTAGTTACATACCTGTTCATCTGGATGACAGATTGTTCATAGGCAAGCTGTTCATTCTAAAACTTACATCTTGGAGACAGACAGGTGAAAAGGAACAGGATGCTCAGTATGGACGGCAGAATATAGAACTTTTATATCCTGTCTGAGAGGGACAACTTCCAGATGCTCAGAAACCTGGGAGTTCTCTGAGCCCTCTTTGGGGATACGTGGATGTGGACATGGAAGCATTATTACCTATACAGAGGGATTAAATCACTATTGTTCATTGGTGATCAGTTCAACCTTCAGCCTCTCTTCTTCCTACAGAGAGAGAGAGAACAGGTTTATTTTCAACACTCATTACACAGCAAAGGACCCTGCCAGCACAGAGCTTGTGTTGTAATAGCATCAACAGACAACACCACAGTCAGGGCACACATGATAGCAGGTCTAAAAATCCCACACCTCTAACCTCGAAGTTCTGAGGCAGCCAGCCCCATCCTTAGGGACTTTCCAAAAGTCACCTTATTAATATAATGCTGGGGGTGACTGAGCGGTGCTTCTTTTGAATAACAGGACTGGTTCACATTTGCCACTCCCATCACTAAATCACAGGGATTTGGGGGACCCTCACCAATAACTAAGATAAAATACAAAATGTGTTTCTTGTTATATGCCACAATATCACATAACCTGATTATCAACTTTTCGGTGTGCTCTCAGGAGGGTTTCACTTTGGTTCAGAAGTCAAACAGCTACAATAAGTTTGGGGTAAGCAGAGGAATCAAGGATGGAATTGGCTGAATTTCAAACATCTACTACAAGACAAGTGGGGAAGACAAAAGAGGTCCAGTGGGACTAGTTTTAACGCTGCATTTGGCAACATTAAATTTAGAAGTTTATTAGCTATTAGAGCAGAAATGCCCTGGGAGGTTTTCCACTATGAGTCTGCAGCTCAGGAGAGAAGTCAGAGGTGGATAAATGAAAGTGAGAAACATCAGTTCATGGGTACCACTTAGCCATTAGGAGCAGGGGGGCTCACCTGAACAGTGGGTACTCTGGACCAGAGGTCTGAGCCCTGAGCCCTGAGCCTAAGCAACTGTGACTTAGCATCTACTCCAGGCTCTCCACTATTGATGCTGTTACGGTGATCCAGTGTCTTTCCTCATTCATCATAAGGGCCATGGCCAGTACACCTCTGACACAAGGAAAGTTGAAGAGAACAGCACAGCAATTAGACCTCATCCTGGGAGATAGTGTCTATCATTGTCTTTAGGAGCAATGGAGAATGGAGAGTTATGTAAAAGTGTGATTGGACAAAGAAAACAACCTCCTGGTGATAGACTGGGGTGGACCTAGCAATGCCAGCCTGCTCAGAATCTTCTTGGATTTTACTATGCTGCATTCCTTTCTTTCTCCTGAGAGAAAGCCAGCCTTCTCAGAAATGAGGGTTTTCAGGGAAGAGGAGCAAATGTGACCTTTGCATGTTTTTGTGCTTGTTTGGGTTTTTGTGGGAGGGGCACTATTCCTGTGACTCACCCCTGGAGGGGAGGAGTTACTGACTCTTGACTTATTTCAGGGCAATGGAAAAAGTTCCTTGTGAAACTTTGCTTCTGAGACCTTCAAGTGTCCTTCAGTTCAAAGAACTGAGAACATCAAAATGCTATGCTTGTGGGTACAATTTTCTGAGCCAACACTGTATCTTGACTTCCTTAGTTCCACATTTTTTGTGTTATATATCTGTTCTCCCCGTCCCTGCATTTCTAATACTAAGGAAATGAAGAAGAAAATGTCCTATTTCCCCTAGTTTCCTAAATATTTACAAGAGCACCAATTTAGTACCTTGAGTTTGATGGGTTATATAATCACATAACACCCTTGTGGACATTTATAGGACTTTTTTTTCTTTTAATATATAGTTCAATCCTTATTTTCCATAAAGTAATTTACCTTACTATTGTCAAAAATTCCCCAGTAACCTCAAATGTTTTTATACCTGTTCAGAACAAGTTGATTGATAAACCTAATTACCAGCATGCCCTACTCTTGATATTCTTTACTAAAAAGCAGAATGTGGAATTACTTGTCTTAGAAGACATCCATAAGCATACCAACCATGCCAACACTATGGGAGATGCCCCTAAAACAGAAGAATGGTACCCACCACTGTGGTTTTCCAGTTGACTTAAAGGGGTCCCTAAGTCTTCCATTGCTTTAACTGAGAATCACAAAAGAAAGGTTGTGTTTCTTGATAGACTCTAGGTCCCAACATGTACCATCTCTATTCAGGCCCCATGAAAAACAGTGTTTGAGAGTAGTGTTTGTACTTGGTAGTGTTGAAAACTTGAAACTAAGGATGTAGCTGGGCAGTAGGCCACCTGCTTATCACATGTGATGTCTTGGACCTAGTCTTCAGGAACACCAAGATGAAACACTAAAGAAACAAGCAAACCAAAGGCAGAAGAGATGAACTACAACAGAAACAAGAGCCATATGGGGGGGGTCGTTTCTGTCACTTTGCATCACTTCCTTGCTGTGACTGACTGCTTAAGAAGATGATGGAAGAGTTTTATCCCAGAGTTTCAATGGCTTCAATCCATGGTTGGCTTGCTCCATTTTCAGAGCATCATGGTGGCAGGAGCATGTGGCAGAGAAGGCTGCTCAGTTCTTGGCAACCATGAAGTGACAAGAGAATAAGAGGGAGTAAGAGGCAAGGCAGGGGTGGTACATGCCTTTTTTTTTTTAATTTAAGGTGTATCTTTTTTCCCCCAGCATCTCCTTTTTTAGTCCAATAAAAAGCTCTTTTTCTTATAACAATGAATACAATACAAAACAATGAGAACAATTAGGAAAAAATTATGAAAATTATAAGGTATAACATATATTCCCAATGTCCAGTCAATATGTATTTGGTATCTAATAAGAATATTCTATTATCTATCAGTTTAAAGTTCTATACCTAACTCAGTTTCCATCCTCACTTGTATTACCAATTTAAAAACATCATCTTAGACCTAGAGCATCCTTTTAATTCCTAAACAACATAACACTTAACTGTGAGACTATAAATATCTAGGATTCAACCATGTCAGAGACCTGAGAAGGATAAATAGATCTGAATAAACAGAAAGTGCATATCAAGCAGCTTCTAAAACTAAGAAATGACAGAAAACTGGCTGCCTGGAGAGTCCCCAGTTTCTCTCTATAACATTGGAGCATCAATCTTCAGCCTTGTGGCCCAGTATCTCTGACAGACATTAATTGTAAAGCAGGAATTATGAAGGACTTTCCCACCCTGTCTTGGCAGAGCTAGGCTGTAGACTTACCTGATCCCAAGTTTTGTCCATTTTGGACAGCTTTCTGTCTACAGTTGAAGCTAGAGCTTTTTCTTGCCCAGTAGCTAGCTTGCCACTAATGCAGCCATCTCCAAATGGAGATTCTTTGATTCTCATCATCTACTTGAAGAAGAATAGGGGGGGGGTGCTGTCAGGAGCTGACATGTCTCAATATCAAAAAATCTTAAGTTAAACATCTTTAAATGCCATATTCTACAGATCTCTTGAGGTTTTCGAAGACCATCTATCTATCTCTGTATATTTGAATAAGTAAATGTTGTTTGTCTCCTGGCAACTTGAATTCTGATTAACTTAGAAAACATCTGTGATATACTAAACTAGTACCTAGCAAAATGACAAGTTTGAATGACTATTAGTTTACATTTCTCAACTATCCTAAACAGTTTGTGATAGTTGCTATCAAAAGACCTAGAACTTCACATTACTTTTTTAAGAATTACATAGGTATAATACCTTAAAAAGAGCTAACCTTAATTTTGTATCAATATACAAAGGTCTATACCAATGTAGCCAAATATAACCTTAATTTTGTATCAATACACAAACATGTAAGAGTAGATTAAATAACTTACCCCTTTTTCTTTATCATTGCTATATCATGCCTATATTCCCTTTTTTTCTTTTCAAGTCTTTTCTCCTTACATGAGAGAGAAAGGATAGAGAAAAAAATAAGAGAGAAATCTCTGGGTCTAACCTCCTAAACTTTGTTTAACAAGACCATTTAATAACTTGTGACCAATTCCCCTAAATGACAACAAATGTCTATAACCCATCAAATGACCAAAAAAAAAAAAAAAAAATTACCCACCCCACCTTCTGGGAATGGGGCATCACTCTCTTCAAATTGCTTCCTGCTGGTGTGGGACATAGAAAACCTGTTTGGGGACCCAAATAAGAATGGAAAAATGATTTGTAAGATAATAGTAGCATTTTTTGTCCAGTGTTTTTGTGCTCAGCAAAATGTCCTGAGAAATTTGTAGTCAGAAGCTAAACTTTGGGTGGGAAAGTTCAGGGCTTTACTGAAGTCCTAGCTGGAACAGTCTGTGAGACTGGACTGTCTTAGCTAGCTGTTTTAAAGTTGTTCTGGATGTAGACTTTTGAGGAAACAGCTATTGAGGCAGTCTGTGAGGCTGGATCATTTGTGTTACTTGTCCTGTCTTCTTTGGTGCCTGGTCCCTTTTCTTCAGAAGTTCAGTTGTCCAGTTGTCCCTGGACTCCTTAGTTGAATGCTTTTAATCTCCTGGAAAGATAAGAACAGAACCCTACTCTAATCCTAATTCTAAGGTGTTACTTTTTTTGGCAGGTAATATCCTTCCTAGAGCAAATTGTGTTTTTTGATAAAAGAAAAAGTACTATCTTTCAATTGAGATTTTAAAAATTCTTTTGAAATTTTAGAACTGAATGTACCTTTAAGTGTATATATTTTGAGATCACAAAGGACATTCACTTTGAATTTCAGCTTGCCTTTTGCAAGTGGCTTTTAAACTTAAATCATTGTAAATCCTATGTGCCTGCTTCTGCCTCTCAAGTGTTGGGGTCAAAGGCATGGTGGCACACACCTTTAATCCCAGCACTTGGGAGGCAAAGGCAGGTGGATCTCTGTGAGTTTGAGGCCAGCCTGGTCTATAGAGTAAGTTCCAGGGAAGACAAGGCTATACAGAAAAACCAAGAAAGAAAGACAGAGAGAGAGAGAGAGAGAGAGAGAGAGAGAGAGAAGAGAGGAGAGAGAGAAAGAAAATGTTCAAGAGAGCAAGAGACAAGATAAGTCCTTTATGCAGTTCATCACATTGAAATTAATAGCCATATTGGACCAGAAGCCCCTGAAGTTATTTTTTCCATAAAACACACTATATTAAATATGTATGGTCTTATCTTCATAGGTTGGATTATAGATTACAATAAAAGTATTCTCTAAATATTTGGGGCAGAGAGTGTTCCTAGACCCTCCGGCTATGAACTCATCAATGAATGTAATGATGACAGCATCCCTGGGGCTCTCATCACCTCTGGACAAAGCCACCAGTTGAGGAACAAGTCTTTATGTCCAAGTTGGTCATGGTGGCACATGCCTTTAATCCCAGCACGTAGAATTTGAGGCCAGCTTGTCTACATATTCAGTACCAGGCCAACCAGGGCTTCATAGTGAGATACTGTCTCAAACAAACAAAAAAAAATTTATGTTTTGAGGCCTGAGGGTATGACTCAGTGGTAGAGCATGAGTAAGATTTAAGAAGCCCTAATTTTATTTATCATCTCCTCAATTTGCATTTTGGAAATCCCAAATACTAGTTAAAACGTGTCGGGTTTTTTTTTTTTAATATTGAAAACAGGGCTTTTTTTTTCTCTGTGTGATTTTCATGTCTCTTGAAAAGTAAAGCAAAGACTGAGGACATCACAATCTGCAAAATGTGCTTGCCTTAGAACCAGCAAGACTTGAATTGGGGTCCCAGAGCCCATTACAAAGATAAGAAAGCCCAGCACGGTGGTGCATGCAGACAGACCCAATGGTGGGAAGAAGAGATAGGTGGACCCCTGGGGCTCACTGGGTGGCCTAGCTAGTCTAGTTGGCAGACTGTAGAACACTGAGAGACCATCAGAATTATAGTATCATATGGTGCATACACACACAGATATTCACACACAAAATAAATATTGTCATATATATATATATATATATAGTGATTTCCCTTATTTTATTACTCCAGAACAGCAACAAAAAATAAACAAACACACACACAAACAACAACAACAAAAAGCTGCCTCACACTACCTAGCTCCATATTCACCATGTGATGTATGACATGTGTCTCAAAAACTGAGTTTCTTGTGCCCTGGATTCTAGGCCATCTGTCCTGTCCCTGCAGGTTGGGTTGGCTGTCATTTCCTTCCTGAAACACTACCAAAATGGGATCTTTTTCTCCTCAAAAGAGTTATTGTCTATTGTAATGTACAAAATGAGGCTTGGTTAAAAAACAAACAAACAAACAAAAAAGACAAAAAAAAAGAAAGAAAGAAAAGAAAAGAAAACCCACAATGAGAGAGTGATGACTCTATGGTAGCATATTCCTCAAAATGATTAGATGAAATATGTCCTTCCTACATTTGCTACCAGGGTCCAAGGCCATAGAGAACCCAACTTTGGGTAAATTTAGCATATCAGATCCAGCCACTCACCCTTGGACTCAAATAGAAAGTCACCAGGAAGACCAGGAAAGGAATCTATTCAACACAAGTACATAAAAAAAAAAAAAAAAAAAAAATGGAGGAGGGCAGGGGTAGTCAAACTCCTTTGCCTAACTTTAAGAGTATTGACTCCAAGATTATAGCCAAAGGGGCAAAAAGCATACAGGTGGTTACACATCTTGGTCAAAGTGGGCTTTGGCCAGTCATTATATCAGAACTGTTTCTGGGGAAGTTGAAGTCTTCATCGCTCCATGGGCAATTCGGTTCCCATTTGGAGATGAGCCCTTCCTTTTCAGGAGCAAGCTCGTTGTCCACAGCTTACCATTCTCAGCCAGTTTAGGGGAATTGCTAGGGATAGAGAGGCTGCAACTCCACAGTACAGTCCTGGACAGGATGTTGTAAAGGCTCACAAGCTATTGACTATGTATGATATCTCTCCAAATCTCAGTAGCTCTTGGATGGTTGGGTACATGTATGCAACATGTGTTTGCATTTGCCTGTAAGAACACATATAGATACCAGAGACCAACATTGGGATTTCCTTCTCTATTTCTCTTGATCTCAATTTTTGAGGCAGGGTTTCCCACTGAACCTGGACTCTGAATTTCAGCCAGACTGCCCCCACTTCCACCCCCAGATCTCCACTCCACTCAATTAGAGATACGTTCACCACACCCATCTTTTTACCCAAGTGTCTGTTGAGGAACCAAACTTAGGTCTTCATGCTTTCTCGACAAGCACTTCACTGAGCCATCTTTCCAGCTCCAAATCCTAGTGGCTGTTATCTTGCTGTCTCGGTCCTTAAAGGGGAAGTGCTACCAGCTTCAGATGAGTGTTTCTTAAGTAATTAACACACCTATGTGCAGACTGATCAGGGAATGACCCAAAGGCTTAAGGTAGTAATAGTGCCAGAAGTAAAATGAAAGCGAAACCAGATATGCTAAATTTTATCTCACTTTCAGTTATCCACTGAGTGTCTGCTAAAGTAACCTCTCAGCTCCTTCCACACCCCTGAGAAGCAGTTGACTTCTCAGGGCTTCCAGGAGGAAAGGACTCCAAGTAACATCTATGACTTCTCTTGGTTGGCTCCCTGTCTCTGAGGTTGTTAGTCTTGGGAATTTAGGAAGCCCAACTCCAACATGACTTTACCCTTCAGGAAACCACTTTTAACCTCTGGAATGAGGTCATACAAATGCCAGGAATGGAGCCTGTCTTTCTAATTCCCTAACCACTAGCTGTCTTGTTGGTCATGATCCAAGGTACCTTAATAGCAGCTTGCTTGCCATTTCCTGCATGGACTTTATTTTTATTTTGTTTTTTTAAGAAAGCAGCTTGCAATGTCCTTTTAAAGGGCATAGAACAAGCCTTCTCATGAAGAGAAAAATGGAATGTCTTCAAACATTGGTCAGTGGTATTGCTCAATATTAGCATGCCCACCTAATATGCATAAGACTCTGGGTTCAAACTCCAGGACCTCAAAAAAAAGTTACCCAATTTTTATGTAGAGGTAGACAAAAGTAAAAAAAAAAGTCAAACTTTAAAGACTTTTTTTTCTAACTTACCCTACATGCTCATGTTTAAGAGCGTATGTCATTTGCTAAAATTTGATTTAAGTAAAATATACTTTTGAAAAGATTATTTTTATTCAGTTGTGTAATGGTACATATGCACATGCCTCTAACCTCAGCAATCAGGAAGTAGATAGGGGTGACTGAAAATTCATGCAAGCCTGGATTCCCTAGGGAGACCCTAACACAGCAAAACAAACCATGAGGGGAGGAAAGAGGGAGATACATTACTTCTAGTTTAATTGAATTTTAGAATAATCTGTGGAAATTATTTGAAAACACTGTTTTCCATTTAATTATTTGCTCACTCATTGTAAATTTAAAAAATTAAGTGATTGAATTGAACACAATATTCTAAAATACCAATTAAACATAATTGCAAAATTTTCTGAACTTTAAAAAGAAAGATAATGAACATTTTATGGTACTGGAAAGATGGTTCAACACTTAAGAATGCTGACTGCTCCTCCAGGGGACCCAAGGTGAATTCCCAGCATGGCAACTCAAAACCATTTGTAACCTCAGTTTCGGGAATCCAATGTCCTCTTCTGGCCTCTGGCCAGAAGCACCAGGCAAACACATGACCCACAGGCATGTTAATAGGCAAAACACCCATATGTATTTGTGTATACACACACACACACATAAATAATAAAATAATTTAAGTAATTTTTTAAACAAAAGAAAGAAAGCTAACATCTCTTTGTCTGGGTTGATGTCTTATTTTAATGTAACATCCTGCAGACTTGCAGCATCTACTCCTGAAAACAAAATGGTGCCACTGCTTTCCCCTTCCTTCCAGTACATGGCAGGTACTGGTCAAGACTGGCAGCCTCACCAGGCTGGTTACTCAACTCTGCTACTTTACAGCATGTATCATTACAGCTCCTTTGGAATTTTCCCATTTCTTATTTAAATTTCCCAGTTTTCCATGCTTTTCAAAACAACTATTGCTTGAACGTTCTACTCATTCATTTCTCATGGAAGTTCTGCTAGATGACACACTACACAACATAGGAATTGGGGAAATTATTTTTCAGCACTATTTTTCCTAAAACCCAGATCTGCATTTGGCACAGAAACTATGAATAGATTTTGAGTTCAAATAGAAATTTGTGTGTATGTATGCATGTGTGTGGTAAGTGATTAGATGGCAATTAATGAAAGCAACTTCATTCCATATGCTGGGGCCATGGTGGAATACAAAAACAAACACAGGTATGCTTTTAGGAAATTTACTTAAAGAAAATGTAACAGACATTTGTCATTAAAAACAAATACTGGACTGCAATGGTGTCGTGCTCCAAGAAGCACTGCCAGGATGTGCAATAGAGGGTCTTCTGAGGAGATGTGGGAGGGGCTTGTTGAAGAAGTGGCTTGAGCCAAGAGCAAAGGGTGATAGAGGCACACTGAGAGGAGATCTGTCCTGCTTAGCTTCCCCTCCATTCTTCCCAGCTCCTCTCCCCTTCCTGTCTCTCCTCAGCCATCACCACTGACGAGATCTAAGTTTCCCACCTACCTCAGTCTTTCAGCTACTTGTGGACTTTCGCATAGATTTCAGATAAACAGTTCTCCTTTTAGGAAACATCCAAGACCTACTTTTCTGTTTAAAATCTCAGTATTGGGCTGCCAATGTCCCTCGGGTGCTGAAGTGCTTTCCTGGCACTGTGAAGATCTGTGTTTGTTCCAGCACAGCACAGATACAGAAGCTGACACCTGTAACTCCTGCACTCAGGAAGGAGAAAATAGGAGCATCGAGAGTCAGCCCGTCTTCAGCTGCACTGTGCATCAGGGCCCAGGCTGAGATATGTAAGATGCCCTGCTTCAAAAAAAAAAAAAAATCAGAAGTAAGGACAAAATATCAGTGAAGAAAATGAAATATCCTGGAGAACAGCTCACTTTATGCTAGAGAGGTGATTTAGGGCTTGATAGATTTTGATTGGCTGGCTATCAATTTGGTTGGCCAGTGGGTGGCTTGATGCCCTGCTGGAGGGTTAGACTGATGACTAACTGTGTTGTAGTATAGTTTTCCTAAGTTCTGTAAACTGGTGTTCTTTCTGAAGAATATTACCTTTCTCATGGGACTATAGGAAGGATAAAGAATAAAATTTTTAAAATAAAATAAAAAAATAAAACATTTAGAAGGTGCCTCGTATGCTGTAGGGTTCACTGGTGTGGTTTAAATGAGATGTATCCTTAGCCTCTGGTATTTGAATAATTGACCCACAGTTGGTGGCACTGTTAGGAGAAGGTTAGGGGGAGTGGGCTTATTGGAGGAATGATGTCACTGAAGGTATGCTCTAGGAGGTAAAAGCCCTACATCATCCTTTGTACGCTCTCTGCTTCCTGAAAATGTGTGCATTCAGCTGTTCCAACCACCATGCCTGCCTGGTGCTGCCTGGTCCCTCCACAGTGGTGGACTCCTATCCCTCGGGAACCACGAGCGCAAATAAACCCTTCCTTGAATCATGCTATCTTATCACAACAATAGAGCAGAACTAAGGCGACTGGTGTGTTCAGCATTTTTAGGAGAAATGTACGTGGATGCAGCCCAACAGCAGAGTGCTTGCTTAGCATGTATGATACCCTAGACTGGATCTCCACCACCACAAAGAAAACAAAGCCAACTTAAATTTTAAAGATAATGACAGAGAGAACGTGAAGAAAATCAAACATCATCATCATCATGAGAAAAGACCAAATCCATGCTAATTTGAATCCTTCAGATACAGTTCACTGTATGTATCTATTGCAGGACAGAAGCACACATGGGTAGAGTAAAAACATGCAGAAAACATGCAAGCACACAGAAATACCATTTTCCCTCAACAGGGTAAGATTTAATTTCCGTGCCCTTCTCATCATTGTCTTACCATTTCGGAGCTCTTTAGGACAGCAATTTTCCCTTTGCAAAATGGGGACACGATGTAGTCTCTCTTGATATGGGTGATAATACTTTCCCCAGGTATGTGATTTGTAATATATGCTAACCTGAATGATAAATTCTATGCTGTGGGTGTGTGTGGAGGATATGTTAAATGTCCACATTCATGTGGGTGTTGTGCATTTATGTGTGAGTGAACACACATAACAACTCAATGCATGTGGAAGCCACAGGCAGATACACCTGTCTTTGTTGATCTTTATTTTATTTTTGGAGACAAAGGCTAGACTGACCGGCCAGAGCTCCAGGGATCCATCTGTCTCCACTCTCCAGCTCTAGAGTTCGTTACACACTTGAGGTGCCACAGTAGCTCTTACAGCGGTCCTGGGGCTCTGCACTCAGCTCCCCACGCTTACCTGGCAAAAACTTTACTTACTGAGCCATCCCCTTGCTCTATGTATAACACACTCAAATGCATAGATAACGGAGAAGGCTGTAGAGCAAAGTCGTGCTGGCAGCATCAGTTGGTCTATATGAGCAAATTGAAAAGTACAGGCAAACACAAGGCCTTGATGGTGACAAAGAAAGGTTGCTCTCTCAAGTCCCACATTCCTACTTCAACAAGTTTAGGAAATACTTTTTTTTTTCTGGTTGCCAGTCTGTGCTGATATACCCTGCACTGAAGTCATGCTAGGAATTTTCTATTTCATATGCTGACTCTGTGTCATGTGAACCTAAAACCAGGAACAAGGAACTCTCTCCAACAGCGTTTTCATGGACCTTGATAAAATCACTCTCTGCAAATGCCGAGGCTCTATGTCTTCCACCCATCACCCTTAACATTCATGCCATGTGTGCATGATTTCACACGTAGCTGCCCCGGTTTATGACATGCTGTAAGAAGGTAAGACAGGAATCATACATCTTTGTTGTTAATGAACAGGTTTCTATCTTTCAGCGCCGACTGGGAGATGCAGCAAAGAAAGCCATCAGCAAGCTCCAGGTCAGAACTATCAGGAAAGGTGACAAGGTGAGAGCCTCTTTTACTCTGGGAAACTCTTATCTTTTCTGACGGCAAAGTAAAGAGAGAAAGGAATGGGAAGGAGAGATAGATGTAAAACTCTGTTGTCTGTACACATTATGTACTTAAACTGCTTTTACTAAACATAGTGTTTAGAAAATGCATGCAGTTTATTGGCAATAAAATAAGAGAAACTTTGAAGTTAAGTGTGAAACAATAGCCAGGTGTGTCAGTGCCCATCAACAAATGAATGGACAAAGAAAATGTGGTGTGTTTACACAGTGGAGTAGTATTGAGACATTAAGAAGGACAAAAATATGTCCTCTGCAGGGTAATAACAGAACTAGATATCCGTCATGTTAAACAAAATAAGCAATGTGCAGAAAGATGGAGATATTTCATTTTCTCTCATATTCGGAATCCAGACTTTACAAAAGGGCTTAGAAGTAGAAGGGGCCCCTGCTAGAGAAAAAGAAGAGGAGCCTTGGAAAGGGTGAGAGGGTAGGAGAGGTTAGTGGAAAGTGAACAAATTGAAGAATGTGATACACATGCATGAAAATGTTAATAGTGAAACCAGCATTGTATGCAACAATACATTCTTTAAAAGGTGTGCAAGAGCCAGGTGTGGTGGCACACACCTTTAATCCCAGCACTCAAGAGGCAG
Organism: Lophiomys imhausi; assembly: GCA_907164525.1. Lineage (NCBI taxonomy): Eukaryota > Metazoa > Chordata > Mammalia > Rodentia > Muridae > Lophiomys > Lophiomys imhausi. The sequence goes on along the minus strand of CAJQZJ010033504.1, from coordinate 537,926 downwards.
AGGCCGGCAGTTCTCTGTGAGTTCAAGCCCAGTCTTGTCTACAAAGTGAGTCTAGGACAGTCAGGACTGTTACACATAAAAACTCTATCTCAAAAAAAAAAAAAAGTGTGCAAGAAGCCAGCTGTGGTAGCTCACACCTTTAATCCCAGCACTCATGAAGCAGAGCAAGGTAGATTTCTGAGGATTCCTACCCAGCCTGATATACATAGTGAGTTCCAGACTAGTCAGGACTACATAGACCCTGCCTGTCTAGGAAAAAAAAGAAACTGCAAGAAAACGTACAAGGTCTGGGTAAGATAAGTTAACATGAATGTATTTCTTGAAACATGGGACAAAAATGGGTCTTAAACTTAGGTTGAAGCTGTCTAGCAGTCAATACGAAAAGAAAAATAGGAAATAAGAGTTCAATATTTCAAGCAGTATTTACTTACCTTTCTTCAAGTGATTCACAATATAAAGGCAGAATAGTCACTCTTCTAATGGCCCGTGAAAGTTTTTCCAAAAGTCCTTGGAAAGACGGTGGGTTTCCATGCTGAACTGTGCTCACCACAAAAGTTTAGTATAAATGTGTTAATGAAATTTAGCTTCTAGGAACTCTAGGCTTAGAACCCCAAAGTCATGGCCCAGCCTGCCTCTCTGCAGAAGGTGCCATGAAGCCAAAGGCCAAGGCCAACAGCCAAAGCCTGTGGGTTCTAAAGGAGTCTTAACACCTGACTGTTAAAACAATGGATGACAAATCAGCTTATAATTCCCTATGGACTTAGTGATCGATTCACGAACACATCGGGTGTTGTCACTACTCTGAATAACTGAATTTTTCTCATGAGTTGTATGCTATCATTTTAAATAATAAGAAAGTGCTGTTGAGATTAATAAGAGAAACTTCATTTAAAAGGATGCCCAGGGGCTTGGGAAGATGGCTCTGTTGGTAAAATGCTTGCCCTGACTGTGTTTGATCCCCGACACTCACATAAAACTCAGATGGAGTGACACTTGCTTATGGAGATAGAGCCAGGAGAATTTCTGGGAATCTCTGACCAGTCAGTGTAGCGAAGAAGTGAAGCTCCAGGCTCAGTGAGAGACTCTATCTCAAAAAAGAAAGAAAGAAAGAAAGAAAGAAAGAAAGAAAGAAAGAAAGAAAGAAAGAAAGTTGGGAACAACTCTGAATCACAGACAGGTGTCCTCATATGAATGCACACACAAGCCAAATTTAGAAGTGGCATTTATTTTCATCAGTGTTCCCCCCCTTAATTATAGTAAAACATAAGAGCATGACAGCATAAGCTGTGAGGTGCCTCTCTTAAATTTGCATACAGAAAAAAAATCCAAACTCTATTTTCATTTTTTTTTAAATAATTTATTTTTTATTTCTTCAAGTTACATCTCAATCACAATCCCCTCCCTACTCCCCCCTCCAGTCCCACCCTTCCACCCTCCTCCCCCTCAGCCCCACCATCCTCTTCCCTTCTTTTTTTTTTTTTTAGTTTAAGGTATTTATTTTTCCCCCCAACAGCTCTCCCTTTCAGTCCAAATAATGGTTCTTTTTCTTATAACTATAAATACAATACAAAACAACAGAAATAAATAGGCCACGATTATAAGAGTTATATGGCTTAGCCTCTTAATATACACTTAGGATTCCTGAGGACTGAGTAAATCATTCCTTATTCTGAAGATTTTGAGAATGGGGAAAGATATTTACAGCATTTTGGAACAGGACATGGGAATGAAGTTTCCCTCACAAAAGCTCTGGGAGTTTCCGAGAAGGTTGGAAATTAAGCAGGTTGGTGAATTACTGAATAAGATCAGTATTGACGCTGCTGAGAGGCTGGCCCCAGGCTAGTTCTCCTTTGGTTTTATGACAGGGTTTCCTCAGGATGGAAGCTAGAATTGCCTCTTCTGCTTCTTGTGTTGCAGGAAACAGAATCTGATTTTGATAACTGCGCAGTCTGCATCGAAGGTTACAAGCCCAATGACGTGGTCAGGATCCTGCCCTGCCGGTGAGTAGTGAGTTGGCCTGTTTGGGGTGCAGAAGGGCCTGAGTCCTTTGTGCTGACGTAGGGAACAAGCAAAACACTCCATCTTCTCCTGTAACCTTGCTCCTGACAACCATGCTACCACATGAAAGCAGAAGTCTTTCTTGTCCCCCTTGCATGAAAGGCAGACCTGAGAGACAGAGTGAATGCATGCTGCGTGTGCCAGGTAGCTCCTTGGATACCTCAGTAATGCCTAGAATCATGTCTGGCTTTTACCAGTGCAATTTCAACTAAAATAGCAAACTCTCAAGATCCTATGAGTGATGGAGACACACTCAACCATCTGAATATGCCCAGCAGTAAATAGAGAGCCAGAGGCAGATTCCATTTCCCTTGAATTTTACCAATGGAAAGAGAATGGGTCAAATTCCCAAAGAATTCTAGAATCTGAAGGAACATTTTAGCACACTTGGGAAAAGCTCCCCCAGAGGATTCTCCAATAACTTTAACTTTTCTCCCAAAAGGTAAGTGACTGCTACAGTGCCTAACATTGTCTTTGAACATCCTAATTAAATCAAGTTAGAGTTGCATAAGAGCCACAGCATTCATAGAAAATCTTTTTTTAGCTTCATGTGTGCAAGTGTCCTAAAAATAAAAATGTAATTGTCTCAATGAAAAATATTTCATGTAGAGAAAATGGCTTGAAAATTTCTTGAGTTTAAAAGTATATGTAAGCAGAAAAGAGCGTAACACAAAGACATACACAATCTATTGCTTTCCCCAAACAATACAAATTCTAAAACTGTTTATTAGAAATACAAATGGAATAAAATAGCATCCAGGGAATTGGTTTAATAATCTCAAGATGATAAAGAAATGACCAGAAAACAAATGGAAAGACTGACTGCTCAGAGAGAAGTCATCATTTCTCAAGAGATCTTAGTTGAAATGCTCACATTAGGAAACTGGGTGTAGGAATGCTCTCCTCCCAGACAGCCTGCAAGTGTGATTCAATTGCGTCAGTTTATAGACCTCCAAGTGTCCCCAAAGTGGGACCACAAATAGGATCACACCGACACTTAGCAGTTTCCTGCATGTGAACACACTCACTCTGAGTATATTTTTAATGCGTTTATTTACTTTTGTGGGGGGACGTCACATAAGCCACAGCATGAGTGTGGAGGTCAGAGAATAGTTTGTGAGAGTTGGCTCTTTCCTTCTACCCTGTGGGTCCTGGGAACGGATGTCAGGCTTGGTGGCCAGCGCCTTTCCCCACTGAGCTGTCTCAATGACACATAATTACATTCTTTCTAGACGTCATTCAGTACACAGGCAGTGACTTCCAGATTGCCTTTCTAGGGACATTAGCAGGCAAATGACAGGGATCCCCTCTGTTCCCGCCTTATATTAAGGGTTTGAAGCTTGAGCTTCTCGCAGATCTCCAGCTTCATAAGGTTCCTACTCACAGCTACCCATGTCCAATTAAGCATCTGCTTTTTCTTCAACACTCCAATGTAATGGACAAGATCTGTTTTCAAAAATTATACATACCATCTCATTAACTCTTCAGCTCATACTGTATAAGATAATGTACTCATTAAAAGCTTTATTATAAATACATTTTGTAGATCTACATAAAAGTGCTGGAGACTTGAAACTGTAAAATCACAGTGTAATTTCCCATAGCCTGTTCCAGTGTCTACTCATGACAAGTGATATTTCTTTAACAATAGACTATTTTTTTCTTATTAATGCACATCTCCTTATAGTGTGGCTATTTGAAAATACTATTTTTTAAAAAACTGGTATTTTACTTCTTACTACTTAAAAATCTATTGGAAGCTCAACTTTATTTATATTATCCTTACCCTAGGCTGCTCAGTTTGGCTTCTGGTTTCTGCTTTTCTCTATGATTGTTTGTTTCTAAGCCCACTCACTGATCTTTCCAATATAATATTTGCATTCATTCTTTGAGTATTTCATATATGCATACAGTATACGTTAGTCATATTGGCCTCCCACACCTCCCATGACTCCTCCAGGATTCATCCTCTTCTCACCCCTTCCCAACTTCATGTCCTCTTTTTCTCTTTTCCTTTTCTTCAAAACTCATGGAGTCCAATTTAAACTGCCCACATGCTTATGAGTGTGGGACCATCCACTGAAGCAGTGCTGACCCACTAAGGACCAAACCCTCAAAGAAAACTGACTTTCCTTTCCCCAGAAAGACCAGTTGTCCACAGTTCTTCATTTAGTGGTGGATGCTCCTGAGCCCCGCTCATCCATGTGTAATGGTCCAGAAGACACTTCCACTCCTGTCTTCCCTGACCACTGCCTCTTTCCACCTCCTTTTCTATAATGGTCCCTGAACATTTGGAGGAGGGGGTCACACATTGACTCTGCACTCTTCAAGATCCTTACTCTCCATCATTATTTTCTTAATGTAGACCCTGCTTTATTAAATGGCAGAACATGTCAAGCATCAATCACTAGTCACACATATTCACTATTCGAATAGCTCATGTATCTTTTTTCATGCTGGTTTTAAAATCAAGGTACTTTTATGTCTGTTGCTGGCCTCTTGCAGGCAGTGTGCACCGATGGATGTTGTCAGTCAGATGCAGTAGGATTTTGCCTCTTTGTTCCATCTTTCCCCATGGAGTATTATTAAACCTTTGCTCCTTTGAGCATCGTAGAGTCTCTTTCCTAGTTTTTGCAGGGTTATCCATCCATAGAACTGTTTGTAAGTCCTGGGAGTAAAAACTATTCCAGTGCATAATATGTCTCTTCTTCAACACTACATCCTGTGGCCTTATGATCCCTGAATACAGTATACGTCACCACTGTTGGGGTGCCTTTCCAATGATCCATGTATGCACTTGTACTGTGATTGTTTCAAAACTGTTCTATTGTGTTCTCTGAGAACTCTATGCGAATTACAATAAATGAGTAAGGCCTTTCCTCCTCATCTGTCATCAAGGTAATTATTAAAGTGAAGTCATATGCATTCCCTCCAGCCCTTTCTGTCTCCTCCCTCTTTCTTCATGCAGTTCTTCCCTAAAACAAGAACACAAGGCTTCACTGCTGTGATCCTGGATGTGTGACACAGTAAGAGGGGCAAACACGCAGTGGCATGCACAGCCAGTTGGCGAAAGGAATTTCTACCTTTTGTGACTTGGATTTAATCCCAATTCACTACTAAGGCATTTTCCAGGAAACACAGCTTTTGCTGTGCCATACACTTATGAAGATGTGCACAGTGCTATGATTTGGGATGGGCTTGTGGCTTGGACTAGAGTTTGTGGTTATGATTCTTAGCATAGAACTATCTTCCTGAGGCATTGTATTGATCCTTAATGTCTTCTCCTGTCCAGAGACTAATACTCTCTGCTTCTTTTAACCTAACTATAGCTTCCCTACTTGTCTTTCAATGGTTATCCTGTTCAGCCTTCTTAAATGTCCAAGTTTAAACACACAAAGTCTCCGGAAGAATATGTATTGCTTAGGTAGGTCAGAAGTCCACATTTGCCATATGTAAAAGGCAGAACAATGTGGTTTTCTTGCCTTTGTCCCTGCAAAATTCTTTCATCTCTATAATTTATCACCATTTGGTGAGGGGGTTATTCTGTTTTCCTTTAATCTGCCAATCTCCTCCATAGCTGGGGACAACTTCAAAAGCATCGTGGTAATTAGAAAGCCTTGCAATGAGCTTTGCAGAACATGAATGACTCGTTTGGAAAAGAGTAGGAGGTACCACATATGGGATCATAAGTGGCGTGATCTTGTGAGAAACAGGAATTTCAGTGGATAATCAGGACACAGCATGATATGAGTATCCATAGTGACAAATATCTGCAAATATGATGGGGCTATGAACCAGGTACAATGAACTTAAGAAAGGCTTTGCAATAAGTAAATAAATAAATAAATAAATAAATAAATAGGAGGAGAAAAAGAAAGCATCCCTTTGGTTTATTTTTCCTTTTTTTAAAGATTTTTTTTAAATAAAAAGAAAAAAAGATTTATTTGTTTTTATTTTATGTATATGAGTATATTGCGTGAATGTATGTATGCTTGTGGACCACATTCATGCAGTTCCCATAGAGGCCAAAAAAGGCTGTCAGAGGACCCCTGGAAGTGGAGTCATAGACAGTTGTTAACCCCATGTGGGTGCTGGGAACTGAACCTGGGTCCTCCGCAAGAGCAGCTAGTGCCTTTAACCACTGAACTGTCTCTCTAGCCCCCATACCTCTCCATATTTTTAAACCAGGCTTGATTTACCTCTGAGAGCCTCATTATAGAAATGTTTCACTGAATAAAATGCTTAAGTATCTACACATCTCCCTCACCCAGGTAACCACCATTGTCATTCTCATATTTCTTCCCTTTGCTTCCTCACCCTCATTTCCACAAGTTGGAAATACCATTGTCGACATCACTCAATTCCCTGTTCTTCATTATCATTGTAAGACTTTTACAGAAAGGGCACTAAGTTATTTGTGGATTGGTTTGACCTTCCTTTGCACTCTGAAGCAATAACCAGAAGTTAATAGAGCTCTTGCTTGTGTAAATCACCCAAAAAGCCTTTGGGTGCCAGGGGTTTTATAGAAAGAGCCTTCACTTCAAAAGTCTGTAAACTATGAATGCACCCAATTCTCCTTGAGCTTATTTCTTAGTAATCGACTAGGGAGGGGCTCACAATCGCATTCCACCCCCCATGGAAGTTGCCAAAAACCAGTTTCTCACATGTGGATGCGCTTGCTTATTTCTGTAGAGAAGAACTGACCCACTGATTTCTAAGTAAAACTTTATAAAGCTCAGGTTGGCATCACTGGTGGATGTTTTCTGACTTTCAGCTTATTCACACACAGCTTTCTGTACCTGTGGTTTGTAAACAGTGTTTCCAGGGGGGCTTCTAGCATCAGCCTTGTGGATGGAAAAGAGATCTTAGCAACTAGCAAGCTGCCCTGGAATCACTGCAGTCATGAAGTGTTCTCCTGCTTATTGTCACCCCGGGGCTGCTCCTGATTCCCAAAGGTGAAAGAGTTGGGGCTGCGAGTTCAGAGAGCCATGTTTCTGCACTGTCTCTGAAGGTGCAGAATTTTGGGGTTTCCGGCACTTCTCAGAGAGATAGGTATCAATTCCCCCGAAGCAAGATCATCTGTTAGGTCAGGTCATCCTGGAGTGTATGTCTGGGCTTGTTTGGGTGTGTGTATATGGCTTTATACCATACACTTTACCTTCTGGTCATTTCCTGGCATATAGTTGAGTGGTATTAAATTCACCCACATCATTACTCAACCATCACTGCCACCCACCAGCAGAATTTCTCCCCCTACCACACGAAATCCTGCATCCCCTGAAGCATAGCTACAATTCAAAAATACCATCACTCACCACCACCCCCCTCCCCCCGCAACACACAGGGATATTTTTGTATGTTTTGTTTTAAACTTTGAATTGACTTTTTTAGTTTTTGCCACATAAGCCTTTTGGGAACATTTCAAATCCAAATTGTGAAACCATACACCAGAATTTATTTGCCTATTTGGGACATTTAAGCTGTTTCCATATACATCTTTAATTGCTGCTATCAAAAGGCTGTGAGAAATAGCTCTTTCTTAATATTTGAAAGTATTTTCTGCTTTCTAAAGTCATGACTCAAATTGATTAGTTACACTCCCTAAAGCATACTGAACGGGTTTCCTGATCAGACAGAGCTAAGAACAGCACAGCTAGCAATACCAGAAACTGTTAGTGTAAATCCGTGTCAGGGATTATGTGGGAAAAGAAGTTCCTAGGTCTTTCAAGACCTGAATGCTGCTGAAGAGCCTTAATAATTCACTGTGTGCTCACAACCTGTTGAGTGAGGAGGTGTCATTTATACACCTGCAGAGGCATTGGGTGTGACTCAAATGTATGTGACTGGACTAGTTATAGAATATGATTAGTAGGGATGGACATTGGGGTAGGGCCATTGTGAAAAGTCAAAGCCCAGATTTAATGTTCCAGTTTCAGTAGAATTTTTAAAAAGCTGTGGCTGACATACCACATGTCTGCAGTGGACAAGGTTCTCACAGATTCTCCCTGCCATCTAGCCAGTCAGGCAGCTACTAGCATTTCTTTCTCAGTTGATGTAACCGATGCATGTTTTTAACATAGGCCTGTTTGTTGCCTGAAGTCCCACTACAGTATTTCAATACATCCTGTCCTCAAGAAGAGATACCCATTTTCTCTTATTAGGGAAGGATGTTCCAGGACACATTGAACACAAAGTACATGAGCAAGAGGAGACAAGTCCATCTGCAAAACCTTCTGAATGAGCAGGTGTCCTATGGATCAAAGAGTGACCTGCCTGCTTATAGCCCAAACACCTTAAAATTGAAGTTGTAAGATTTACTGAACTCTTGTGGGAGAAAACAAAGTATCTACACCAAAAATTTTTGCTGAACAGTGCATGGGGCAGACAAGCCTCCTACAAGGTTTGTTCAGCAGGTCTCAAAAATTTCCCTGGCCTCAGCAGCTTCCAATCAAGCTTTTCTGCACTTTAGAAACCACCCACCCACGCAGGGTGGAGGTATGGCTCATCATGAAAGCACATACCACAAAAGGAAGAAAATGGAGGATCAGATCCAAAAACTGACATAAAACTCAAGTGGCCCACCTATAATCCCAGCTATTGGAAGGCAGAGATTGAGTCCCTAGACTAAGCTAGCTAACTACACTAGCTAACTGCGCTAGCAAGCTCTGGGTTCAGCTGAGGGACCCTGCCTCAATGAAGCCAAAAGCAATTGAGAAAGTTACCCAATGTCAGACTTGAACCTCTATAAATACACTCGTGCACCCACACACATGAAGACATCTAAATGCATGCATGCACACCACATATACGTACAGACAAATAAATGCATAACAGAGCCCGTCCACTGTCTTCTCCCCAAAGTCTCGCACTGTTGTTCCTGCCATGAATCCCAATTGACAGCAAAACGTAAAATTAAATTAGAAACTGGCAATCAAATGTAGACTTCCCTTAGGGCAGGAGGGACTCTTGTCCATGATACCTAGCAGGCACAACATGAGCATAATAAATATTCTAACATGAAAATGTCTAGCCTTCTTTCGAAAGGAACACGGTTTTAATATTTGAAAATTGGAACAATAACAATCAAGTGATTCAAACATTCAAAACAGACCTACCCTTCACATTTTAAATCCATTGGCCAATCTGACTGTAAGATGAATCAAAGATGCTGAATGTCCATAAGGACAGGAAAGGCGAGATCCTTGTAGGCAAAGGAATGTTATAAAATGATGTGGCTGAGAAATCCTGGTTAGGAGCTCTGTAACTCGTAAAGAAGGAAACAAAAGAACATTTCCCATCTGGGCAGAAACAGGCTGACCTAAGTTTAACCCTCTCTCCCTCATGCATATTCCTGGTTGGGAACAGATATTTTCCATGTTGCTTTGTTTGGAAGAATATCGTGACTAGGACTGTAGAAATGACTCGGTGATTAACAGTACATGCTGCTCTTGTAGAGGACCCTCACAACCTTCTGTAGCTCCAGTTCCATAGCCTCTAGCTTCCAAGGCACCTACACTCACATGCATATAACCACCTATCATACACACACACACACACACACACACACACACACACACACACACATACATACGCACATATCATTAAATCTTTAAAAGATCAATGGCTGGGGCTGGAGAGATGGCTCAGCAGTTAAGAGCACTGGCTGATCTTCCAGAAGACTCAAGTTCAATTCCCAGCACCCATGTAGCAGCTCAAAACTGTCTTTAACTCCAGTTCCAAGGAATCTCATTCCCGCAAACAGACATAAGAGCAATCCACAGACAAACAAACAAATAAATAAATAAATCATTTTTAAAAGATTGATTGTTATTAACTATATCCATCAGATTTGATTTATTCTATTATGCCCTTGTTATACAAGTTAGATTAAAGAATATTCTTTTTTTTTTTTTTTTTTTTTCGAGACAGGGTTTCTCTGTGTATCCTTGGCTGTCCTGGACTCACTTTGTAGACCAGGCTGGCCTCGAACTCACAAAGATCCGCCTGCCTCTGCCTCCCAAGTGCTGGGATTAAAGGCGTGCGCCACCACCGCCCAGCAAGAATATTCTTTTATAGTTATTTATGTATAAACATTGGATTATTTATATTTTTTCATTTGTTGTTTGTGGCTAGGGCAGGCATCATATGCATATGCATTTGCACACGTGTGGGGGTCAGAAGACACAACTTGTGATAATCCATTCTCTCTCTCTGCCATCTTACCAGCCCAGGTGTGTTTTGCTTTGTTTTTGTTTTTTAAAATGTAACTTTCAGGGTACCATGGCTCACTTGGAAAACTGTTGAAAACAAGAAAAAAAATTAAAACTAACAAAGACAATAACCTCACTCTTAGAACTAACAGGTATTGGGTGTAATTATTTTTCTAACACATTTGCTGCATCTTGCATGTGTGTTTTAAATACTGTATAACCAACAGTTGATATAGTTGCAATTCTAATTTCTCAGTTACCATTAAAAACTAACCACTTCCATGTAACTTTAGAGGTCACTTAAAAAATAGGTGATAGCATGAGTTTAATTTGCTTCCAATACTTCATCATTCTGGAATCACAGAATTTGCAGTTCTGAATTTAGTCATAGGATACCCTCTTCAAAGATGACTTGCCTGATCCAATGTGATGTTAAAGTATCTTGAGAAGTTTTCTCAAGTTGCTTTCTTGGAACTCGGTAATAACTGACAGATCACCAGCAGTGTGAGGGGGTGTCTCATCAGTGCCAGCTGGAGCCATGAAGTTGTGCTTTATGAAGCATCTCTCTCTTCTGATAGTTAAATATTAGGATAACTTTAATTCCTGTTTTGATTTATTTCTCTGAGATATTATTCTTCACTAACACAATTTTACACCTTATGTAAGCTGATGTTGATTGGACCATGACCTCTGACCTAAAATTGATAGGCATGTTAACTATTTCTAACTTTCTTTAAATGGGAGTAAATAATACTTCTTCTCACCTGAGTACATTTTATTTTTATGGTGCTCTTTGATTAGTGTAGCTTTAAAAGTTATGTTATAAAATTTGTGTGTTTCAAGGGTTGGAGAGATGGCTCAGCAGATAAAACAATTGCCTCACGAACATGAAAACCCATATTAAAATAAGCAAAGAGCTAGACACAATAGTGTCCCCCTGGCCCTGAGAGGGGCAGAGGCAAGAGTGAATTCCAGGAGCTCATCAAGTCTAGCCAGTTTCAGTGGGAGACCCTGCCTCCAATATAAATATTTAAATGTGTACCCAAGGACAAAGACTGCATATGTTCATAAGCAGACTTTTACATGACTGGACCATGCTTGCTCATACTGGTCAGAATATGAGAACAACAATTTTCTAACTATAAGAAGATCATCTAACAAATTATGTCATCTATTCAGTGGAACACTACACAACTATCAAAAGAAGCTACACATGTTCAGCGAGGCGAGGCACAAACAAATTGGAGAAACATTATTTTGAGCACAAGATATCCCAGGACAAATATCTTTTTTTTTAATAATTCTGTACAGATGAAGCAATAACAAGGAAAACCAACCTCTAAGAACAGAGGTCAGAATGGCAGTTGGGTGGCAGAATGTGGGTTCTGACTATGAACAGGAAAGGACTTCCTGTGGTGACAGCTGACAGAGTGGTGTGCCTCTTTATCGAGGTGCTGGATACATACCATGCTCACACCTAAAGCCTGTCAAGCATGTGCAAAAGCCATGCCTTCTACATCAATACAACTTCATTTAAGATAATTCCATAGCTATCCCACAGACTTTACACACTGGTGGAAATCACCTTCTGTTCAAGTAGAAACTTTGCTGGTGATATTTTTTAACCATTTTCCTCTGACTACTTCAGATGTTTATATGCAAGTCTCAGTAAGAGCCATTGACTACTTATCACTCAATATAAAGTAAAGAAACATGAAAAAAAATACCAAGCTGGGAGACCTCAATGTGCTCATTTATGGCATTTACAACAGAACAAAGGTAATTTAGGAACAACATCCTGCACTGTAGTAGCCCCATTAAATATGGCATTCAAGTGTCCTGGTCCCTAGTCACATGAATCAACTAGACACAGAGCATGAAGCCCAACCAGATTTGCTCTTCCAGCCAAATGATATAATTAGACCAGGGTCAAGTTCTAAGAACAGAGCCTTTCTCTAACTTAGAGTGAGGGCCCTACAGTTCCCTCCTAACCTGCATTCTCAAAGTACCAGGGTCTTCCACTGGGATTTTAAAAGGTTAGCCTTAAAAGAGCCAACCTAGCATTGTTTCACTTTTAGTTTTGTTGGGTTTTCTTCAGTGCTATTTAAATGCCATAGGAGAAAGAGGGCTGGGTAAGATAAATAGTTGATTATCAGAACAGTTTAACTCTGCAAAGCATTCTACAATTTACAAATCACTTACTAGACATTACTGTCTAATTTGTATCTCTTTAAGAGTCTATAATACATACAGGCCAAGTACCAAGATGGCCTCTGGGTCGCACTAAACGAAAACTTGAACTCATAGAGTAGGTCACCCAGAGCCTTAGCAAGTTTTCTCTCCTAAGCTCACGCTCCATCCATTGCACCCCTGGCTGGAACCATGACACCTCTCCCAGATCAGTCCTACTCTGTTCAGGGGGCAGAAGGGATCCTGAAAAGTACATTTACTCTGACTGAAAAATATCTATCTCCAATACCTATGTCACTCTAAGTCAGACACCTAAGACCCCAAGGACACCAAAGCAAACTTTCCTGGAGTATCTTCTTGCTCTCTTTCTCCTCTCTTAATCAGACTCTTGTCTGTCTCTCCATTTCTCTAATTCTCTCTCTCCCTCCTTCCCCTTTCTTGTTCCTTTCTCCTCTCCATTCTCCCTCCTATCTCCTCTTCCTTCCATTTTCTTCCTCTTCCCCTTCATCTATGTCTTCCTTTCTTTTTCTCTCTCCTTCCCTCACTTCTTTTCCTCCTTCTCTCCTTCCCCTACGTTTCTCTCCTTCGCTTTCCTTTCCTTCTTCCTCCCCTTGTTTCTTTCTCTACTTTCTCTCCTTTCCTCTCCTCCATCTCTCCTACATGCCTCCTTTACTCTTTCTCCATCTCTCTGACGTGCCTGATCCACCCTCTCTCCATCAATGGAAATCACCCCCCATTGTCTTGGTAACATAGGATAACCCACGTTCATACCCACCAGAATATACTTACTACTACTTCTGCACACTAGTTCATTCCTCCCTTTTATTTTCCTTTAAATGGCATCTATGTTGTTTACCTAAGTTAAACACAGTGACCTGCCACATGGAGTAACTCACTCTTGGTCTCATCATTTCCAGTAGCAGGATTCTGCCCACCACAAGCCTCTAGATCCTGTGGGGATAGAGTTTTCCGTAGAAGGAGGCAGGTTACATATTTACCTGGCTTGGTCAATGAGAAGCAACTGAGTGGTAAATGGGTTCACCCCTCCTTCCATGTAGAGGCCTAGAAAGATGAAATGGCCTGGAAAGAGATGGTGATGCCAAGTAGGTCAGCAGGAGGACCAAGGAAACAAACCGTGCACATCTGTGATTTTTCTTCTCACTGGTCTCTTGCTTACCTGCTTGACCCATTCACCCTAATTCACAATGCTGTCCTGGCCCATCTTTTCCATGTTAGTGTTTAGAATATTTTACAGTTCAGCTCACCTAGATTCCCCTTGTATATATAACACTACCTTTTTAACCTGGCTCCAACAAATTCCTTCTCCTTGGAGTTCTTTCTTCTTGTCTCCATCTTTCAAATCCCCCATTTTTTAGGCTATGATACCCCATAAGTTCATAAATTCCTCACAATGTGACAGCTCTCCTCTCTGGGTCTGTTAATGACACTGCACACATGACCTAATCGTTCATGTCATTTACTCATTGGACATTTGCCATGAAAGCAGTATGCCAAGAAGCATACAATTAGATCAACCGCTCTTCTTGCTACTTTGCTAGTCAGGATAATGCACTAACAAAAGAGTCTGCTTTTCATGGCTTCCCACAGTCAACACACTGATTTTTGGGAGGGGTTTTCTGTGATTCCAGCTGTGTTTTTTTCCAGCTCAAACAAGGCTTGACTTCTATGTGCTTAAGTTCCCTCCTCCGTAGATTGACAACAGCTTTTACCTCAAGGGATAGTTGTGGATCAATTATGTGTGTGATGTATCTAGAATACAGCAAGTGGTAAATATTTTCAGTAGCAGAAATTCACTTAATTTCACTCTCACTTCACTGACAACTTTGAAAATAGGGTTCAGTGCTCCAAAGAGACATTTCAGCTACCTATAGAAGCACTGGCTATCTCTTTAAAGGAGCTGATGTTGCCCCAGAGAATGAGAATCTGAGGAAATCATGGTTTTTAATATGCATGGCACTTAAGAGGGTGAAAACTTGCACTGGTACTCAAATCACAAAAATCTTTATTTTTAATTTTTACTTTATTTTTATGTGCATGCGTATTTTGCCTACATATATGTAGGCAAAATATGTATGCACATAAAAATATATGTCTGTTCATTATGTATGTACTTAATCCCCATAGAGGCCAGAAGAGGATTGCCTAGGACCGGAGTTACAGAAGGTTGTAAGTCACCCTGTGGATGCTGAGACTGCAATTGGGTTTCTATAAAAAGAGCAGGCAGTGCTCTTACCTGCTGAACCATCTCTCCAACCTCCAAAGACACAGAATCTTAATCCTAATTCCAGAGTGGCAGTGCCAATGAGTCTATAAAAACACATGTGGAGGAAAAAAAAGAGAACGGGCCCATTTCCCCAGGAAATCATACAGGGTGGACAAACAACAAAAAGACCTGCTATGGGAGTGGGTGTGACCTGATTTGTGGTGACTGCTGAGAACTGTGAGGGCCTATCCATATCTCAGCCACACTGTGTGGTTCTGTGTCCTCCATATCTTAATCACTTTCCTGCTGCTGTGGTAAATACCCCGGACAAAAGCAACTCAGAAGAAAGGGGTTTATTCTGACTTACAGTTCCAGGATAACATGGTCCATCATGATGAGGAAGATGTGGAAGCAGGGTACTGATTAGCCATGTTGTGGCCACACTCAGGAAGCAGACAGAACTCGAATTGATGGGATTATTGATAACTTACAGTGAAGGAGTGCTGGCACTTATGTTTTGTTGTGTTTGGCTGGCTGGCTGCTGGCTGGCTGGCTGGAGTTAGTTCATATGTTGCACGGGCTGGCTTTGAACTAATGATTCTTCTGGCTTGGCTTCCTTATTACTGAGCTTATAGGTGTGTGCTATGACAGCATAAAGCATTCTCTCTTTCTCACACATACACAGGTACACACATGCACACACACACACACACACACACACACAGACACACACACACACACACACACACACACACACACACCCTGAGAGGTGGAGGGAGACAGAGAGAAACTGACTCTTTTACAAACCCCATTCCTATAAGATAAAATTTTACCAGTTATAACTGAGTCTTGGAGTGCTGAAATAACTTTCCTAAGACTGAAAAGAGAGAAAACTTTCAGTATAGGAGTGTGAACGATCAATGTTTTCTCCACTGTGTCTAAGAAGGAACTGTGGTACTTCTGTGATGGGAGAGACCCTGTCTTAGTCATCTTTGTACCCAGCTCCCGTGTAGAACAGAATGGAATCAGGGAGGGATGTAGCAAGCACTCTATTTTCAGAAGATAAATTTGGCAGCAGCGAGTAGGATGAAGAGAACAGAGAGGGCCTGGAAGAGAGGGATGTTTAGATGTTATTGCAGTAAGAAGAAGAAAAAGTCTCAAGATGAGCAAATGAGAGCCACAGTATAAAAAGAAGAAAAAAGGAGGAGGAGGAGGAGGAGGGAAAGAAAGAAGGAAGGAAGAAATGGAGGGAGGGGGAAGCAAATGGGATAGAGGAGACTAGATAAGAAGAGTGGGTGAATGGAGTTGATAGCTATGCCCAGGTGGAGAGGAGGGCCAGGTCCTTCCATGAACACCCACTCACATAGCAAATGTTTCATGATTGTCAGCCCAGCCAGGAACCGTTAACAACAAGGGTGCTGTGATGGGGAGCAAACTTGTTCTCATTGACTCGAGCACTCATTGAAAGATGTGCATGCACAGAGAAATGGAACCAATGGGAGATACACAGAGACAGATGGCAGGAAGAGGGGAGACCGAGAGGGACACAGAGAGAGAAGAGACAGAGGGAGAGCGTCCAAGGATTTGGATTGCTTGGGTGTAAAGCTAGCAGGTCTGAAGTTGCTCTACAGGGCGGGCCTTGGGCTGCACACTTTTGGGCAGGAGTTGATGCTGCAGGTTTCAAGGTAGAATATTTTCTCCGGGAAACTCAGCCTTGCTGAGATCCTTCAAGGCCTTGGATAAGATCTGCCTAGATCATGAGATTACCGACATCTTCACAGCAACTCCTGGATCAGTGTTGAACTAGGCACCATGCCATCGCTGAGGACACACGGGATGCTAGTGTGAGAGGTAGCAGCTGAATTCTGTGCAGACTCGGGTCGAGCCATCCATGCCTGAGTAGACAGATCCCCATTTCACAGACAGCTGAGGATATGAAGCAACTTGTCTAAGTGTTTAAAAGGGCCAACAGTTGGTCCTGCTGCTGTTGGGTCTCACACACATGTGCAGAAAACACATGACAGATCTGCCACCCAGGAGTAGTCAAAGGGACCAAAATGGTTGGCTTCTTAAAGGAGCTGCACAAGATGGTTAACGGATTTAGATGAGACCACGCACCCTCAGTATGGATTCGTAACCTGGGGAGGTCAACATTGCTTTGGGGAAGGGGCAAGGAGCAGCTTTACCCAACTTGGGTATCAGACAGCCTCTTCTAATAAAAATGGAAGTTCTGGGGAGACCTGTCCTCACGGTGTTGCAGTGAGACTGGCTAGTTTCCCAGCACAGGGTGTTCCAAGCATCATTTTGCTTGCACCCCTTAATCTGACAAGGACTTTCTTCTCTCCCTCCATGTATGGGGTGACTACCACTCAGCCCCAAGCCCTGAGGTTTCCTCAGCAGTTCCACATACTTAAATTCTGATCAATCTTCTGGTCGGAAGTGCCATCCCCAAACTGCAAAGTCATGGTGTAATTTTCAACAAGTAATCTACGTACATTTGGTTTTATTCTAGACATTTATTTTAGCAACCTTTGTCTTAGAAGGGAGCCAGGTCACCACTGTCCTGCGTGCTAATTCTAAGTGTTGAACGCAGTTGTTGCCATATACCCCCATGAAAACAACAAATGCATGAAGTGAAGATTCTGAGCAATGCATCTGCAGGGGGTCCTGTTCTGTAAGCTGGAAACAGAACCGTGTAGCCCCAGCACTGCTCTTCCCTACCTAAGCCCCAGTCTGCTGCACTCAGGGCTCTGGTTGGGTGGTGTGTACATTCATGTGCATGCCTGTGAGT
The DNA here is from genome assembly GCA_907164525.1 of Lophiomys imhausi. NCBI lineage: Eukaryota > Metazoa > Chordata > Mammalia > Rodentia > Muridae > Lophiomys > Lophiomys imhausi. The sequence continues at coordinate 520,453 of CAJQZJ010033504.1, read as the reverse complement.
GATGTGGAGGCCTAAGGTCAGTCACGAGTGTCATGCCTCCGGGGCTGTCTGCATTGGTTTTCGAGACAAGATTTGTCACTGAGACATGGGGATTGCCATTTTTAAGGCTAAGCTGGCTGGCCAGTGATCTGTAGGGATCCAGCTGCTTTTGTGTCACCAGTGAGTGGTGACAAGCACTGGCTACCACACCTGGTTTTTTACACATGCCCTGGGGAATCAGACTTGGATCCTCTACCTTAGCAGAAACATCATCAACTGAACTGTCTCACTCTGGTGATTTGACTTCTTCTGCATGAACCTCTCTACTTAGATAGTGCACTTTTTTATGGGACGTAAAAGATCCAGACTGGGATAGGATGTTCTAAATGAGCCTTCCCACTGAAAACTGAAAGTTCTAGTTGTTCTTGACCCAGGTGGGAAGTTCTAACATCTTCTGCCCTTGTGGAGCCTTTTGACTGAGAAAGCTTCTGATGCAAACAGTCTGTGAAGTCGCCAAACCAGCTCCTGAGCCAGGCTGGAAGTTCAGATAGGACGCTGTCTTCACACATCTTTCCCCTGCCAGGGAGACAAGGCCTTTACAGCAGCTGGCATTTGAGATTGACAAAGCAGTTGAGCATAGCACTGTACAGATGGTCACCCACAGTGAAACCACAGACCCTTTCCATCTTCTGACTTGACAACCAACAGGCCACCAGAACAGCATAAAATGTCCTTTGTGTTACTAAACGATTCCTGGAGCTCTGTCCTTCTGTGTTTGATGCCCAAATGTAAATGGGGATCCGCTTTTACTTTGCAGATATCTTCTGATTGTGGCAAAGAAGCTTTTAGGGGAGAGAGAAAGGGGACACACAGGAGCCTTTATAAGTCATCCTGCAGGAGAGTTTCCCCCTTGTGCTCTTGCTACTGAGAAAGGGGGAATTTCTGTTTCTACAGGCTCTGCCTTTTAAAAAAAAACCGTGGAAGCGTTCTCGGTTGTAAACCTCATGGGAAACTTTTGTGATCCAGGCAGATCTTAGGTCAGTTAGCACAAGAAAATAAATACTTTGGTCTAGGAGTCCTAGCTCTGCCAGTCACTGACTGAGGGACCTTGGACAGGTCAATGAGCTGTGACAGTCTAGGGGGTGCCTCAGTTACCACTTCTCTAAGAGGTATGGTTCTCATTCCAGGCATCTTTTCCACAAGTCCTGTGTTGACCCCTGGCTTCTAGATCACCGCACCTGTCCCATGTGCAAGATGAACATCCTTAAGGCCCTAGGGATCCCGGTAAGCACAGTACAGCCTGTAGCCTTGTTGTGTCTGTCTCTTCACATTGCCCCCAAAATGGGAAGACAGCCTCTTACTTCGTCTTCCCCCCCCCCTTGTTGCCATTGTCCAATGAACTCTGTGTTTACCTGGACTTTCCATGTCCCCTTGTTGCCATCGTCCAATGAACTCTCTGTTTGCACATCCCTCCCCCTCACCTTTGCTTAGTTTGCTCACACCATGTCCACCTTTTGTCTGTGAGTCAAGGAAGTTACCACTTGTATATCTCATAGGCATTTCTTCCAGGAGGGAGAGATACCAGAAGAGGTCCAACGGGTCAGCTGAACACTAATGGCCTCTTTGGTTACCATGCCTGCTTTGTCCCCAAGGAGATCTCCATGCCTCAGTTTGGGTGCTTGCTGCCTCCTGATCACCAAGCATTCAAGGGAGCTTTCCCTCCCCCACCCAATGGGAGGACAGGAGCAAGGCCAAGAATGTGTGTGGCTCAGAGCATCTGCTAAACTCATGTCTCTGGAGACTTTAAGCAAAGAGGAACTCAGAGTCAGAGCCACTTAAGTCCAACCCTGCCATCAAGCTGCTTCTCCCAGTCATGTGTTTTCTGAAGTTCAGTGACTCTCCCTAGGGTCAGAATCCTGTTGTCTGGCCTGATGTTCCAGGGAAAGTCATTCCCAAGACAGTATCAAGTGAACACCACAAGTAGTCACTAATGAAACACCAGCTGCTGGGTGTTGTCCTCTCTGGGCCTATGAGGACAGAAAACAAGCCAGGCCACCAAATCCAAGAAGTGCACAAAGAGGCCTGAGGAAAACATAGGCACTGTCTAAAAGGAGCCTCCAAACAGAACAGCGAAGCCAGCCCAACCCTGCCCATCCACTCCCACCTTGCTGCCACCTGTCTACTGCTACTCTGTTCTGACAATGAACAGAAAGAATACTAAGAGTCTAGGCTGTCACTAAAGAATGATGGCCAGGTGACATATCAAAGTGGTCCTGCATGCCAAAGGGCTAATTAGGAATACTGGAAGGCTCTGCTGGACAATGTGCCTCTGGACCTGCTTTGGCTGGCTTGGCTGGCCTATGCCAGCTGCCTAAATGGCAGTTGATCTACCAAACACAATCCACTCAAGAGACTGGAGTTTTGAGCTAGATTTTAGACACAGTGTACAAAATTTTCAGACCAGAGTCACGAATGCACAGTGCTTTCAAAGATTAAACCAGTGACAGCGAATGTAGAGCATGAGAGGAAATGCATATCTACCAGACACTGGTGACGGTGGCTTTCCCGTTTCCTGCTGTAACTGATAATTTTAAAGAAGAAGGGAAATGCGTACATGTTTTCTTGCAAGTGTGTTTGGATGCATGGATGTGTTTGCATGTATATGTGTGTGCAACTGAATGTGTACCTGTGCATATGCATCATTGCACATGTGCATTGTGTGTTTGTAGGTCTTGATTGGGTTTGTTTTCTCTGCCAGCTAAAAAATCAAAAGGCAGGAAATATCAGAAGCACAAGAGGCAGCAGAAGAGAAAACTCAAGTGGTGTAGACAGAATCAGCCATTGGAGGAAGGCATTTATTGGGGGTAAGGAAACACATGCACACAGCAGACCCAAAGAGAAGAAAACTCTCTGCACAGCAGAGGTGGGGGAATCAGAAAACAAACATCCAGTCTTTTCCTCTAAAGTCTTTCCCCCCTACTTTAGGGTTGGTCAGTTGGTCAGCAGGGGGAGGTAAGGGAGTCCATGCTGATGGGAGACAGAAGCCATGAGGAAGATGCTCCAGGATCACATCAAATAAACACCACAGACTGGGAGCTGGTGAGACACCATCTGCTAGGTATTGTTGTCTCTGGGCCAATGAGGACAGGAAACAAGCCAGGCCACCAAATCCATGAAGTATACAGGAAGACGAGAGGAAAACACAGGAGGAAGAAGCTGGGCATCTTGGAGAATCACCATTTATCACCTAGCACTGCCACCTCTGTCTGTCTGTCTGTCTACAAGGGAATCTATCCAACTCCTAGACTCTCACTTGAATGGATGCATGCTCTCATGTGCTCACATGAATATGTGTATGTGTGCCCTTATGTACATGCATGTGTGGGCTTGCATGTGTATGAATGAGTGCTGACATGTGCATATATGTTCTTTCATGTGTGCATTGTGAGCATACATGTGTGTGCTCACATGTGTGCTTACATACTTGCATGTATGAATATAGTCATGTGCATCCTTCACATACTCCTTGTGAGTCAGGGCAGTTTCACAGCCCTTCCTGTCACCACTGCTCCCTCTGGTCAGGACCAGAACAAAAAGAAACCCTTGAATTTTGTGCTGAATATTTGATTCTAGATTTTTTCCCCCATGAAAGTATAATTTCCCCAGAAGCTACTTCTAACTGAATTCCAAATATTGATGCTAATTGTTTCCAAAATAGAAATACTCAGTGGCCCTTTGGCTTACTTCCAAACTAAATAACATTTTAATTTTTAGCAGTTGGACACTCTGGCTGAAACTCTGATTCTAACAATTCTGTGTAAGATCTGATTTAGGACACTCAACTCACCCCAAAAAATTAACATCAGTAGCATCTTTGGGCTTTTCCAAGGATTTTAAAAAGCCAGCTGAAGAAGATGACACATCCACACTCACCCCACAGAACAGATTGTCCCCATAAATGAGCCACGTGCACTATGCGGCTACTTGAGAAACAGCAAGGCATATGGCTGCCCTTCTGGCTCCCTGGACTCTCTTTTGTCCTGGTGAAGACAGATTCAGGATCTGGGAGGAACTTGGGGTTTGTTTCCATTTAATCATGCTGTTATCAGGGAGTCCTATGCCTAAAATGTACCAGTGCAATAACTTGTTTCATTCTTAAACTTTGCATGGACCAGCACACAGCTATGTTAATTAGGAAACACTTCTTATACCAAAACTTCCTTAAGGCAGTTTAAAGAAATGGTCTTGACTTTTCTCTATACTCTAGATTAGTTTAGTTTACTTTACCTTTCTTTATTCTTGTGTTGCTCAGGCAGAATCTCCATAGGTAACCCAGGCTGACCTCAAACTTGTGGTCCTCCTGCCTCAGACTCTCAAGAATCCCTGGGACTACAGGTGTACACCATCACACAGGACTATGCATTCCTTATTTAAGGACCATTGGGAAGAACCCATCTCAACACACTGATACATGTTGGTCCTTCACCTCTCTATTCCTAGCTATGTGGAGTACTTTTGTAGAAGTGGAGCCCTTCAGACTCTTGAATGCTATCAGTCTCAGAATCATACTTATGAATTTCACCCCAATTCTCCTCAGATCAGTATAAACTCACAAATGACTTAGTTATGATTTGGACCCATTTGAATATTCAAATCTGGGTGGTTTAGGTCTACTGTATTTGTTTGTATTTTTGTTATTTTTAGTACATAATGCATATGTACTAACTGGGGTAATCAACAGATAAATGTTAGTCAAAATCCA
>CAJQZJ010033504.1:503630-515702 GCA_907164525.1 Lophiomys imhausi | reverse complement strand
GTCTCTCTTACAAACAGTAGTTTTCCTGACTCCTCCTCCGAGCTGTCATAGGATCCATGTGTCAGAGGCCAGGAAACACCTCCTACATCCCTGTTCCCCATATGTGAATAGGACTTTAACCACCATTGTACAGAAAACCCTGTGTAACTAGTGCAGTCACAAGCTTCGAATCATTAGCCACTGATTTATCTGAGGAGTCTCCCCATGCTACCTTAATTTCAGTGCCTAGACAAACTTATTAGCAGATAGTCTTTAGTATGGTCTTTAAACAATGTGATTTTGTTTGTTTTTTTTTTCAAAAGGTAGAAAATTCTCTGATTATCTATGTAGACTGAATATACATGAGGAGGTTCTGGAAGGTTGATTTATTAGCTGTTCCAAGCCAAAGCTGTCACACCTACTGCCACTGATTGGTCCACTAAGTGTCTCTGCTCCCTTTTGCCTGTGAAGAATAGAGCAGAGTTTCTCCCAACCCACCAAGTAAGAACTTTGTTAAGATACCCTGCACCAAAGATGAGGCATGGAGAAAGGGTACCACCAACGCCAACGAACAGGGTCACAATTTCAAAGATTGCATGGGTAGTTGCTAAGTGTGCACATATTGGGCTATTTGTGTTTGTGAGAGTGATTAGCACTGTCTGCTTCTGGTGAGATCTCTTCCACTCAAGCCCCTGCCCTTACGTGCATTGTTTAATGAACACCTTACGTAGCATATCTCTGTTTTTCACAAAACTTTAGAGTTCTTAAAGTATTTTCTCAAATCCTCCTGTCATTTAATGTTGGCAGGATTCTACTCTGCCCAAGTTTTGAAAGCAGAAATCCGAAACTCACATAAAACACTCAAATCAATATTTACTGAGCATCTAATCACCGTGGTATGATGTGGAAACATGGGGAACAAAACCAAGATAGTGACGCTTATAAGAACAACACATTGACAAATGGCCACCAAGCCTAAGTACCACATGAGACACCACAGGGTCAAAGACCATTACCTGGGAGGGAGCCCTCCTTAGAAATGGTGACACTGTTTGTTGAGAATTAAGAGAGTTAGCAATTACTAGGGGGTCAGTTTGAAACTTTAGGATGGGGAAAGGAGGATGGCAGGAAAATGTCATTCTGAGCAGAGGGACAGTATGACAAAGTCAAAATCAAAATCAACAAATTTATTGGACAGTGAATTGGTCATTCCATAAAGCGCCTTCTGACAAGTTGAGTCTTGATGAATTGGCTCACTTCTGACAGAGACAGCAAACATGAAGGGCAAGAGAACAGAGAAGAGACATAAGCTGGCTTTGAGGAACTGTGGGATGGCGAGGGGACCCAGTTGACAGTTGCAAGTGCAAGTGTGATCCTCAAGAGACAGCCCACACACAGCACTGTAGATCTCTGTGCTCCGCACGTGCCTATGACTACAGGGCTCTGCTTCCAGTCACCTGGGAATGCAGCGGTGTCATTGTGGTGCTGAGTCAGAGCGAACCTGGAATTCTCTTTACTTGGTCTTGGCTGTCATGCTCTGCAAACTCTGAGAGCAAGAAATCATGTAATAACTATCCTTCATACCAAAGAAGTCAACATACAAAACAAATAAGCCGACAGACAGAGAAAACTACATAACAAGTTCCAGACAGCCAAGGCTACATATTGGAGGCAGGAGCCTCCAAAAAGAAAAGAGACAGAGACACAGCCAGAGGAGAAGGGGAGTAAAGGATCTGACTAACATGTGATTAAGTAGCATGTTAAATACATAGAAATATTTTTCTACAGTTGATTTTTTGCTTATGTTTTTTAAAAAGTAGCCTCACCCTGTTTGTGTGTGTGTGTGTGTGTGTGTGTGTGTGTGCATGAATGTACTATCACTGTATAATTCCCAGTGACTAAGATTCTTCTCCGTCCTATTTTCATATCATGTTTGTAAACAATGCATGAGATTGATGATAATTAGCAGGCTGCCAGCTCCATCCTGTGTGGAGGGAATAAACTCTCTATATCAAAGCAAGTCCTAGTTTTATCATTATAAATAAAGATCCTGTATTCCTCTTAACTTGTTATTTAAATACAGAGATTTTGAAACACTTGAAATTAAATCTTTATTCTTCTATATAAAAGGAACATTTGGAAAGGAAATTTGGGAAGATATTTTCATAACAATGAAACTACATATAAACAGTTTTTAAATAAAGTGGCTTTAAAACAAAACACTAAAACAGTGAGCTTCTTTTTACATTCAGACAAAATATTTAGGCTGCAGACATTGCAGCTCTACCATGATAATGTGCTCTAAGATGGATCCTTTTCTCTTCCCCTCAGCCCAATGCTGACTGCATGGATGACTTGCCCATTGATTTTGAGGGCTCTTTAGGCCCACCAACCAATCAGATCACAGGAGCCAGTGACACAACTGTAAATGAAAGCTCAGTCACTCTGGACCCTGCTGTTCGGACAGTGGGGGCCCTGCAGGTGGTCCAGGACCCAGACCCTGCACCTCAGGAGGGAGAAGTCATCTTCACAACTAACAGTAAGTACTGTGTTCCAAAGGACAACAGAGGTATTGCCTCGCAAGGATTGGAGAAGAAATAAAGAATCTCATTGTGTGATGGTTGATATTATTGGCAACTTGACACAATTTAGAATTACGTGGAAGGAAAGTCTGTATGTAGGCAAGCCTGCTAAGAAGTAGATAAGTTAGCCTCTGGGTGTGCTTGTTAAAGTTTGTCTAGATTAAGTTAGTGGATGTGGCAGGAACCTTTGGCTAGGGGTGGCATTGTTCTGTGGGTTTAGGTCTTAGGCTGAATAAAAAGGAAGCAGAGGGCTGAACCTTAACATTTCATTGCTCTTGGCTTCCTGGCTGTGGATGCAATGCTGACAGCTGCCTAAACTTTCTGCCACCATCCCTTCCCTGAGGCAGGAGAAGGGCAGCCTGCCTTCTGACATCAGAAGACGGGCAACACAAACAAGCATCAGAGACAAAGCCTCTACCCACCTTGTATATGCTATGTGTGGGAGGGGGACACTTGAGCTTCTTAAGTGGGCATGGGTCTACAGAAGGCTGTCTGATCTGTGCAGTGTTCCCGTTGCTGAGGAGACTCACTTTTATATGGCACATCTTTATGTTAGCTATTTTATTTCATTAAAAACAGGATTTTATTATGTTGCCTGAGCTAGCCTCAAGTATCTGAGATCAAGCAATCTATCAAGCTCCGAATGCAAGTGTGTGCTCTTGTTTATGACATCCCTGCAAATGGACGTTTTTAGATGTTTCCTGGTATCCCACTCCTCCACTCCTACACAGATGGTCACTAAGTCCTGTACTGTTTGTTGGTGATTGTCATAAAAGTATTTAAGTACCTGTATGAGCAATGAGTTTGAAGCTAAAATCTAAAGTACCTACTATTTAGTCAAATATAGTAAGAGATAAAAACTCTGGGAGTTCTAAGAAAATCAGCATACAAATTAACTGAGTTAAGTTTAAAGTTAGAGTGTGTGGATAAGGTAGTTTTAAATAAAGTGCACTTCTTTCCCTATATAAAAGCCATGCATTCACTATGGAAGGGTAGAAAAACAAATTGAATCATCCTGGGGGTTTTCCATTGAAGTCAAGCTCTTTTATTTATTTGTTTGTTTGTTTGTTTGTTTATTTATTTATTTATTTATTTTTACATATTTGTGATTTCCATAGAATCCCTAAAATTAGGCTAAAATGTTTATATCCAGTATTTTTCTGATTAATCATAATCTTAATTATTGGAAAACTGAAAGATAAAGACAATTTTCAAAGAGACCTCAGGTGGGGTATCCCAACCCAGAAATAGTTACTTTTATTAATACTCTCTATTTTCTTTTTCATTCCTTACATTTATTGTTTGGGTAATGGATCTTTTCTTTTCTTTCTTTTCTTTTTTTTTTTTTTTTTGACAAAGAAGAGTTGTAATTGCAAAATCTGGACTTTCATGGGCGTAAGAACCTCAGATTGAAACACTGAGTTGTTGACTCTTGAGATTCCTTAAAGGTCAATTTGGTCCCTTTGTTTTCACCGTACTGACACTCACTGATGTCGTGGGAGCCATGCATGGGGTGGGAACTATCTAGTACCACAGCATAAAAAATGTAAATGGGTAATCCTCATGTGAATAATATACTTTATTTAACCAAATATATCCAAAATAGTTTATGTTCTTCTTTCTTGTGATTGATCTTCAGAATGTGGGATATAGTCCACACTTCCTTTGTGTTTGGATTTAGGCTAGCCACATTAGAAGTACTCAAGAGTTCTGTGTGGCTTACTGTACTACAGCACATAGAAACTCTCCGTAATGTAAAAGAAGAACCTTGAGGATTATTTGTTCTTGAGTTTTGTTTGTTTGTGGGATGTTGGTTTGTTTGTTTGGTTGGTTTTTCGAGACAGGGTTTCTCTGTGTAGCTATGGCTGTCCTGGAACTCACTCTGTATATCAGGCTGGCCTCAAACTCAGAGATCCGCCTGCTTCTGCCTCCCGAGTGCTGGGATTAAAGGTGTGTGCCACCACCACTGGGGTTGTTCTTGTTTTTAATCAGAATATGCTACTAATTTTGGCCATGAGAAAACTACAACCCAGGGGAGTAAGTGTCTGACCCAGGTCAGCAATAAGTTTGCTTTGCAGTATGCAAGTGGGGTCCTGTGGTTTTTCTATCATTGGGCATCAACTGTCACCATTGGACATATAGGCACTAATGGACTTAATGAAGAATGTAGAAAGGTCTGATAGAACATTGCCAGCAGTCCAAATCCATGTAAGCCAAGGAATTTTTTTAAGCCCATAAGAAAAAGAAAATAAGAGGTGGGGAGTTCTCCTTGCAATAGAATGATTGTTTGATTGGCCATCTGTTGGACTCCTTAAATTGAAAATGGTTTGCATCCTTCTCATAGACCTCAATTAAGCCCATGTGATAAATGAAAAAGTGTTTTCATTTAATGTGGTTAAATATCAACCAAAATGAAATAGATGTGAATACACCATGGTCCAAAATACATCCAGAACAAAATAGAAAATGTAGTCATGTGATCCATAACCCTCAGGCTCCTTGAGTAAAATAGAATTGGAATGTTCAGGTCAAAGCAGGCCATTGTTAGAAGTCTATTGAAGGCCATGAGGTAAAAGTGTTCTGTAGCCTGTGTTTTGCTATTTTATGGGTTCTTCTTTCTCTCTTCCACCCTTCTCTGCCCATTCACTTCTTCCCTTTTAACCCCCTAACACTAGAGAGGAGACAAAAAAGGATAGAGGAGAAAGGGGACTTTGTTATTGTTAGATTACTTCCTGCTAATTAAGAGTGTCAAGTTCCTTGGGGCAAGTTTGACCTTTGAAGCCAGGATATCTAATTGCTTCTTCTTGGTGCTTCTTTGTGCACAACTACTTGACAAACCTCAGCCAACAGTATCCAACCACCAACTAGTCACACTTATCGGAGCTCTAGCACTTATATAACTATTGAAAATTCCTCAGAATTCCAAAGGTCACCCAATCACAGAAACTGTCTATAGCTGGAAAATCACACCCTGCCAGAGAACGAGGCAAATCATAGTCAGCTGCTGTGAAGTAACCCCACATTCCCACATGTGGGGTTAAAATGAGAACATAGTCCCACAATATTTCTGTGGTTTTTTAAAAAAGAAACCAAAATTAAACAGTTCTCACTACAGTGTTCAATGTAGGCTTTAAAGCAGGAACTCAGTGGGAGAAAAAAAATGCCATGTAGTTTCAGAAGCAAGCTTTGGTAAAAGTGAAATGGAGCTGCAGGTAGGCTCCAATGAGCATGTCTGTAGTCAGAAGATTGACAGGCAATATGAATGTGCTTGGAGAAAGTCATTTCTTCTTTTTTGTTTGCTTTGTTTTTTTTTTTAATTTTGTGAATTTCACATCATCCACCCTGTTCCCTCTGATCTCCTACCTCCTCTCAAACCCACCTTCCACTCTTGCAACCTCCTGCAACATTAAAAAAAAAATCTCATTGTGGATGTTGCAGTGTGTCTCAGTGTGCCCTGAAACTGCAATTTAATTAATTATTATAGTTATTAGTAAGCATAAACTGTAAGATTAAGCCGGTAAAGCAGCAGGCAGCTTGGCAGAGGAGCGGGTGGCCTGGCCCACATGCCTTAACTGGTGCCTGATTTGTCCTGGGGAAAGAACACCAGGACCAAGGGTGGCCTGCACCACTTGTAATCTAATCTCTATTAATTAATATAAGTTGTTATATTAGGCTGGTAGAATTACCAGCCTTGTTGGGAGATTCACCAGGGTTCTAGGGGAATCTGGGAGTCTGGGAATCCGACGGCCCAGGACTGCTTGGGCTGAGGGCCTATAAACCACAGCAGTCCTTTCCCCAATAATTAAATACATCAAGACCTTTTAATGTTTTAACACTTAGCCCTTAGCTGGGCAGAGTCTCAATTAGCTACACTAAGTTAGCCCAGATCACCAAATCCCAAACTTCCATGTGCCTGTGAGTACCTTCCAGCATTCTCCAGATGTCTGTCTCCTTCTGTGTCTCCTGCGGTAAGAAGGATCCTCTCTCTCCAAAGCAGAGGGATCCAGTCCCCGCCTTCCTATATTCTTTCTGCCCAGCTAATTAGCCATCAGCGACTTTTATTAACCAATCAAGAGAATGACTCAGAAGGGGTGGTAACCAGATCTTAGCATTGAAATCAACCTGTCAGAAGCAATGATATTAGACCTTCCCTCAACAGTGCCCCACAATATTCCCTTTTGTCCACAAGTTTTTGTTTGCAAACATTCATTATAATGACTCTGGTATGAGGCCTTCTGACTTGTGCTACTTTGTCAATACTGGAACCTCACTGGGATTCCACTCAGATATCCTGTTGTTGTTCTGTGTCATGGAGATCCTGTAGTTTTGGGTCTGTGGAACTGGCCTTTTCTTGTACTCCAGAAGTTCATCCATGGAGTATATGTTGAGGTGGGCCAACTCAAAGCCCTGTTTCTGGGCCTGCAACCCCCACATCCAAAGCCAGTTCTACTGTGCTATCCAGGTAAGGGGCTGGACCAGCTCTCTTGCTGTCATGATCCCATCAGGGCCAACTCTCCAGCCTGCTACCTGTGGTGAGAGCTTCAGAGAGCTGAGGGGATCTCTCCCTAGCCAATACCACCAGAAAGCAGACAAAAGGCAGGGCTATCTGTCCCATACTCACTCCCTCTGGACTGGCACAACTACAATCCCCCACATCCAGGGTCAGCTGTAGTGTGCTGAACAGGCAAGGTGCAGGGCCTGCTCTCCCAAAAACTACAGCATGTGAGGGCCGTAGGAACAGTTCTGCTCTTGTGACCCCATCAGGGACAGATCTCCTGTCTGCCAATGGTAGTAAGAGCAAAGGGAGGGGAGAGGATCTCTCCCTCACCAACACCACCATAAAGCAGACGAAAGGCAGGGCTGGCTCTTCCACACTCACACCCTCAAGGCTGGCTCACCCACAGCCCCCCACATCCAGGGCCAGGCAGGGTTCTTCTACTCTCTGGCTTGCTTCCTGTCCTGGGAGCCCATCTGTTGTTTGCCTGGTGCTGGACTGGTAGTTGTCACAGCCTAGCTCCCTTCTGGGCCCCATGGCGCCAAACTGGTGTTGGTCCCTGGTTTGTCTTTTACAGGGAATGTTAGGCTACTATTCATTCAGATGTTCATAGGTCAGAACACTGAATGTAGACATAGCCTCTCTCCTTTCTGCCACCTACTGATGCACATATAGCACAGTAGCCACATCTCCCTAGCAGGAAGAGATTCATTTCTTAGCATAGAAACTAAATGTTGTCTACAAAACATTTCCCTAAGCCATCTGCTTCTAATTTTTTTATTTATTTGGATTTAACAGAAATGGACAACAAAATGATACTACAGATGTCTTAAGAGAATTGTCTGTAAAAATTTTGTTTATTTTGGAGGGCTGGAGAAATGACTCAGAGGTTAAGAGCACTGGCTGCTCTTCCAGAGGTCCCGGGTTCAATTCCCAGCAACAACATGGTAGCTCACAACCATCTATAATGGGATCTGGTGTCCTCTTACAGCCTGCAGGCATACATGCAGATACAGCACTCATACATATTAAAATAAGTAAATAAAATCTTTAAAAAATATTTTGCTTATTTTTCTTGTGCCATCTTCAAACAAGTCAGTAGGTAAAGAAACATAAATCTGCTGCAAAATGCATGATGATTTCAGTTCTCACCAGCATCATTTTCACCAGCTTTCTGATACTTTCTGATACTTTGGGCTCGGTGTAGAGGGCTTGCTTCACACGTGGAGCTCAGTGTAGAGGGCCAAGGGTATGGCCCCAAGTTCAGTCCCTAGCACAACAAGAAAAAGAATGTAGATGGGGACATACTGCTGTAAATCACAAGCAGCCAAATGGAGACCTTGCTATCAAATTATCCTCTCTGTCCTTACATCTGCACAAACCAGGGAATTATAGACAATGAAGAGTTAGTAGCAGTTAAAAATGCATAGCAACTGGCACCAGCCAACACCGTTTGAAGCCTATTTCATACACTTGTTCCCAACAGTCTTATGAGGTAGATATTATTTTTAGCTTCTTTTCACTGATGCGAATGTGGAGGTAGGTCCTGAGAGATGAAAAGAATTAACCAAAGATCATACATTTGAGACAGGTCCTTCTGGAAATCAGACCAAGCTACTGGCTCTTTTATATACGCTCAGAGGATATACAGAGCAGAGTCAGGGTATGCACCCTGGCTCCCTCACTTCTCATTTACTGTAGCTATTCCCTTGTTGACACTTCAGATCTCCTGAAAGTTCCAAGCTTTTCTCAGTTCCCATCGGCAGGGCTGTTCCTACCTCCCTTCCCAGCTCCTCAGTAAACAGAGCTGTGATGTGCTGTGGTAGGCCCAGTGCGTGTCAGTCAAGTCGGCACTCGCAGCAGGAACATGTAAGCAGATTGCTCTTGAAGATGGGAAAATCTGGCATTATGGGTCATCATCTGGCAAGATGATCCCTTGATGATCTCCCAGAAAAAGGGGAGAAAGCAAAGCAAAGCATTTCACAAAGTGCCTAGCTTGCAATTCAGGCATCAGGAAGGAAGTGTTCTCCATTATCTACTGTCAGTGCTCCTGACCGTCTATTTATTTTTTTGTCACCTTGACATAGTAGTACACATCACATTCTTTCTTGTCAACCTCATTTCATGATCTGTAGGTGGGTGTTCAGATGCCCCCCTCGCTACTTTCTACCCACAGGCCTGATCCTGCCAAGCCTTTCCTCTGGCTCACAAGCCGGCTGCAAATGGTTGGGCTTGCTTCCACCGAGGGAAAAAGGAGCAAAGGGAACTTAGGAACAAAGGGAAACACAGCTAAACAATCAGCCCCTTGTGTTTGGAGACTCTAGAGAGGAGCTAGAGAATGACCCTGAGGAAGACTGTCACACCTTCCCAAATGCCCCAAGTTCCAGTTGGAAATTCTGAAACCTTAGAATGTGAGGGTTCAAGAGGGTTGTTGACTGCACAATCGCTTCCTTCTTTCCCTATTGAGCCACTCCAAGGGCCTGTGATAAAGTTCTGCCTAAAATGCTGCCTAAGGATCATGATCCACTTGCAATCGATCTTGCCCCACCCTGCCACAGCCAGCCCAAGTGGAGAAGGACAGAGATCGGCAGAGCTATGCAATCTCGGATGCATGCCCAGGGCAGTCTGAGAAGTGCTTGGCATGACCAGGGTTGCTGCTCTTCAGGCCTTACAGAAGGAAGCAACACATGTGAGGGACAGCAGGGGCTTCTGGACATTGGCCAATGAAATCAAAAGGTGAAATGGCTCTTCTCTGGAAAATGTCCTTTGCTAACTTCCTGTCAGCCTTGATCCATTAAATACACATTGGCCGGTGACATCTTCAGGATATATTTTGATTTGTGTTTTACTGCTGAATAAGATGTACTGCATGAGTGTACTTCCCTGCCCCACCCCTACCCCTGGATGAGTATTCCAGCAGCTCCAGGGCTGCCTGTTTCCTCTTAGGTAACTGACAACTGAGAGTCTCAAGCTCAAATCAAAATTAAAATTTGTTTTCTTCTGGGACCTTTCCATTCCAATTCCTGTACCTCACAAGAGAAGAAAATATCTGTATTGCTTAGTCTCTAGGGTCTCTGCAACCTGTACACCCCAGGACCAGTTGTTACCCAGTGGCCTGAGGGAGACTGTTGCACCTTCCCAAATGCCCCAAGCTCCAGTTGGAAATTCTGAAATTTGAGCCTCAACCTCAGGTACTCACTGTGCACAGCAAGTGTTTTACCTGCTAAACTATCTCCCCAGCCTTTTGCTCCTGCGTCCTTGCTACCCACATCTTTTCAGGAGAAACTGAGGCAGGAAGAATCTCAGAAGAACACGAAGGAATTAATGTCTGATGTTAGTACTCTTTGCGAACTGCATATTTAGCTGATGTCAGCCTCGAAAGTGTTCATTTAAAGAACTTTGATATAGATAAATATTCTGATGTGAAATATATACATATATGTGTATATGTATATATATATGCACACACACAGCATGTGTGTGTATCTGCATGCATGCACATGTGTGTGCCACTCGCCGTACTTTACAAAATGCACTCACAAGTTGAAAACCACTGCTGAACACAGGAACTGCAGCGTTTGAAGTGCTTGTGACACATGGACTCTTAGCAACTGTCACGGGGACCAGCCTGGATCCTTCAGAGACTCATGCCTCAAACTAATTGTGGACAAAACTTCCAAAGAGTTCATTTGGAGGTTTATGTTTAGCTCTGAAATGACCCTGTCTCTCATCCAGGGAACTGGACAGACAGCTCTCTGGGGACTCTTCACGCTGAAACGTGTTGTTTTGTTGGGATTTTTTTTTTTAATCAGGACAGACGTGGCCTTCACTTCCATTTCTGAAGTTCCATGATTTTTTTTTTAATAATCACTTGATGAATTACTTGTACTATCAGCACTGTAAATGGCCTGGAGCCTGCTCTGACCTCAACTTGAACATAAACACAGGAGTAATACGGACTTTTCCAGGGAACCTGACCTTGAACTCTGGGAATCTAGTCCTCTTAGGAGAAGACAGTGCTGGTATGAGCATCACACTGTATTCAGATATGCAACTATCCTTCACTGCTTTGCAAAGTAGCCATTTGCAGGATCTGTGTGAGTATAAAATACATGGGTGTGTTCAGAAATAAATGCACCGAGACGAAGCGTGCCATTGTCTATGAAGGAGTCACCAGTATGGGTAGCTCCATCTGATTTTCTGCCTGGCATTAAAGTAAAAAATGTCAGAGTAGCAGTCTTCAGCTATGGATTAATATGCCATGAGATGATTTCCCTCAGTGGCCATAAGATGTACATTTCCCAGGCAAGATGAGCACTTTTATTTGTGTGCATGCTCCACTGTGGCACTCAAAAGAGCCAGCTCACCTCTAATGAGGGACCCCACAGCCGGCTCCTCTCCAGGAAACAGGCAAGCCACGGTGGACTACTTCTGTACAAAATGGAGTGTTTCCAGCTAGAGGCTCGGCTCAGTCAAGTCCCCATGTCTCTGTGTGTCAGGTCCCAGGAGCAGCAGCAGTTAACCCACCCCCTCCGGCTCAGTGACAGTCTTAACAGAGACACAACTGTGGTGAAGAGCAGGGAGCCTTGCAGCCAGCACATGTCTCGGTCATCAGGTGGACCAAGATGGAAGCTGTCCAGTTCTCAATCCACGGGGCTTTCCATGACAACATTCCTCCTCAATTAAAAACACTCGCCAAGCTCAGAAAGTCCGCTCAGGGCCATACCCCCAAGGTTTTCCTGTCTTGTGTGTCTGGTCCCTCTGACAGGGAAAATTGACCATCTGCAGATTCGCAAACAGCCCAAAAGAAAATCTCAACCACAGATTGTCACCTAAAGCACTGTGCCTAGATCTGACACACATGATCCACCCAGAAGAAACCTGTCTTCCAGGAGAGGCTGCGCTGGGAGATTAAACCCATTTGTTGCAGGGATTTTTTTGTCTCAAATACTCTGAGCTGCTCATGGACCATCTCTAATTTGATTAATTCCTCCCAATGCTGTCTCGATTTTGATA
>CAJQZJ010033504.1:496130-501130 GCA_907164525.1 Lophiomys imhausi | reverse complement strand
GCATGCCCTCTTGGTACAGAGCTCAGTGTTGGTTAAATGACTTGAGTAGCCCTCATCTGGAAGGCTTGAGATCAAAAGTGTTGTGGATGGATGTCAGATTTTTTTTTTCAGATTTTGGAAGACACTTTGCCTATACATAAACTGGTATCTTGAGAAAAGGACCCATGTATGCCCATGAGATATATTTATGTCTTTCATATGTTGCCCACATGGCTTAGTACAATGTTTTCAGTGTACATGCATTCGTCTTCTCAAATGCGGGTGTTGTTATGCACATAGAAAACTGAAGACTTCAGAGTGTCTTGCATTTCACATCTGCACTGTACTGATGTGCAGACATATTTAATAGACGGTGCTCTCCCCATATCCTCAAGCAGTTCTTTGAACACATTGACCCCAGACAGCTGATCTATGGATTCACTAGTCTGTTCAGATCTGCCAAGTCTTGTTCTTTGCTGTAATAAGCGGATTTCAGAGGACAACTCGAACGAAAATGTTAAAATGCCCATTGATACACATCTCCAAATTTAGAACAAGCACCTCACACAGACACATAGCAAAAACACTGAGACCTCTAAAAGTATCTAATTCACTGCATTCCTCCATGGTAGTCCTTACTGAAATTTCTGCCTCCCTTTAGGATTAAAAAATTGCAAGGAACACTTCTGGGAAATATATCTTTCTTTGCTTTAATGATTTAACCAAACTCTCCTCCCCTTTAGCTATACAGGGCCAGTGTGTGGTTTAATCAGTTGCGATGCTCTCTTCTTAGTCTAGACACGCCTGGGAATGTTAGGATGAGTAGAGGCAGACTTCCCCATTCCAGAAACTTCCCTTAGAGAGTATACCAGGATGCAAAGCAAGAGTCAAGCCCAATTTCCCATGTCTACATATGCACTTGTGCACATTTGTGTATGCATGTACACATGTGCACACATGCCAAATGTACACATACACACAGGTATGTGTATGTTTGTGTGTGCGCGCACGTGCATGTGTACATGTGTGTGTGCATGTACCAATCACCACTCCTGAGAGCTTGGCTCATCATCCAGAGCTGTTAGGAATTCCCAGGCATTGTCCTCAGCAGAAGTACCTCAGCCACAGCACAGCCCACGACACTGCACTGTGCACATGAGTTGGCTTTGCTCCTAAGAATCCTCCCTCCGAAGCTCAGCTGGGAGCCAACATTTAAATATGGCAAGGTTTGCAGACAAACCCAAATCCCCACCCCGGAGATCCAGGACATGTGCCTTCCTCTCTCATGGTAACAGTTGATTCCACCAGAGTCATGGTGGCCCTCCCAAGATAAGTCAGGTCTTCTGTACTTGACTGCTGATTCGCCCCTCCAAATTTAGGGACAGTATTCAGAAGCAGAACTGACCTTATGCCCTGAAACTGATTTCTCACAGACGGCCGCTTTCTTTTTCTTTTTTTTTTTTTTTTTTTTGCATTTTCCTATTATATTAAAAGAAACAGAGGTGAAGTCCCGCAGTGACACGATTTGTGCCCCTATGAGCCAACAGTGCATGTCACTAGTACTCTCCCTGGTAACTAATGTTCACAGCAGGGAGAAATAATTAGTAGGTTTATAGGCTGAAGTCCCATCAAAAAAAAATTTTAATAAAACAAATTACTTGTTTCTATAAATAAAGATTTATACCTCAATCTGAGCTGTCAGTGCACAAGAGTTTTGACTGCTCTCAAACACCTGCTGTACAGCAGCAACAGTGGGGTAGATTTTTTTTTTTTTTTTTAGGGAATATAATGCCATAATAACACTGCCACTGTTAGTTAAAAAAAAGCAATTAATTGGAAAATTGGACTTGACAAATCAAACTTAATGCAGAAACAGTGCATTAAAGAAAATATCATCCCTGTTATAAAGTAAGCACATAATTTATACAGTAGGGTAAATAACACACAGAATATATATGTACATGTGCATTTGTAAAAATGTATGTGGACACCTACCAATGCACAAAAATATGCATACATATATACACATTTATACATGAGCATGTTTATATATGCATATTACATAATAGATATATATGCCTGAAGTAGTATTTATACTGACATAGGTTCTGTATATAAAATATATGTGTATCTATATATAGCTATACATTCACACACATATAACTTACCTTCATACCTACACATATGCATACATGTTACCTGGGACCTTCAACTTTGTATCACAATGGTTAGACATGTTTCATCAAGTATAACTGAAACTTCTGGCTGTGATTCAGGACTTCTTCTAGAAATGAAACTGTAGCTCACCAGAGACAGAACTCCAAAGTTCAATTTGCATATCATCTTGTTTCTTCCTCTGACCTAGAGACTCCCTAACATCTGCAAGAAGCATGTGTCCCCTTACAACAAAAGTGGTCCCTAATTTTAGGGTATTGACTAAACCTCATTATAGAAAAATTTCATCTGACAAGGCATCAGAAAATGGGGTGAGATGGAAAGTGTTGTTTTTGCTGGACAGCAGGGAAATGCACTGAAGTCCCTTGTCCCTAACCTCTGCCAAGAAGCTCTTGGTCCCAAGGTTAGCCAAGGCCAAGTCATGCCACCTGCTGCAACTTTGCAGCTTTGGACAAACAATTCATCTTTTTTTTTTTTTTTTTTTTTTTTTTGCTTTTCTGGGGAAAAAAAGGAAGTAATAAGAATATTTTCCACATGTCATGAAAAAATCTGAGGGCACTTGGTCCATGGTAAGCATTTTTTAAAAGTTTGTTCTTGTTGTATAAAGAGGGGCAGAGGGACTCATACTATTGAGTGAACACCATTTGCTCAGGATCTTGCAAAGAACTTTGCATAATTTATTTAATCTTTAAATATGCCTCCAGGCCTGAGCCCAGGGTCTTGCACATGCTGGGCAAGCCTCCTACCGCTAAGCTGCATCCCTAGCCCTATGCTCAGTCTTTTATCCCTAAAGTTACATTTCAGATACACCAGACACAGAGGCTCCTGCCCCTAGCCTCATCATTCAGGTGAAACCAGAGGATTTGAGCTTGACTCTGTCTATCTCAAAACAAACTAGGTGAATTGTTTGTCACCATCGGCAAACCCGGATTCATTCTGGTACCCCAGCGTTCCTGGTGTGCAATCTGTAACCCACCCGGGCTGTAAATGGAATGAGTTTCCTGGGCTTCACAAACCTCGAAGGTCAAATGGAGAACTGTCATTTCGTCAAGCCCCCATGTCAGTCAGTTTTTCATACTATTATGAAATAGATGAGACTGGCTAACTTTGTTTTTTAAAGGGGGAGGGTGGTATTTATCCCACAGCTGGGAATTCTGAAAATCTAAACATTAGCATGGCTAATGTCCTTACAAGGGATTCCACCTC
Organism: Lophiomys imhausi; assembly: GCA_907164525.1. Lineage (NCBI taxonomy): Eukaryota > Metazoa > Chordata > Mammalia > Rodentia > Muridae > Lophiomys > Lophiomys imhausi. The sequence goes on along the minus strand of CAJQZJ010033504.1, from coordinate 497,770 downwards.
ACTCCACATGCAAGCAGCCTCACTTCATGGTGGATGGAAGGAACCCATGTGAGAGGGAGAGATCACACCATCAAACAGGAGAACAGTGAGGCTTCACAATCCCCCTTGAGAACCTAACTCTAAGAGAACTAAGGATCTCCTACTTGATCCACATCTTAAAGGTTTTCCAAACACCTCCCAAAATCACTATCCTGGGACCGAGCCATGGACATTTGGAGACATTTTGCAAACCATTGCACTTTCTAAGTGATGTTTTTCTAAAATGAGGGTCTGAAACCAAATGCTACTTACCCCAGAATGTCCTGCCAAAGAACCCAGGACCTTTTAGCTCCACATCTCCTAACCTACCCTTTATCATATCTTCTCTAATGCTAATTTCACCCTAATCCTGGCATGTGTGGATTGCACAGACATATATAATATGCAGGCAAAACACTCATACACATAAAATAATAAAATAAATCCAAAAACATTCTTATAAAAAACTGGTTTTCTTATTAAGAAAATAGATTTTTGGAGCCATACATTTGAGTACTTCACTAGTAAAAGAAAAAAAGGCAACAAGGCTACACTTTCCAGTTTCTTTGGATTCAAGGCAGCCAAGATTAAAAACATTAACCTAGTTGCTAACTGCCAACATGGTCTTCTAAGTCTACTGAAGGTAGGAGAAACAAAAACGCATGCTAAATTCCAGCACTTGGGAGGAAGAGGCAAAAAGATGACAACCAGTCTTAAGTCAGCCTGGGCTCCATAGTGAACTCTAGGCCAGCCTGGGCTACATAGTAAGATCCAGTTTCTCTCTAAATGTTACATAGTATGAGAATTTGATACTCAGAAAGGGATCATAATGATAGGACCTATTTCTTTGTAGTATTCTATCTTGAATAAATATGAACAAACATGCACACCTATGGTGTATAGCTACCATAAAGTGTACAGAATTTTTCTATAGTTAGATGCAGTTGCTTTTTTTTTAAGATATATGGCTGGGACTTTCCCTGTAGGTACCAACACTAAGGATCTGCTGAGCTCACAACCCATGCTTAGGGTATTCCATGTTTATACACTCATGCTTAGGATCTACTGTAATTACACACCCATGCTTACGGTATGCCATGCTTACACACTCATGCCTAGCATCTACTGAGCTCACACACTTATTATATTCTTACCTTATTCTAGAGTCCTCTGAGTGTCTACATATGCATCCGTTCCTTAAAGAAACATTATCTCTAACTCGATCTCCCAATCTATAGCTGTGAGACAGAACCCACACTTACCTCTGATGCTGGACTCACAGTCAAAGGACTGAGGCAAAGGTACCAAGAGTCTCATCAACTCTGTGCTGCCCATGTCCTCTGACCTCCACTGGCTTAGAAAGTCTACACTGTGATGATGTTTTATCACGGAGCCTCACACAGGTGGGTAACAGTTGCACACATCTGATGAGCTCCAGGTGGGTATGGCTTTCCACCCACTCTTTACTATACTCCCATCATTGGCAAAGCACACATCAGTTGCAGGAAACATTGGAACTAGTCTCAGGCAGATATTCCTTTGTGACACAATAAAATAAACTAGGTGCAAGCAGAAAAGGAAGGAAGGAAGGAAGGAAGGAAGGAAGGAAGGAAGGAAGGAAG
>CAJQZJ010033504.1:478826-496120 GCA_907164525.1 Lophiomys imhausi | reverse complement strand
AAGGAAGGAAGGAAGGAAGGAAGGAAGGAAGGAAGGAAGGAAGGAAGGAAGGAAGGAGACCACAAGCTAATATCTGTTATAGTAAAAAACACTTGATATTGGTGATATTGGGCATGCTTACATCTGCAGAGTTGTCAAAATGTATTTCAAATTATATATTGATTGTATGCTACCAGGAAACATTGGGGCAGTGATAAACCCAGTATACAACATTTAAAGGGGTAGGGATGGGTTCTTTCCTAAATAAACATTTAAGATTTGTTTTTTTTGCTTTATATTTTGAAGTTAAAAAAAAAAAGAAAGGAGCTCACTACTCCCAGTAATCCTACCAGGTAGCAGCAGCAGGATACCCTAAAAATTAAAATTTAGAATCTATGCACATCTCGAAACAAGTTTCTGTTATGGAAAGCTCATAAAACTTTAAAGAATGTGGAGGTAAGAAGCAACTATGAGACGTTCTTAAACATCAAAGGCACCTCCCTGGAAGTTAATCTGGAAGTTTGTGCTGCTAATCTGTAAAAAGCTATTTTGCCAAGATGTGGATGATTTGGTCTAATATTGATGACTGCCTATTTGGAGTTGGGATGAGATTGGCACTCCTGTGAAGAAATTCAGATTCTAACAGATGTAAGCCAGATGTGTACTGAGAAGTTACTCTGCCAACACTGACACTTAAGAAATTGGTCTCCTTCTCCAGATCTGCTACAGGCTCTGTGTGCACAAGGGGTTTGAAGAGCCCTCATTTGTTTAAAAGGGAGAAAGATGGAATAACTGTATAGGAAAAGTTTTAAAAGAGAAAGAGAAATAGCTCTTTGGCTAGGGGAGGAAATAAGAAGACCATAACCCCTATGTTAAATTCCAAGGACTCCCAGAAGGCTTGATAGGGGTTTGGCCTTGTGAACACATGTTGAGATATATCAGGATAGAATGCTTTGGTTATGAGTTTTCCTTCCATGATATCAGGAAAATTATCATTTGCACATCCTGCATGGACTTTTCCCTTTCTGGAAGCCCACCCACAAATGAGACCTTGTCAGTTTATCATCTTCTCCTCTTCCACCGTAAGCCCACTGTGGCACGCTGGATCCACTCGTAGCCACTGCTGCCAGCGATAAGGACATAATTCCATGCAGGTGGTCCTGCCTTGGGGAAGCTTTGAGAAGGAATCTGAGGTCGTTAGAGAAACAGAGAAAAACCTAGTAAGACAGCGGAGGTGGACAGAGCAGGAAGAGGTGTCCCATCCCCATAAACCCTGCAAATCGATAAACCTCCAAGGCTCCCTGCATGTCTGGATCTCACTGTCTAGCCTATGTTTGTGAACTCGCCATCATGCCTTGTGTCATGTGTACCACATGGTACTGAAATTAAAAGAACAAGTCCCCTTCCAGTGTTAGCCTTTAATAAGTCTACGTAATTGGTCCAGACATTCTTGCTTAGCCAGTCCATCATTTCAAGTGCTAATTGTTGCGTTTCTCCTATTTGTATAGCACTGGGAATGGAGTCTTGTGACTGTGTGAATAGACTCCTGCTATCTGAGTGCTTGGGATGTTTACATTAGAAATGAAGAAGTACTGTTAATCAGGAGTGTAGAATATAGGGGCTACAAGGGCTCTTCAGAGAAGGGAATCATGGTGAGTAGAAGCACCCCTGACCTTGAAATGTAAGACAACATTCCCTATACACCCCATTTTTCAGTAGGAAGGAATTGGGGCCAAGAAAACAGTCCATGCAGGGTCCCTAACCCATTCAGTAGAGGTAGAGTTAGCGCAGTGCCAATTGCAACAGAGCAGAAGGCATGACTTAGCCATAACCATTCCTTCTTTGTGTGTGCGCACCCGTGCCTCTGTGTAGGCCAGAGAACAACCTGGGACATTTTCTTCAGGAACTGTTCATCTTCTTTCAGACAGAGACTTTCAAGGCCCAGTGCTTACCAAGTTGGCCCAGATCATCTGTCTGTCCCTGCCTCCCCGGTGAGCCTTGGAACCATAAGCACATACCCCCATTCTGAGGATCAATCTCTAGTCCTTGTCCTTTCAAGGCAAGTGCTTTACCAACTGAGCCATCACCCTCATTTGAATCTTGTACAGCAAGATCGATCGAACCCAGTATAATCAGCCCTTGTATCTATATGTTCTGTATTCCTGGCTTCGACCAACCATGAATGGAAAGTATTTAAGGGGGGAAAAAGTCTGTCTGTACCTCACATGCACAGACATTTTCTCTTGTTATTAGTCCCCCAACAATCCAGGATAACTCTTCTACACATCACCTATATTGTGTTGGGTGATATCATAATCCAGAGATTATTTTAGCTACTCAAGAGACTTGCACGGGCTTTATAAAGTACTACATGGTTTTATATAACAGTGCTCAAGGACAACGTTGTCCTTGGGGAGCCCTAGAGCCAAGCCCCTGCATATAGTTGAAATGTAGTGAAGAAATAAGTGTTAACTCTTTGTTGCTGCTAAAGCATCTGTGAAGAGCAGCCAGCCCAGAGTCTGCTGAAGCACTGGCCCTGGTTCTTCCTGTTGCATCACCTGAGGAAGGGCCACCCACCAGGAGTTCATTTTCAGCCAGCAAATGCTTGCTTTGTTTTGGTTTTGGCTCTCCAGGAAATAGAGATCAGATTAGCAAAGGACATGAAGATCAGATAAGGAAATCAAATGAAGTGGTTTAACAAAAACTTTCAACAAAGATCCAGTATTGTATTAATTTAGTCATTTGTCACTGTATATTACCATGCTAAATGCCAAAGGACACAGGGTGGGAACCAATAGGTCAGCAAAGAACCAGCTCAGAGAAATTTGTCCCTGTTCTATCATTATCTCTCTCATTATCATAATCATCCTCCCATACTTTGCTTCCCAACTCCCCACAACAGCCCTCAGAGTAATTCTGAAAACCCCTTATTAATATATATATAATAGACATCATAATAATTATATATTACTATCATTTTTTGGATTCCAACTTCAGTTTCTTTTATAAAATATAATGATGTGGCAAGGTAGTACCATAGCAGGCCCATGCTGAGGTATCTCCCTGCGGAATTACACCATGCAACAGATCTGGTATAAGGAGGTTTAATGGGGGAAGGGAGAGGAGTAAGGACCTGGAGAAAGGGTAGAGTTAGACAGTGTAGGCGGAAGCAGAGCCATGAGGGCAAAGAAGGATAGAAATTGGAAGAGAATGCCAAGAATAGAGAGAGAGCGAGAGAGAAACAGAGAGAGAGAGAATTGGGGTGATGGGCAGGTCCTTTTATTTGCAGCCCACACCTGGTGCACCTGGTGGTGTCAGAAGGTGATGACATAAGCCATTGCTAGGTCCCCCAAGAACAACCCAGTGGAATCACCTGGCCTGTACTCTGTTTCCCTTCCCTCCTCTCCTCCCAGTCCGTCCCCTGCCCCCACCATCCACTCCTCCTCCATTTCTACTCAGAAAAAGGCAGACCTCCCATGGATATCAACCAAACCAAATTGTGCTGGGTAATGGTGGTGCAGAAATTGTGGGAGTGGTCAATCAATGACTGGTTCAGCCACAAGAGGGAGCCTACCCCTGACACTGCCTGGAGGGCCAGGAACCAGAGGCTGGATAGCCCAGAGGCCTAGGATAGAACCAAACATGACTGGGAAAACAAACAAACAAACCATAAGTCTTACCAGACAGCCCTGAAACCAGCACACCTAATACAAGGGAGCTGGGTTCGAACACTGGCTCTGCCAGGTTGAGTGTTTCTTGCAGAGACTTGAAGACAAGGTGGCCTTACATTTCTGAGAGGCAGCTTCACGGGTGGAAGAGAATATCATAAGCTAAAGCAAAGTAATGAAGGGGGAGAGGGAGGAAAGGAAGGAGGAGGAGAGGGAGGAAAGGAAGGAGGAGGACAGGAGGAAGACAATTTTTGCTGCCATGAAAAAGTGGCTTCTAACAGTTCTGATCCAAACTTGTTTTTATTTGCTTATTTTATTTTTGGTTAATTAAAAAAAAATAACAGTATAGAAAGCAACAAATTTCCCTGTAGCATTTTCCTACACTTTTTGTCACTTGGCATTGTTCTTACTCATCCCTCGTTTGCCCTTGCCCATCCTCCTACCCTCAGTTGCTAGTCTCTACACCTCACCCAAAATTCCCACTTCTGCTTTTGTGTCACATATATTCCATCATTTTTTTTTCTTTTTCCTTCCCCTCCCTCTCCTTCCTCTACTTTCATGACTTACACACACATAATACATCCACACATGTAGAAACCTAAACCTAGAGTTCATATGTGAAAGCAAATATACAGGATTTGTCTTTCTGGGCCTGAATCTTTCCATTTAGCATCCCGATTTTCCGTCGCATTGGTGTCACAATTTCACTGTCCTCTATGGCTGTGTGAAGTCCTGTCGTGTTCACTTATCACAACCCTTTATCCACTCATCTGTTGCTAGGTATCTGGGTTGGGTCCATGTCTTAGCTACTCTGAATAAACATTAGTAGATGCAGATGTGCAAGTATTTCTGCTAGAATGTATGTGGATGTACATGCCGGAGTGGCTCTGCTGCATCATGGGGTAGGTCACATTGACCTCCATAGTGACTGCAAGGTTTTACTTGTATTCTTACCAGTGATGTAAAGGGCTCTCTCTCTCTCTCTCTCTCTCTCTCTCTCTCTCTCCAAATCGTCACTAGCATTTGTCATTTGCTTTTTTGATGATGACCATTTCAAATGGGATGAGATAAAATCTTAAATTGGTTTTACTTTGTATTTCCTAGTGGCTAAGAAAATTGAACACTGGATTGTTTGTTGGCCACCAACTCTACCATGTAATTAGTCTCATGCGACCAAGGGTGTAGAATAATACTTTACACTCCTCCATTTCTTTTATTAATTTGACATTTATTTTCTGGAAAATAAAACACACAGTAGGCTCTGGATGCTGCTTTACCAGACTCTTCAAAATGTCCTTTACCAGAAGAAGTTCTAAAAGCAAGGAAAGGAGAAACTGAAACCCCAGCAGGGGAAAAAGAAAGTACATTGTATGTGCATATTCAGACAACTGACACAGAATATCACAGGCTGAGTGAGTTAAACAGCAAATATTGACTTCTCATAGTCCTTGAAGTTGGGACCTCCGAGATCTCAGTGTCAGTGTGTTCTGATTCCTGGCTGGCCTTGTTCTGTCCTCATGTGTCTACGTGAGAACATGTGTGCAAACCTCTTACAATTTTTATAAGGCACTAACTGCATCAAAGTTGAGTGACCTCTTACAGGCCCAGCCTCACAATACATCACACTAGGGGATACAGTTCCACCATGTGCATAGCATGTGTAGGGAATACAGTTCCAACATGTGCATAGCATGTGAAGGGACTCTGGCCAGCTCAAGTGTGGCAAGCAGTGGTTCTGTCAGCCTTTCCCTTGACAGAGGCCAGATTCCCTCTGCCTTGCTAAACTGTTAGATTAGTTCCTGAAACTAGCCCCCAAGGTCTATTCCCTTATATGGCCACTTCCTCCTCCCGAGGCTGACTACCAAGGCCCAGCTACCAAAGTACTGAAGTCCTGCAATCAGAAGTCCCCTTTGTCTCACCTAATTAACATGCCCAATTAAAATTAAATACTTCATCCTAACACAGGGTTCCCCCTTTACCTTTATAAACTGCCATTTTCCTATGGGCCACATCTGTCTCCTCTCTATCCAGAGGCAGCCCCTTGTCCCACTTCAGGACAAACACCCTTACCGTTACCCATCTCCCTTGCCCCCTTTCTCCCCTCTTCTTTTTCCCTTCCCCTTATCCTTCTCCCTCTATCTTCTGTATTTGTCTCTCATCCTGGCCCTTTGTCTCTCTGGAGCAAGTAAATCTCCTTTGTGCTGAGGACTGGCCTGAGAACTTGGTCTTGGGGTTCCTGAGTCCATACCTTTCCTTTCAGCATGTACAGGGGATACAGTTTCAATGTGTGCATAGCATGTACAAGGGAAAAGTCTTGTAACAATACAAATTACAAATGGCTTAGATGTCTGTTGGGAACCAAACAAATAAAATGTAGCAAGTTAGTCAGGCTTGTGGTTCATGCCTGTAATGCCAGCACTTGGAAGAACCAAGCAGGATAACTGTCTATGTGTTTGGTGCCAACCTGAGCTACAATAGTGAGTGAGGCCCAGGCCACCCAGGAGTAGAGTGAGATCCTGCCCCACCAAAAACAAACAAAAAAGCAAAGAAGCATATTGTCTGATAGAGAAGTTGGTCACTAACAGTTAACAATGATGAAATATTTGATATGATTTATTTTTTAAACCAGATTAAGAGGAAAAATCATGTTTCAGAATAAAATAAAACTTGTTTTCATTTTTATAAGTAATGCACAAAACAGTGACTGTTTTTCTTTGATGTGTTTATCTGCATGAACAGTAAGTAGATTCACACGGAGGCACATATGCCCGAACATACCATGAGGATCTATATCGAATCTTAGTTGTGGGAGCTTCATCAGGACAGTGTGCACAACAAATACTAAAGCTGCACAGGAACTGCTGGGAGGTTTTCCCCGGCTCGTCACTTTGCTGAAAGGGCAGGCTTGCATGATCGTTTGATGAGTATTTGTTTGGAGCCTGATGAACGGCGGCATGCCGTTATTAGCTATAGGGAATTTGTGGTTCTGAAGGCAGACCATCAGCTAATGGGGACTTCATCCTACTGAACATGACAGAAGCAGAGAGTGTATTGTCAAGATATGACTACCAAAATCAAGTGAAAATAAGGCCATTTAAGGGGTTGAAAAGTGACGGGGCTTTTCACTCAGGTGCTTGCAAAGATATTCATCTGAGAATATCTGTAAGAGTCCATGATTACTTATAGGGACACAGTGTTCTGCTTTCCATGCTTTTCCTGCACTTGGGAATGTTTTTAATACCTCTTGACCCCCTCCTAAATGCAATTGATTTCAGGTTACCATGAGACTTTTAAAAACATCAAGTTCTAATGAAGCATCTAGGCACTAAAATCTTTTATTTATTTATTTATTTATTTATTTATTTATTTATTTATTGAGAAAGAGAGAGAAACACAGGGTACGTGTAGAGGCCAGAGGACAATGTAGATCTTGAGGGTGAAACTCCGATAGTCAAGATTGGTAGCAAAAACCTTTACCTGCTAAGGCATCTCTTCCAACAAAGATTCAAGAGGGAAAGAATGTCTAAGAAAACATCTCATTAAGCAATGACTTCATTCTATATGGAAAAACCACAAAATGACACCTTTTTAAAAAATGCTAACACTAAAGTCTGACAGACTCTTTGAAACCAGTGGAGACTCACCCAAGAAAGACAGTCATGAAGAAGTACTTTTAAGGTTTTATTTATTGTTAAATTAATATCTCTATCCACTTTTCAACTCAGTGATTTGAGGTATGGGGGAAAAAAAAGGTTATTAGAGGCAGAGATCTAAGGATCTAAGGTACAGGGGGAAAAAGATTAGTAGAGACAGAGAGTGTAGACCTCTTTAGACCTAGGTCCTTGGGCCAATTTGTCAGGATTCCAGCAGTCCAGCCAAACAACATACAGAGGAACAGGTACAAGCAGCAGCAGGTACACAGCAGTCAGCAGCAGCAGTAGGGGCAACAGCTACCAGGCTCTGGAATCAGCAGCCGTTTGGGTATTAACAGCAACAACAGTTGCTGCATTTCCATTTGGGGGCCACAGTTTCTTCAGCCCAACCTGGGCTTCGATCTTCAACAGCAAAGGCAGCAATAAATCTCAGGAGAAGGAAGTTTCCTTAAAGCGATGTCTGGAGTATTTCAAAGCAACATCAATGAGAAGTGGTAAGCAATGCCAAGCAAAAGTCCTTCTATGTTTCTTCGGTTTCTATTTAGATCTCCTGAAAAACCACACAAGGATGTTTTCTAATTGGCAAGCCTCACACCCTCTACACGAAGTACTTCCTGTTGGCTAAGATCCCTGCTTTCCAAAGAGTATGTATATTCATCAAAGGATGTTTTCCAGCAAGAAGCATGTTCCCTGCATGTGACAGTTTCTGACTGACCAAACATCACACACTACCATCAAGATGTTTTTCATTCCCCTCTCATGAGTCTGTTTTTCAGGGGTTGACAAAGCACCCCCACATCCCACACTTGAGACTGAAACAAAAGAACACATTCATTCAACACAAACATATTTCTAAAGAAATCAAAACTTCCACCACACAGTTATGGCTCCTAAGGAGGAGAGAGGTGGAAAAGCATGTACCAATCCTTCATGGGGGAGGAAGGAAACTTTTATGTTTCTCAAAGTTTGTAATTGTGTTCCACAAGTGAAAATAAACAGAAAGAGCTGTTGGACGGATTAGAAGGCCTGCTTTGAGCCACTGACCTTTCGGCCAGAGTGTGAGTGTGACTTCTGTGTCATTTACCTGCATCAGGAGAGTAACCTGTCTCATCCAAACACCATCAAGATAAAGAGCAGCTTCAGAGCCATCATTATCACTAAAGCCTCCATTTTACCAGAGTTCTTGAAGTGAGCCTGTGTTCTGAATGTTCTCTGGCTAGACTGAGTGAGTGAGTCCTTGGGTGTCTCAGAGCCCTCAGCTTCACCAACCTGGTCACAGAGAAGAAGACACAACAGACAGAAATGGATCGCACCTGCCTTCCACGGTGGAGGATGGCCACGTGAGCCCAAGCAAAGCTCCCAGCTCCAAGTCCTAACCCTGCTGAACTCCCTAGCTCACGTATACTTCTTCCGTAAATACATGGCTGAGAACTACCTCTGCAGGGCAAATGTTTTTGTTTTTTTTTTTTTCCGAATTTTTATTGCTGTTCTAAACCCCACAAGCTGGAATTGTTTGTAAGCAGAAAGAATGGGCTCAGTTATGGTTTTATAACATTCGTGACTTGCCCACTGCTCTGTTGTTGTATTTAGATAGGATCTACTATGTTTTCCAGGAAGATACCTAAACACACCCAGCTAAGTCCACTCTGAGTTTATTGTTGGGACATTAACCTGTCCTACAAACCTGCAACATCAGGCCTCTTCTCTGTAGTTCATACTGAGACTGTCAGGTCTCATGCCACTTTGAGGCCTTCCCTGGCACCAGGTCCCCCACTGAACCACTGTTGACTGTTTTCAGTCCAGTCAAAGGAGGACTATGAGAATGTCTGGTAGGAGCAATGGGACACAGATTTCTACTGTACAAAGATCTGCTCTCTCCATGCCCTTTAAGTGGGCTTCTCCGTGTCTGCTGGTGGAGGAGCAGGTGGTCAAAACAGTCAGAAATTTAAGATCCCTCAAATTGTAAATTGACCTTGGCGGTTCAGCAGGTGGATGTAAAATGATCGATGCACACAGAGCCAAACACACTCGTGTCATTGTTGAGTCAGTGTTGCATTGAGCTCTGTAGCTTGTAATTTGTTCATACATTTTGTGAGGACTCTGCATTTCTCAAATCTTCCATTTGAATAATTCCTTGTCTCTGAACATGCTGCATAGGAGGGCATTTTCCTATTTCTGTTCCTCCCTCTCCAACCCATCCCAGAGCAAAGTAAATGATCCCTTCTTTGCTGTGTCCTAGGACTTGGCCTTTAAACAAGTCATTGTGTTCCACCAGAGAGCCCTGGTCTCCAGTTTCTTCTGGCTACTTTACTATACTATCATATAACAGGATGGCAAGAAATGGGTATCTGACTATCATGTGGTAAAGATCTCTATGAAATGTGGATACATTGACCTCCGTCCAACTACAGTGAAGACATATTACACAAACAATTGGACAATGGCTAGAAAAAAGGAAGGCTTCACGCAGATGCCACCATGTTATTGAGCAAAGAAAGAGCCCAAGAGACTCAACATGAAAGAATGAAATCAAGTTTTAAATTAATATATGATAGCAATAAATATATTAATAATATCTATGCAGCTGGCATAGCATATGCTGGACATGTGTATGTGTGTGTGTGTGTGTGTGTGTGTGTGTGTGTGTGTGTGTGTGTGTAAAATTTCATAGCAGACTACAAAACTATGGTTAAAAAGGAAATTGAGGTTGGTTTTCGTCATTTTACCTTAAGAAACATTGGTCTTTGTGTGTGGCAGAGCATGAGTGTGTGTGTGTGTGTGTGTGTGTGTGTGTGTGTGTGCATGTGCGTGTGTGTGTTTGAGGGCCAGGGCTTTATGGATGCTAAGCAAATGTTCTACCACTGACCTTCATTCTCTGCAAGTGCTTCTGGAAATAACATAATATCATCCATATAGATTAAATGAAGTTGTAACTTTTCAGTCTAACAGTCAAATTCTTACCCAGTCTGAGCTCTGCCTACCTTTCTTTCCCATTGCTCACATTAACTAAACCAAAGAAGGAAATGGGATGCCATTCTAGGTTTTTCAAAATAGGGAAACATTAGAACTTCTTCTCAAACTCTTCCCAAAAAAATTAGGAGAAAGAAGCATACTTCCAACTCAGTGAGGCATCTTCACCCTGAGGCCAAAGCCACAGACAACACAAAGAAAGGATGTTGTGGGCCAGTCTCCCTCGTGCTTATTCATGTAAAAAATCTTCAAAATGTTATTAAATATAATTGCTGATATGGGAACATAATGTACAGCATCCCCAGTCAGAATAGGCAGCTCTGCAAAGAAGATATAGAAGCGACCACGCATTTGTAAAGATCTTCAGCATTAGTTCATTTTCAGAAAAATGAACATCAAATAACCATAGACTTAGTAAGATGTTAAGACTTATTAAGATTAAGTTTATTGTTGTTGTTAGCTAGGGTACACTGTTGGTTGAAATGTAAATTGGCACAACAATATAGGAAACTGTATGGAGATTCCTCAAAAAATTAAATTAGAAAATTGAAATTACAGCTATCTCATATCTGGGCATGGGTCTAAAATAACTGATGTCAAGATCTCAAAATTCCCTTATGTTGGGGTAGAGAGACATCTCAACTGGTAAAGCACCTGAGTGCAAACAGGGGGACCAGAATTTACATCCCAGACCAGTGAATGCCAAGTAAGCATGACAGCCCACCTGTAGCCCAGCACCTAGAAGTCAGAGGCAAGGATACGTAGAGCAAGCTGTCTAGAGGGACTAAGCCAAGTCAGGCCACTATGAGTTCAAGTGAGAAACACTGCCTCGGTGTATAAAGTGGAGAACTATCCCAGAAGACTCTAGACATCCATCTCTACTTCCACATGTACACACACACACACACACATGCACACAGACACACACGTGCATGTGCACATACAAATGCATTCTCATCCACATGCATGCCCACAGATGAAAACACATAAATAGAACTCAAGAAAATCCTATATGTGCCACTATAATCATCACACTATTCACAGTAGTTATGAGGTGGAAGTAATTTACAAATATTCATCTATGGATGTATCAACGAAGAAAATGTAATTTATGGATATGATGTAATATTATTTTGCCTTAAAAAAAGGTAGAGACCTGAGAAAGATATAATATATTTTATTATACAGGAAGTGCAGAACCAGCAGCTTCCAAAACTAAGAAATGACAGACAACTGGCTGCCTGGACAGTCCCTAATTTCTCTCCATACTTTAGAGCATCTATCTTCAACCTCTTGGCCCAGTATCTCTGACAGACATTAATTGCAAAGCAGGAATTATGAAGGACTTGCCTACCCTGTCCTGGCAGAGCTAGGCTGTCAACTTACCTACTTCCAAGTTTTGTCCTTTGCAGACAGCATTCTGTCTACAGTTGAAGCAAGGGATTTTTCTTGCCCAGTGACAGGCTTGCCACTAATGCAACCATCTCAGGTCTCTGATGTGGTTGAAGACTAGATAATATAGTCTCACAGTTAAATTTTAAGTTGTTTAGGAATTAAAAGGATGTTCTAGGTCTAAGAAGATGGTTTTAAGTTGGCAATGCAAGTTAGGATGGAAAATGAATTATGTATAGAAATTTAAAATCATGGAGATAGATAGATAATAGAATATTAGCATCAGTTGCCAAATATGTATGGACTAGACATTGGGAATCTATGTTATACCTTACAATTTTCATAATTGAGGCCTAATTATTAAATAAAAAAGAATTATGAGTTCTGGGAGAAAGGAGTTCTGGGAGAAAGGGGAGAGGGTGAGAGGATGGGGCTGGGGAGAGTAGTGGGAGGGGACTGTGATGGAGATGTAACTTTAAGTAATAAACATTTTTTTAAAAAAAAAAAAAAGGTAACCCTGTCTATGCTATAGCATATAAGATAGAAAACACGCTGACCTAAAGTCAAGATTCCCCACTGGGGGCATGTGGATACTTCACCCAGAGGACACTTGGCTATGTCTGGAGACAATTTTGATTGTCCCAGCTAGCACTACTCACATTCAGTGGGTAGAGACCAAGAATGCTGTGAAACATTGTGCAATTCACAGAATGTCTCCCACACAGAGAACTACCTAGCCCCATATACCAATCATTAATAAAAGACCCTGATACAATTTTTAAAATCAGATATTATCTGAGGTCAAGGAGAAATGGGACTGGCTACAAAGTGGGATAAAACATGTGGGAGAAACAGAAATATTCAAGTTGGTTTTGTTTGTTTAAGAGTTTGGATATGAATGGGAGGTGTACAAGTACATACGTTGTCAAAGCCACCAAAGCTAAGCATGTTCTTGAATAAATCTAACCTGGGAATGGATTGATTGATGGGTCAGTGCTTAAAAAGCACTAGCTTCTCTTCCCAAGAACCTGGGTGTGAATGACAGTGCCCACTTGGTGGCTCCCAATTGTCTGCCACTCTGATTCCAAGGGACCTGATGGCCTCTTCTGGCCTCTGTGGGCGCCAGATACACACATGGGGGGAAGACACACACGCAGGGATGACATTCATCATACACATAAGGTTTTTTAACTAAAAATATATGCAAATTACCAGAGATAAGTTGTGTTCAAGAAAATTGATTTACATAGGCTGTAAACTCTTAAACTTTTAACTTTATTATTAATGATAAGTAAACATCATTGGAAGAATGAGAAGAAAATGGGTATTACCCAAAGCTCAGCATGAATCCACGGTTTACTGTTGCTGGAGATATTTCCCCTGCTGGGGATGTCACAGGCTCTGCTGCCCAGGAGGAAGAAAGCTAGTGTCCTGCTGTCTCTAACTCTGAATCACAGTGACTGGAATCCGCCTTCCTAGTTCTTCTGCCTTTCAACCCCCTTGGATAAGAGAAAGCTGGTTAGCAAGGGAGTTTGGAAAATGTAGTTCCCGGGATCTTAGCCCCCCAACCCCTATGAAACAGAAGAGATCCTAAACAAAACAGAGAGGATGAAGCACCTATGCACAACATCGTATAACAGTCCCTAGCTTCTCATTATTCATATTTTCTAAGTAAACCAAATGAAGCCATGCACATGCCTTGAATTTTACTTTGATGGTCTTGAGTGGTACTGATTCTCCCGAAAGAGCTGCCATGTACCTTTATCCCCATACTTCCCAATACTTCCTAGATCCTCACCACTGGTTTGTATCCAATCCACTCCATTAATCCTCTTGGTTATCCAGTTAGAGACAAAATGTTATCCTCCTAACAGCTTCTTTAATATTTTATGTACACCTATCCTTTAACATTCATTAAATGTACACATACCTTATCTCTTCTACTGTATCAAATTAAACTTAAAGGCAGAGGCATCTTTATATCTTCCTCAGCATTCACGTAAAGTGCTGTGTGCCTAGTGATGTCCAATAAATTCCTGTTAAATGAGTGGGCAATCAAGTATATTAATGGCTGAACAAATGAGATCTATAGATGTTTTTATATAGTTGCTAAATAAGTCCACGTGATTCTGCCCATGAGCCTAGCCCCTCTGAAAATGTTAACTTTCCCACAGTCTCTTAGTTTCAATCACATTCATGTCTTGAGAAACTTCCATCCACCAAATGTCTTGCATTTAATGCTTAAGTTGTCACTCAGAGGGTGATAACTAACTGGGAATTATGAAGCAGCTATTGACAACATAAACGTTCTGTGCCCTGAAAAAGTCTAATGAGAACCTAAGAAACTGAAAATTATATCTTCCCTTCTGTCCCATGGTAAAGACGCAATTATTGAGTTGCCAAAAAAAAAAACCCAAAAAACAAAACAAAAACAAAAACAAAAAAAAATCAGTAGAGTCTAAGCAATTGGATAAAATTGTTTTCCTGCTGGTTGAAGTGTCACAGAGGATGAAAACCTGTAGTGAAGACATCACAGCAAAGTGAAGTCCTGATTGGGTGATCTCAATTAATGTACAGGCTTCGGAGAATCCAGGCTCACCATGTTCAGCCCAAGCAGAAACTCTGCATTAAGCCTTCCTGTCTGAATACTAGGAAAAGTCTTCCTCACTGGAGCTCACTTTGTGCATACTTAGAAGCCTGCAATGGGAATTCAGAGGGTGATATTTTCAGTTACATCTGAATAAAGTTAGGAATCAATTCACCCAATGGGTGTAACAGAATATTTTTATTTACCAACATTTATATTTATTAATACTTAACAAGCATCTATAAAATACCTAAATCCTATAACCTAAAACCTAAAATCTAAAATCTATAATCTAAGAATTCCTTAATACCTAAAAACACTCTAATACCTATATAAAAATACTTAACATATTTTAAGTTTCTTAAAAGGATACTAATACTCTTAGCGTAAGTCCATTCAGGATGGCCTGGTTTATGACAGTCCCATCAGGTCTTTCAAGCTTAAAGTCTGTTGGGCCTTATTTTGCCAGTTCGTAAGGCCAGTTTGTTTCCACCACAAAGGTTATAAAGTCAGTCTGTTCCAACTGCCAGCTGATGGCGGCCTTTTCAATTGCCTCCACAGACTCTTTGGCCCGGAAGTCTCAAGGCCAAAAGCTCATCCAAAAAGTTTATAACTCTGCTTATTTCGATCATTTTTCTGCTGCTCTGGGGCCTCAAAACAGATGCCTTTAAAAGACTCTCCCTCAGCAGGTTTATGCTATGCCTTTGCCTTGGGCTGTAGCAGTCTAAAGTCTAATAATGGCGTACCTTGCGGTGCTCTTCTTCAATGTGACCTCTCAGTCGTTGAGGGCAGGGAAAGAAGAGGGGTGACAGTGTGAAAGTCGCTGGCTTATATGGTGTCTCTATGGCATTATCTCTCTATCCTTGGTGGTCTCGAGGGTCCATGAGATTTCTCTAGATTTTCAGCGGTCCTGTTGCTTCTCATGGCAAATGACGCCATCTGTGTGGCTTGCGAGGTGTTAGTCACTCTCCTTAAACAGGATGGTCTGTGTTTTCATTTCCGTAACCTTCAGGGACACCAATTTTTTGCCAGTCCAAAAATCCCTTTGTGCTACTAGATGCTAAGCTGAAAGGCCTAACTTCTACCACAAATAGGTGATTTTGTACTGTAAGCCTGGAATGTGTGGTTCCCAGGGGTTGCGGAGCATTGTTGGGAGAACTTCTGCCACTCAGAATGGCACTGTTGTCAACAGCACTGCCTGGCATGAGGTCCCATCCCTATATCCAAGCACCTGACTTTGGGCAAGTTGACTTCATTCATAACATATGATTCACTCGTGGGGAACTCCGACATCTCTTTCCGAGTGAAGAGCATAGACTGAACATTTTTGCACCCTTACTGCTTCCTACAGTGCCTGACACACACAGTGGACCCAGTGAATACCAGACATGCTAGTCAGACTGCGGCATAGCCTCTGAGAAAACAACTCAAATGCCTGTCACGCTCATAACAAAAGCTACTTGAAAAACTCCTCAAAGTGAATCTAAGCCAAAGGGTGCGAAATCACAGGCTTCATTATAAAAGACACTCTCTCTGCATCAGAAGTCTGATTGATTTTCTCACTAAGATTATAACAGAGAGGACTAGGGGACTGAGTTTGGATCCCCAGCACCCAGTGTGATGGTGCATCCCTGTTACTTCAGCACTGGAGAGTCAGAGATAGGTGGATCCCACAGGCTCCCTGGCCAACCGGTTGAAACAGCAATGTCCAGGTTTCCTGAGAGATACCCTGTGTCAAAACTAAGGTGGACAAGTGTTTGAGGGAGACATCTGATGTCAACCTCAGCCCAAGAACATGATCACATACGTATACAAATGTATACATCAAGGAGAGAGAGAGAGAAAGAGGGGAGGGAGAGAAGGAGGAGGGAAGGATTGTAAGAAATACAGGCCCTGCTGCAGCTTGAAGGAGCCCCCACATTGTGAGGGGAGTTGAAAGGAAGGCAACATTATCATTCAGCTATTCCAATGAAATGCCCCACCGGTGGTACTCCTGTATAAGGCAAGGTTGACTGGAAACATGTACTAGTTTCCAGAAGATAAGCATCTCATCCATAGCAGTGGGCAGAAGATGTCATTTAGTCTTCAAAACCTCATTTTTCAAGTACACGAGGGAAAACAATTGGTGCAGAACAGCACCCAGCGTGTGGGCACAAAGCTGCTGGAGAGGCAGGACACCAGGGGAGTCCAGTCACCACCACCTAATTCTCTTTCAAAACAGAGCACTTATTCCCAGGGTGGTGTTTGTTAATTCCTAACAAAGGGCAGGTTACTGCAGCCTGCCTCTGCTCTATGCTGTTTTGCAGCAGAGTAAATACTGGTCCTCCAGGAAGGGTCTCTTTCTGCTGTAACTTTGAATGATTACCATGGAGAAGCAGCTCACTAGGGGAAAGGCTGGGATCTTGTGAAAGTGTTATGGCAAGTTAACGGAAGATTTTGCCAGTGGAGTGTAAACTGCAGGGAGTGGCCATTTTAAAATCATAGAACTGGAGAGATGGCACTGCAAGCAAGAGACCTGCTGCTATTCCAGAGGTACAGGCTTGGGTTCCCAGCGAGCACATCAGGCAGATCACAATGGCCTGTAACTCCAGCTCTTGGAGAAGTCTTCTGGCCTCTATAGGTACTGCTCACACCACACACACACACACACACACACACACACACACACACACACACAGTACATACACTAAAGCACACACACACCCACACCCACATAAAATAAAAATAAATAATCTTCAAAATACAAAGACAGATGTTCAATGGCTTGTAGCTCTGTGTTCTTGGAGGCACCAAGGAAGCAGATTCTCTTACCTGACTGATCGTCTGTGGGTTTTTCCAGGGTCTGGTGAAAAACAACAGGAAGAAAGCCTATTGTATATAGTCACAAACATATGGAGCTAATTTTTTATTTCAGGCCCCCTACATCTCTACTAACCCTCAGGTTAAGCACACTCGATTCTGGTTCCATTTAGAATTGCAAGCTTTTTTTTATAATAATTTATTTTTTATTTCTTCAAGTTACATCTCAATCACAATCCCCTCCCT
>CAJQZJ010033504.1:459627-478037 GCA_907164525.1 Lophiomys imhausi | reverse complement strand
GGCCAAATATAATCTTAATTTTGTATCAATATACAAAGATCAATACCTATGTAGCCCTATACAATCTTAATTTTGCATTAATATACAATGATCAATACCAATTTAGCCAAATATAATATTAATTTTGTCCCAGTATACAAAGGTATAAGGCCATATTCAATAATCTATCCTTTTTTCTAATTGTCCCAGAGTTGGGATTAGGGCAGGGCTCTGTTCTTATCTTTCCAGGAGATTTAAAGCATCCATTCAAGGAATCCAGGGACAACTGGACAATGGAAACCTCAGCAGAAAACAGATCAGACACCAAAGAAGATGAGTGGCCCAGATGATCCAGCCTTGCATACTTCCTCAATAGCAGTTTCCTCAAAAGTCTACAACCACAACTCAAAATAGCTAAGATCATTCAGCTCCACAGACTACTCCAGCCAGATCTTCAGTAAAGCTCTGAAGATCAGCTTCTGTCTATGAGCTTCTTAGGACATCTAAATAGCTGAGCACAAAAGGACTGAACATCAAATGATTCTGTTAACATTTTTAACCATTTTTCCATTCTTATTTGGGCCCCAAACAGGTTTACTATGTCCCAAATCAGCAGGAAGTCATTTTACAAGAACACGTCCCATCCCCAGAAGGTGGGGAGGGTGTCCCTTCACCCCTTTGGTTATTTGATAGATAATAGAAAATTTTGTTATTTAGGGGAAAAGACTACAAGCTGTTAAATGGTCGTGTTAAATGAGTTTTGGAGGTTAGACCCAGGGACTTCTCTCCTTTTCTTTCCTGTATCCTTCTTTCTCTCCTATGTAGGAGTGAACAGACTTGAGAAAAATGGGACATAGACATAGTATAGGAAAGATCTAGAATTGCAAGCTTTATGGGGAATGTTTAACCTTTTGAGGATTTGGTTTTATTATTAAAAAACAAAAAGAGAAACAAGAAACAAAACACAAAAAACCACACACACACACACACACACACACACACACACACACACACACACAAAACCATCCAGGAATGGTGGAGCACATTTCTAATTCCAGATCTCGAGAGATAAAGCCAGGCAGGTCACTGGGATTTCCAGACCAGCCAAGGCCACATAGTAAGAACTCACCTAATAAATAACAATTGGAAAAAAGTAATACTTTTTGTCATAGGTCATTATGATTACTAAATTGTAGGATAAATTTAAAGTACTCGTTGTGTTTCCTGGCATGTAATAAGTTCTCAGTATCCATTAATATTGCTATTTTTTACTTAAAAAAGAAAATGAAACTCTGTAAAAAGCACCTTCAATCTCATTTAAATGACACAAGCGTTTCCCAGGTGTCTCTCATTTCTAGAGGTGATAGGACACTGAAAGGTATGCAGCGGCCCTGAATCAGGGAACTGATGTGACACATTCTCTTACTTCACTATATGTTGCTATAGCATCATGCCAGAGACAGAAACAATTATAAACAATACAAGTTTCTCCAGCTCATGATTCTGGTGTCTGGGAAATCTGAGACTAAGGGACCTTGTCTGGCTGTCTTGCTGTGTCTTATTAGCATGGCAATGGAGTAGCCACTGAGCATGCCCAAGACACGGAGAGAAAACTGAGCCAGCATGTGCTCTTATCAGGGACAAACTCCCCTTATATGATATTAATTCCTTCACAAGGGCAGTCTCATGACCTGAGGAACTCAAGGATCTTGCCTCTCAACACCATTCCAAAGGTCATTGAACTTCCAACATGACATTTAGGAAGGAGAAAGTCAATAAAGACAAAGGGAGAGTCTCCAGATCTTCCTTCACTTTTGAGGTTGGAGAGAACTTTAGCCATCAGTGTGCCACTGTTAGCAGAAAATTACATGAAACTCACAGCGAAAGCCAGCCTGATTCTTTAGGTAACATTTTCCATATCAAGCGAAGGATAAACCAAATACATTAATCATTTGTGGCCATATGAAATTAGTAAATACCACTAAGAATGTCTGGACTGACCACAGTTAGGATGCTGATACACTCAGCATGAAATGTGAAAATCTACTAAGCCAGTAGTTGGGGTCAACACAATAGGTCACAAAGCTTCATCTAACATCACATTTCCTGTCTAAGAATGATGTTACATGCCAATAGAGTCAAGGCTGAGATTGAGGTTGGAGATCCACTGTTAAGTTAACCTGGTGAGCCAGTCATGCGGGACATCATGTCAATGTTTATGAACCTCACCTGTAAAGGAGGGAAAAGGCCAAAGACATATTTAAGGTAAACTGAGGAAATGAACTCACAATATTTCCCTAATCTCCCTCTTTGAGGACATCATGGGGATTAGCCTTCTGTACTATTGTGCTCTCCCCTAAATATGAGATTCCAAACTCATGTATAGACACAAACCAGGCAAGTAATGAGGACTGCAAAATGAGACTTTTGGTGAGTGTGGTCACCCTGGGCCTGTGAGCTTGAGTCCAGCAGGACAGCAGTGGCTCAGCCTCTACCAATAATTTCTGCCAGAAAAGCAGACACATATTAGTAGATTGGTTTTTTGTTTTGTTTTGCCAAGAAAAAAAATTAGGTAGAAATTTATATTTAAACTGTCCTAAATTGACCAGGCATGGTGGCACATGTCTTTAATCCCAGCACTTGGGAGGCAGAGGCAGGCAGATCTCTGTGAGTTTCAGACCAGCCTGGTCTGCAGAGAGAGTTCCAGGACAGCCAGGTCTACATAGTGAGACTCTGTCTTGAATTAAAAAATTATAAACAAGCAAAAATACCTTAACCTTTAAATATTGGTAACTACTTCTCAATTTTAAAAGCATTGTACCTTCAAAGAGAACATCTCAAGGTACACCAGTTTGTGTTCTTGTTCTAGATTTTAGGGCTCCTGGGAGATCTTCCCATTCTACAGTGTCTTTCTAGGCAATTCCACTTGTTGCCATAACTGCAGTACACACTAGCACTTCTGTAAGCCACCCAATGTTTATATGCATGCCACTGCCACATCTCCCTTGAAGGTCCCACACGCCTCTGTCACAGCACACTCAAAGCCAAGCTTACCATCTTCTTCCCAAACCTGTTCCCTTCTGTAATCTCCAGCACAACAAACAGTACCTCGGTTGCTCAAGAAATGTAATTCCAGACCATCCCTTTTCCATTAACTCTTCCTGTCAGATTATTTTTCCCCTTTTCTGCATCCCATAGGGACACAAAGCCATCTTGTTCATTGGGTTTTCTGAAACACTTTCCTAATCAGATTCTCTCTGCCATTTTCCTGCCTTCACTTAACAGTAAAAGTGAGCTCTTGAAATATTAAGTAAATCATGTTACTCTCTGCTTTAAAACCTCTCCATGTAAGCTGCTGGCCCTGCACTTCCTGTATCATCAGATATATTTATCCCTCTCAGGTCTCTGAGGTGGTTGAAGACTAGATAGCTAGAGTCTCATAGTTAAATTTTGAGTTGTTTAGGAATTAAGAAGGTGTTCTGGATCTAAGAAGATGTTTTTAAAATTGTGATGCAAGTTAGCATGGAAGCTGGGTTGAATATAGAACTTTAAACTCATGGAGATGGTTAGATAGTAGAATGTTAAAGTCAGGTGCCAAATACGTATGGACTGGACATTGGGAATGTATGCTAAGCCTTATAAGTTTCATAATTGTGGCCTAGTTATTTCTGTTGTTTTGTATTGTATTTGTTGTTATAAGAGAAAGAGCCATTTGTTGGACTGAAAGGGGGAGCTGTTGGGGGAAAAAAGATATACCTTAAACTTAAAAAAAAAAAAATAAAGGAAGTGGATGGGGGAGTTGAGGGGGAAGAGGGTGGGAGGGTGAGACCAGAGGAGGGAGTAGGGAGGGGAATGAGATTCAGATGTAACTTGAAGAAATAAAAAATAAATTAATTTTAAAAACAAAAACAAAAAACCCCTCCATGTCTTTAGAAGATGTAGAAACAAAAGAAGTGTATCTGTGCTTATTTTAATTCTGTGCCAAGTGAATTCAAAGTATTTTTCATCTCTAATGTGAAAACAGCAGGTCAGAGGTTTGTGTGAAATAGAAAGCTATATTATTTTCCATTAGTTTTTGTGGGTTTTCCACAAAGGAACAAGGCAAAGTCAACACGTTTGTCTTGTTCATAGCTATGTATATTCCTCAATTCGTACTAAAAAAAAGAAACTTCAAAGCATTTAGGTGACTTAAGTTCCCAACTGGGTCATGGCCTCATTGTAAAACATCTGTCCTGAGTAAAGGATGAAATGGTTAAGTTAAACCTAAAGCATAAAGAATACTAAAGCAGGGCTGGAGAGATGGCTCAGAGGTTAAGAGCACTCACTGCTCTTCCAGAGGTCCTGAGTTCAATTCCCAGCAACCACATGGTGCTTCATAACCGTCTATAATTAGATCTGGTGCCCTTTTCTGGCCTGTAGGGATACATGCAGATAGAACACTGTATACATAATAAATAAATAAATCTTTTAAAAAAGAATCCTAAAGAGTAATTTCTAAAGTCCTCAGATCTTCCTTAAAAATTTTTTAGTAGAAAATAATGGTGAGCATGTGCAACGATAGATCATGATAATGGAACCAATCACTTCCTACTAATCTCTCATATTGACATGTGGCCACCTTCGCCGAGAGCGAAGGGCAGTCTTTCATTTCTGTGAATTCAGCAGCCCATACCTGTGACCCAGCACACTTTTTAAAAATCCAGTTCACACATCCCAATTTATTCATTTATTTATTTATTTATCTATCTATTTATTTATTTATTTTATTTATTTTTTTTGGGGGGGGGTTTTCGAGACAGGGTTTCTCTGAATATCTCTGGCTGTCCTGGACTCGCTTTGTAGACCAGGCTGGCCTCGAACTCACAACCTCTGCCTCCCAAGTGCTGGGATTAAAGGCATGCGCCACCACTGCCCGGCCACACATCCCAATTTAGAAAAGGCTTCTGTGAGTCTGAAACAATGAAATCTGTGGTGCTGGTGACTGTAGAGACTGGAGAAAAGTGACAAGCTACCTGTGTGGATGGGCAAGCTCTGTCCCTGGGTGGGAGAGCTTTGTCCCTGGATGGGTGAGCTCCGTCCCTGGATGGGTGAGCTCTGTCCCTGGATGGGTGAGCTCTGTCCTTGGGTGGGCGAGCTCTGACTCTGTAGCACTGTAGTGAGTTGGCCCTTTCTTTGTAACTCTTTTTTTCCCTAGAGTAAGAAAAAAAAATCACGAAATCAGTCTATGATAGTAAACTGGTTGATTTACCATGGAATTGTGGGTTGAGAAGCTTGACTTGTGAGCTGAATTAGTGGACCACCATTAAGAATAAAGATTCTGAGAGTGTGGCATATTGTCTGTAATCCTTGTTGCCTGGAAGAGGAATTCTGACTCAAGGCCATCTTAGGCTAAATATAAAAATCTTGTCACAAATAAATACAATTTTAGTTTTAAAAAGAAGGAAGGGGTGGAGTGCGAGAGAAAGAGAGAGAGAGAGAGTGAGTGAGAGAGCACTATTGATTTTACCTTGCTGTAATTATAACAAATACCTGAGATGAACTAACTTTAGAAAGAGGAAAGGCTTATTTGGGCTCCTAATTGGAGGTTCTGGTCCATGACCACTTGGACCTATAGCAGCTCCATGCAGCATGGTGCAAGAGCAAGCAGAGGAAGCCTGTTCACCCAATGACAACTCAGAAGCAGAAGGAAAGAGCCAAGGAAGACAAGGACTCAAAAATCCCCTTTAAGGTCACACCCTTTTGGATCTGAAAGCCTCAGCCTTCTTCTCAAAGGTTTCCACCACCTTCCAACAATGGCATGTTGAGTGTCAAGCCACTAACACCTGAGCGTTTGAGGGATGCTCAAGATCAAACTAAAAAGATGGCAGGAGGAACAAGGAGAAGTGTGGGGGATGGGGGCAATTCTTTGTGTAATTCTCTTTTGTTGCTGTTGTTTCGCTGGTTTTGGATACAGACTACTTCAGGCTGACCTCAGATTCTAGATCTTTCTATCCAGATTCCCAAGTACTGGAATGATAAGCTTGCCCATCACTGCCCTCTCCTCATCTTTCGTCTCTGAGAGTAAGAAGTCATCAGCTTTCACTATACCTCTAAGAACCCATTTCTCCATTCACACTAGCGCTTGCTAGACGTACAATAAGCAGGCTTTCAGACAGAGAAAAAAATAAAGATGATTAGAAAAATTAGATAGATATTTAACATTTTAACTTGCTTCTTTCTCACTAGTAATTCTATTAAATAATCACTCACTGATAATCCATTGTGCATGAAATACAGGGCTAGACTGTAGAATGACCTCTATATATTCAGCCCAAATTCTCATTTAATGGTCCATTAAACATTGATCCTGGAGGATGAAGGTGACTTACACAATATAACACAAGTAATTTGAAATATGTAGACTAGTATATTGTCTAAAGTAAGCTAGAGTACCAATTCTCATAGATAGAGACACAGACAGACAGATAAATTTTGAGCTAGGGTCTCTTATAACCCAGGCTCGCCCAAGTTCACTATGTAGCCAATGATAACCTGGAACCCCTGGTTCTCTTCCCTCCACCACCTCTCAGCTGCTAACATTACAGGCTAGTACCAGCACACTAGACTCATCAATGTAATTTTAAGTGTTTGTATTTTGTTATCATTGTTTTAAATGAAAGCACTAGTTAAGAGGAATAGAATAAACATGTGAAGTTACTCCCAGTCTCTCCTAAAGCCTCACCAAAACCATAACAAAGACCTTTTAAATTAAATACAGGATCTAACTTGTGTGGAATAAATGAAAAAAAAAAAAAAGACAAAAACAAACATTTGAGCCAGTGGGGAAAGTGAATGATCGGCCTGGTGTATCTGAGACAGAGGAGACCCGCATCTGCCTTTGCCTGTTGTGACCTGCCCACTATAGGAAGAAAAGCTACCTGCCATAGTGGCACGAAGAGGTATAGGGCTCACCCAGTGGGACAGCACACTACAGGCTGAGACAATCAGGGTAAAGCAGCCCCCACACCACCTCCAAAGAGAGACTCATCCCAGTTTGCATGTTGTGAGTTCCTGTCATGGTCACCCCCCCACCCCCCCACCCACCCATGGCCCCAGTCAGGAATGCAAGGCACATGGCTTTAGAGCAGAGCAGTAAGTGTGGAAGATGATGTATGTAGGCAGCCAGCTGGCAAGGTAGTCCCTTGTAAAGTGTGAGGCAAATATCCAGTTTCACTTTATGTTGGATGGATAGTTTTATAACGAGTTCAGTGAACGCCACCATCTTCAAATACTGAATACATGTATTTCCCAGAGATGCCTTCAGAGTTGTAAGCTAGCCACTGGCCTACTGCATCACTGAGAGCTCTGTGCAGACACTGATCTGAGGTATGTCAGAGCTTGGTCTTCAGGTGGAATGATCCCTATGAAACAGTCCATTTCTCTCAGACTGATTCTTCAGGGGAATACTCTGATATTTCTCTTTGTCTCCTTTAAAGTATCTTAGAAATTCACCACTCTTTGTTAATCATATATGTTTTCCTTAACTGCCCTCAACATGGCAAGTAAGATCAGCAACAGCCAAAGCAAAAATATTATAGCTATCATCAGTCTTTATTTCATAGACAGCTTTATTGGTCTTTTAATTGCATGGTTCTTCAGCGAGGTGATAGAAAGTATAAAGCCTTCAGAATTACAGCTGCCTTTGGCAGATCTCGAGCCACCCCCAGCCTTCTCCCTAGCATTCCAGTCATATTTAAGCATCATCTGATGTCTGCCCCCAACAGTCCCCAGCACTTCCATCCATCTATGCACACTGTGACTATTACTTAAAAGATGATAATACTTTACTCATCTGGCTAAAGTACAGATTATCCTTAGGACTCAGTTTTGAGATTGCACCCTTCTTTGACCCAGCATAAGGTTACATAGCCTCCTCCCCTGCTCTTACCATACCTGACCCATCTTCTGGCAGAGGTGATACTCTGCTGGTCAGTCTGCCTGCTGGACAATAAGCGCCTTGAAACTCTGTATTGTCTTATTTTCACATGCATAGTAGCTAGCAGAATTATCAGCTTATATTGGAGATTCAATTAGTACATGTTGAAGGTTTATGGATATTGTACTCATTCCCGAGTATTTGGAAATAGGTCCAGAAAAAGGAAAAGAAAAACAAACCTGCATCTTAGCCCAGTGCCAGTGGCACAGGCCTTTAATTCTAGTACTCAGGAGGCAGAGGCAGGGAGATCTCTTGAGTTAGAGGCCAGCCTGGTCTACAGAGTGAGTTCCAGGATAGCTGAGGCTATACAGCGAAACCCCGTCTTGACAAACAAACAAAAAAATACTTCTTAAAAGGAAAATAAACATAAATTATAAATCTCAGTCAGCCTAGGCTATAGAGTGAAAAGAAAAAAAGAAAAAAGAAAGAAAGAAGGGAGGGAGGGAGGGAAAGGAAGGAAGTGAGGGAAAGGAAGTCCCCAAAGCATGAATGCCTTCTCATGTTAACATTTTTAGTTCATTGCTTTCAACTATAATAATTTTCTCACATCAGCCTCTCAGTATGCAAGCTTTGTGTACTTATGTGTTCATTTAGTAGTATATTGATACACTGAAAATATTAGTAAGTATCTATTTAACTTAGGTGGGTATAAGAACTGTTCTTTAGAAGTGACATTATTTTTGAGATATTTTCTGTTATTGGATTTTGTTACTTGACACGTTTTGGTTCTACAATTAATGCTTAAGTGGATGTTTCTGCATTTCTAATTATTTCTTTTAGAGCATTCTGGAAATAAAATTATTAGGTGAAAAATTTACAGCTCTAGTGGAAGAACGAAATGGAATTATGGTCTCTGGAGACTGGGAAGGGTAATAGGAGGGGAGACGGAAAGAATTTTAATCAGGGCCCCATAGTCACAGTGGAGAAATTAGTTCTGGGTTTCTGAAAATAGACCAGGGTAACTGATAGTTAAAACAATATGTGATATATTACAAAATGAGTGAAGGAATAAAAATATCCAGGTGCAAAATGGACTACTATTTGGACACATAGAAACATGTATTACCTTTGACTATTACACACTATGTTCATGTATTAGATCTCCGCAATGTGCCATATCAAAGACATACAAATAGCATGTCTCAGTTTAAAAGGAAATCTTTACATCTCTGTTTGCAATGCTTCAACAAGCCCATCTTAAAGTACACAGTTACACTTAAGTATACATTTATACTTCTAACTGTAATATAATCTGTCTTTCTAAAGAGTAAAGATTACATTTGCAAAAAGGAACACTTCACTTTTTTTTTAACTTCTACTTTTTAGGCATCTGTGTTATAACCTTCAACTCCTGCTTTCTTGTTGGATTATCTCTCTTAATGCCTTGAAGGCTTTTGCTGGGTTAAGAGCACAGTCCTGAGACTGAGGAGCTGGCTATCCTGGGAACCAACTCCACCCCCAGCACCCACCTGGAAGCCATGTGCAGTGGGATTCACTTACAATCACAACAAGGCTAAGGGGAGGGGGGTTCTGGAGTGGGAGGGGAGAAGTTCAGGGGACAGAGGCAGGACTTCTGGAGCCTGCTGTCCAGCCACTGTTGCCTAATCAACAAACTCTAGGGATCTAATTGGAGATGGTTGAATTAGTGGCAAACCTGTCACTTGGCAAGAAAAATCCCCTGCTTCAACTGTAGACAGAATGCTGTTCAAAAAGGACAAAACTTGGAAGCAGGTAAGTCGACAGCCTAGCTCTGCCAAGACAGGGTAGGCAAGTCCTTCATAATTCCTGCTTTACAATAAATGTCTGTCAGAGAAATGGAGCCAAACGGCTGAAGATTGATGCTGTAAGGTATGGAGAGAAATTGGGAACTGTCCAGGCAGCCACTGATATGTCATTTCTTAGTTTTGGAAGCTGCTGGCCATGCACTTCCTGTATCATCAGATATGTTTATCCCTCTCAGGTCTCTGACGTGGTTGAAGACTAGATAGCTAGAGTCTCATAGTTAAAGTTTGAGTTGTTTAGGAATTAAGAAGGTGTTCTGGATCTAAGGAGATGTTTTTAAAATTGTGATGCAAGTTAAGATGGAAGCTGAGTTGGACATAGAACTTTAAACTCATGGAGATGGTTGGATAGTAGAATGTTAAAGTCAGTTGCCAAATATGTATGAACTGGACATTGGGAATGTATGCTAAGCCTTATAATTCTCATAATTGTAGCCTAATTATTTCTGTTGTTTTGTATTGTATTTGCCATTATAAAAGAAAGAACCATTTGTTGGACTAAAGGGGGAGCTGTTGGGGGGGGGAAGATATACCTTAAATTAAAAAAAAAAAAAAGAAAGTGGCTGGGGAGGTTGAGAGGGAAGAGGGTGGGAGGGTGGGACCAGATGGGGAAGTAGGGAGGGGACTGAGATTGAGATGTAACTTGAAGAAATAAACATTTACTTACTTAATTAATTAATTAAAAAAGAACAGTCTTGAGACTGAGGATCTGGCAGTGCTGAGAACCAACTCTACCCCCAGCACCCACCTGGAAGCCAATGTGTGGTGGGATTCACTTACAATCACAACAAGACTGAGGGGAGAGGGTTCTGGAGTGGGAGGGGAGAAGTTCAGGGGACAGAGGCAGGACTCCTGGAGTCTGCTGTCCAGCCACTGTTGCCTAATCAACAAGCTCCAGAAATCCTGTCTCAAATAAATAAGGTAGAGAGTAACTGAGGAAGGCACTTGATGTCAACCTCTTGCCTCCCCATGTGTATACACACAGTACATGTGTGTACATACAACAATAATATAACTCTCTCTGAGGTGTTTAAGGTTCTCCCTTATAATATATGCCTTTGGTACTAGTTTATATTTTTGACATCTTCTTTAATTTAAGCTCAATCCCATGAATTACTCAATTGCCCTTCTCACCCTCTCAGATATATTAGATTCATATATTGTGACTCAGGCATACTCTGTCATTTTCCTTTTTCCATAGCCTTGATGAAACACACTAACAAAAGCAGTTTGGGGGAGAAATGGTTCATTCAGCTGGTTACAGCCTGTCACTCGGGGAAGTCAAGGATGTAGGAACAGGAAGCAGCTGGTCACATCCGCAGTCAAGAGCAAAGAGGGAGTGCTTGCTCACATTCAGTTCGGTTTCCCCACTCTTACACGGTTCAGGATTCCCAACTGGACAATGGTGTTTCCCATGGTGGACAAGTCTTCCCTCCTCAATTAACAATTATATTGATCAAAATTATCTCCCAAAGACATGGCCACTGGCCAAGATGATCTAAACAATCCCTCACCAAGACTCTCTTCCCAGGTGGTTGTACATTGTGTCAGGTAGACAATTAAAACTGATCATTGCAACTTAGATGATATATTTTCTTCTACTCTATTTGTTTTGCTGTTGTTATTTGTTGCGTCCCCCTCGACCAGCAAGGATGACGCAACTTACAAAAGCTCTTCTCAAGCAGTTTATTCAGGTCCCTTGAAAACAGTCTTCCGAATCCCTGCTTGTGTCTCTGCTACTCTCCGATTGTCTGCTTCTGTCTCTCTGCTTCTCCTCCCCCAAGCCCTTATATGCCTACTCAAACCCAATCAGATCACGCCACCTAGCGATCCAAGATAGGCTCACAAAAGGAGGAAGCACACTGGGCTAGGCAGCTGTTACCAACTAAGGCTTGTTTACAGCTAAGCTTGAGCTTTCTGGCAATAAGCCAGGTGCCATCTTAGGGTTTCGGCTCACCACAGATCACCCTTTTTGTTTTAAAAACGTAACAGGCAAGGGTAGAGGTCTGATCTCTGATATGCATGTAAAGGACATTGTAATGACCCCATACCCAGTAGCCAACCAGGCTGGTGCCATACCCGTCCGGTATCTTTTTCTCAGAGATGGGAAACTAGGATACCAACCCATATGCAATCAAACATGCCCTTCTTGAAGTTGCTAGAAGCTGACCCCAAGTGCAGTGCTTAGCCTTGCATCCTGAGCGTGATGATAGCTTAGTCCTTTAGGACAGTCAACCAAGCTTGCGGCTGTCCAGCCTCCAAGGCAGCAAAGGCTTGCACCAGCATGGCATTACTTCTCCTCTGTGAAATCCTCATCTTACAGATACACCATAGGGCAATGAAACTGACTAGGAAGAGCATGCCTCCTAGGGCACCCATTCCCGCCCATTCCTTCAGATGATTCATGACTCGGAGGATCCATGTTGACAGTCCTCAGCAACAGAGACATCAACCCGGGTGGAATTCACATGCACGATGGCAATTCTCAGATTCTGCATCAGCTTATCAAACTCGCCAGACCAATTTCCTGTAAGATACTGAGAGAGTTGCTTAGACAAATTTTCAGCTACAGTATAATTTTGATATGGCACAGAGGTCACACACAAACCAGTCATTTTCCACTCACAGCCAATCTGGGCCACCTGCCACAATACATCCAAGGCTGTGGCTACATTGGCTGACAAATTATTCAAGGTAGCGGCAGTCTGCACTGAGGCATCCAGGCTTCCAACCCCTTGTTCTTATAAGGGGTGATAGCTGCTTTACACTCCTTTGTACATTGCTCATACACAAGTTGTTTAATTAAGGGCATTGCCAAATCAGGGTCTCCAAATACCCTTCCAGCAGCCTCAACCATTCTAGCCACAAAGTCTGAGAAAGGCTCCAGGGGATCCTGAATAACCTTGGTTAGATTGCCATTCACTTCCCCTTTGTTAGGCAATGATTTCCAAGCTCTGGTTGCAATTAAATTGATTTGCTCAAACACCTGAGCTGGATACCCAGTTTGTTGTTGAGCAAATCGATCTTGCCCAAGAAGCATGTCCACATCCCAGGCTGGGTTTCCTGCTGCACGATTAGCAGCAGCTTGTTTATTAGCAAACTCAATCAAGAAAGCCTTCCAATCCAAATACTGCCCAGAGGACAGGCAGGCATGTGCCAAGCTCATACAGTCACTAGGAGTCATGCAATAACGACTAAGAGCTTCCACCTGAGCTACAGTGAAAGCAGCATTAATCCCATAAGTGCAGACAGACTCAGCGAGTGCTTTAATTACCTTAAAATCGAGAGGTTCATGATAACGATTTCCCCCTCCATCCTGAAAGACAGGGTAGTACAGCTCATGTCTCACTTCCCTCCAGACATTTGGACAGAATGACCGCCCGCTAGGACCACTCGGAGGGGAAGTATCATTATATGAAGGCAGCACCAACACACGCGGCCCTGGACCTGAGGGCTCTATCCGGGTGCAGTCAGAACTCTTTCTCAAAGATGACTTCTCCATTTTCTTTGTTAACATTTCAAGTTCCTCTTTAGACTCTGAGCTATCCTCTTCCAAAGTATCTTTCCCAGATTTGACCAAGCGCTCCTCTTTTAACTGCTCTAATGCCTCTTGTCCCTTTTCCACGGCCTTGCAATATCTCTGATCTTTTAAACAACTCCGAACAAGTCTCCAAATAGGCCGTGCTCCTCCCTGCAATGTACTTTGCTCCCAGGCAAAATCTAGATCTCTCCCAAGCTTATCCCAGCAACTGATAAAGGCCAGCAAGGCCAGCATTCGCTCCATTTCTGTGAGGCACTCTCTGCTTTCCTCACCTTGCTCTGCCAGTTGTGTCTTCTACTCGTCCGAATCCCGGAACTTTATTTCTCCCTCCGGAGACCTTATTGCCTCTTTACCAAGGTCCTTATTGCTCCCTCCCGGAGACCTTATAGTTCGCAACTTCCCACGAAGCTTTACCTTTAGTTCGCAACTTCCGCAAAACTGTATTGTCCCAGTTTATCCCAGGAACTTACCAGTGCACTGCCCCTGACTGCAAGAGTTCTGAGTCTTTTCTGGTTCCTCATACGGGCCACCACTTGGCGCGTCCCCCTCGACCAGCAAGGATGACGCAACTCACAAAAGCTCTTCTCAAGCAGTTTATTCAGGTCCCTTGAAAACAGTCTTCCGAATCCCTGCTTGTGTCTCTGCTTCTCTCCGATTGTCTGCTTCTGTCTCTCTGCTTCTCCTCCCCTAAGCCCTTATATGCCTACTCAAACCCAATCAGATCACGCCACCTAGCGATCCAAGATAGGCTCATAAAAGGAGGAAGCACACCGGGCTAGGCAGCTGTTACCAACTAAGGCTTGTTTACAGCTAAGCTTGAGCCTTCTGGCAATAAGCCAGGCGCCATCTTAGGGTTTCAGCTCACCACAGTTATTGGTTTTCTTAGGGGATTGTATTTGCTTTATTTTCTTATTGCTGTGATCAAATGTCTGACAAAACAAACTCAGGGAAGGAGGGAGGGGCCATACTCTGGCTACAGTTTGAGGTAGAGTCCTCATGGCAAGAAAGCTATGGCTGAAGGAGTTTGAGGCAACTGATTACATTGAGTCTGTAGTTGTAGGAAGCAGAGAGAGATGAACACCGGGTTCAGGTAGCATTCTCCCTTTCATCCGGTCCAGGACCCCAGCCCATGGAAAGGTTACCACCAATGTTTAGTGTGTGTCTCCTTACCTCTGTAATGAAGTCCAGACACTCCTACCCAGACATGTACAGAGATTTGACTCTTAGATGATTCTGGATCCTTTCAAACTGGCAGTCAGTATTAGCATCATGGGACCATTGAGTTGTTGCTATTATGGATTTCTTCTTTGGAGGCATGGTCTAGCCAAGCAACTCAGGCTAGTCTCAAACTCACAGTCTTTCCTCCTCTGCCTCCACAGAGCCGAGATTACAGGCATGCACCACCATGGCCGGCCTCTATCCATTTCCTACCATGATGGCTTACATTTAACTTTTTGACCCATTTCAAATTTATCTGGGGCTGTATTTTGAGGTGAGGTTTGAATTAGAGTTTTTATAGAACAACTTATTTTTCTAAAACTTTCTCACAGCTTTTAAAGAAGTGATAGCAAATGGGATGGAGATCTGGCTCCGTGTTTTAAGCTGCACACTGCTCATTCAAAGAACTTGAGTTGGGTTCCCAGAATCCACACCAGGCAGCTCACACCTGGTTATAACTCCAGGGGATCCAATCCCTCTGGCCTCCATAGGCACTGACACTCATGTGCACAAACATGCAGACGCACATGAAAATCCACATCACAGCCTTACTTTAAAAGAATAAAAATGGATCTTTTAAAAAAAGAAAGAAGGAAGGAAGGAAGGAAGGAAGAAAAGAAAGAAAGAAAGAAAGAAAGAAAGAAAGAAAGAAAGAAAGAAAGAAGGAAGGAAGGAAAGAAAGAAGGAAGGAAAGAAAGAAGGAAAGACTACTAGGAACAAGCATACTAAAAAGAAAACATCCAAATATTTAGCTTGATGCTGACCCCACACTTTGCCTTGTTCCCCCAGGTGACCAAGAGCCAGCAGTAAGCAGTGACTCTGACATCTCGTTGATTATGGCGCTGGAAGTGGGACTGTCTGACGTAGAACTTTCCACTGACCAAGACTGTGAAGAGGTGAAATCCTGAAATTGTAGAAGCAGACAAAAGAAAACATAGGACCAAGGGGGAGAGGAAGGAAGCATGCTTCGAGACTTGAACTGGACACACGCCCTTCAGATCGCCATGGCAACCCCAGGGCAGTCTGTTCAAGTGTGGTAATGAAAGCAATATCCAAAGTCTCCTGAATCAGGATGCCGGTTCCCATCTCTGCAACAGCCTGTGGCCTTGGTGTGGAAGTTGAAAGCTGGATTCCTCGGTGTCCATGTGGACACGCAGCAGACTGGAAGGAAACCTTTACGGCTTCTTCAGTTCATTTCAGCTTCTCCCATCTTCTTGTTCTTGTTTGGGGGAGATGGTTTCATTCTCATGGCAGTTTCTTTTTGAAGATGATGTGTAGTTTACATCTATCCCTCTGTTTTCCCTTCAATTCACTCCACCCATGTACAGAGGTCTGTTTAGAAGGTCTGGTTATTTCCCCAATGATAGGTTTGTACCACAACTCTGCAATTTATAGTCATGAGCTATCAGCAAGAAGTGTGTATGACTTTGACAATTGCCTCAGCACCCTGAAATGGTGGAAGGCCAGAATTCATCAAGGGTCTAACTCCCTCCTCTAAGTGGGTCTTGAGGATCCCAGCTGTCAGAGACAGCAACACTAAGTTCTGGGTTTGCCGAGTTCATCGCCCATTATTCCCAGTTACATCACATAAGCTTCTACCTGCTGTGTTCTGTTCCAGGCCACCTTTTCCAGGAGAGAACTATCAGGGAGGAATGTGCTTCATCTGACTTCAGGGTTCTAGTCTAAAACTCAAAAGTCCCCGCAGGGCATACATGCCAATATCCAGAGGGTATGCAACTGTAAACATAGTTTTAAAACCTGATGCCCCATCTCAGGCAAGGAAGATTCCTGTCTCCCTGATTTCCCCAAGGCCTCAGCAGTTCATCACCTTTATAAATGAGTTCTATGGGTACAGACTGTAGAAAAGATGTAATCTTTTTTTTAGGTCACTGGCATCCAGGTGTAAGCTCACTTCAGGTACTGTTCTGTGAACCTCACCAGCGTACATGGAAAGATCTAAATAAGTCCTTAGCAGTTTGCATCTTTGGGCCTTCCTGAGAGCCTCTGGGTATCAAGAGAAGAATGAGGTATGATTTGATAAAGTCTGAACCAAAAAGTACATCATGGGAAATTGCTAAATTAAGTTTCTCCTGATTGTGTAAAACAAATAAAGAGAAAAAGAGAAAAAAAAACCCAATGACTATCAAAACCCATGATTAATATGGGCCATTATGATTTTATTCTTCTTTTGTTTGAAACAATGACAAAAAATGTGCTGTTTTTCAAGTGGACGGTTTTGTGATACATGCAAAGCCAGAGGTGGCCACCTCTGTCACTGGACAATCAGGAGGCTCTCCTCATGGTCTCTAGCAGTTGACAAGGTCACACAGAGCAGGGATTAACCAGGAAAGCAAGCTCTTCCCACTGAGCTGTATTTATGTGTTTGATTTGGGCTTTTCCATCTCATTACACTAATATCATTCAAAAAGGACTTGCTTGAGCGATAAATCCTTGCTCCCTGCTGGAATTTTGAGTCCAGGGCAATGGAATTCTACACGGCTCTTTTTTTTTTTTTTAAACTTTTAACAAGTTCCTATTCGATGGTGCATGAGTAGATAGCAAGGCAAGGAAAATGATAACAACCTTCAGAAAAATCTCTAAATCTCTTCTGTCTAAAGTCTAAGCTTCCCATAATTAATGTCAGCCTCCAAGGGCTGAGAAGATCCATTAGTAAGGAAGTGGGTGAGTGCCAAACCCAATCCGTGGAATGAAGACTGTCAGAGGATGACTGTCACAGTTCCCTCTTGTTTGGGTCATTCATCTGCACTTCTGCAGGGCAGATCTGTTTGTGAAAACAGCTGTGTCATATAGCAAATTTTGATATGAAGTCTAATGAAATTGGGGTAATTCAACAGCAAAAGAAACACAAGTTACATTGTGTGGCCAGAGAGAAATGAGGCTTGATGGGTGGTCTTTTCTGGCCAATGGTCAGGTAAATCTCTGATTACATAAGCAAGTCCTTGACCTGATATCCTATAGGATGCTGAGTGGTCGAAGATGTCCATCCTTGACCTATGGATCTGACTCCAAGGAGATCCTGTGGCAAACACCCAGACCCTGCAAGTCTCTACTTACCAAAGGGTTTTGAAGGCCTTTCCTGTGACCTTGGTGGCTGAAGGAAAGATTAACCAGAAAGTTTTCCTTTCAGAATACATTGGAAAAGCTCTTACCATACACTCTCTGCCACCTTCCACAATAAAGAAACACTGACCTGGTGGGAGCCTAGTGACCCACGCTTGGCTGTGTGGCCCAGGAATGCAAACTGAATATGTGTTTACAAGCATGCATTTTTTTTCTATAGCAAGTGTCTGAACCAGCTCTGTCCAACAAAAATACAGCCCAAGTCATGTACAAGTTTTTAAATTTGCTGTTACCTGTAATATTTTAAGAAGTAAAAAAGAAACAGATGAAAATAATTTAATAATATTTTATTTAAGCTAATATTGTTTTGATGTGCAATTGATATAGAGAGTATTAAGGAAACATTTCCCTCTGTTTTTTTTTACATCTTCTAAGTCCATTGTCTTTCACACACACACACAACACATCTCAATTTTTACTAGTCAACCCTCAAGCTTTCAGTAGCCACATGTGCCTAGTGCCCACCAGCTGGACAGCAGAGCCGAA
Source organism: Lophiomys imhausi (assembly GCA_907164525.1). Classification (NCBI taxonomy): domain Eukaryota; kingdom Metazoa; phylum Chordata; class Mammalia; order Rodentia; family Muridae; genus Lophiomys; species Lophiomys imhausi. The sequence continues at coordinate 459,916 of CAJQZJ010033504.1, read as the reverse complement.
GAGATGCTCCAGAATCCTTACAAGCAGTCCTGACTTTGACAGAAGAAAAAGGATAATATTACCTCAGTTGTCCCCCAAGAGAGAACTAGACTTTACCCAGATCACCTAAGGAGAGGGCTAGGGATGTACTTGTCCCATAATTAATAGTGCTTCAAATAACCTTTATTAACTTTCAAAGCACTAGTGTCCACTACCATCAATTGTTACTTCTCTGACCAGTTGTTTGTTAAAAATGAAAAAAACAAGACAACCAACCATGTTGATTTGGTGCTGAAATAAAATTACACCC
>CAJQZJ010033504.1:447243-458465 GCA_907164525.1 Lophiomys imhausi | reverse complement strand
GGTGGAAGGAAGAATTTTCTCATTCACAGGAGGACATCCTGAGTACATACATCTCCATCCATAGCGAGCACTTGTGTGACCTGCAGACCATAACCAGCAATTGTCGATTTAAAAGCAAGGGGCAGGGTGGCTTTTTTTTTTTTACTCTCTTTGTATAACACATTATTTGTGATTTTTAAAAGTTCTACAAAGAGTGGATTTGCAAGTCTGAAATAATCAGCCTCCAGCATCCCCACCCCCATGAGCAAAGGGAAAATTCAGTGGCTTTAATTTTCCTCCCTAACATGACTTATGTGCTTCTGTCATACAAACATGGCACCTCAGTCAGTATTTTATGGAGCCTGCCCACTAGCTCATTTTGGCAGGTCTGTGAGTCAAGTGTAGTCTGAGGAGACGGGATGGTTTTGACTTCATTGCCCTCTGTTCCACAAATTACAAGAACTGGCTCTGGGTGTTGTTTGCATGGGAAATTTTGGACTTGAAGTTTGGTTCACTCTTGTGGGCTGAAATATGGTGGTGGTGTGTTCTACGGCCGTGCCGTGAAGACATCATGTCCCCTACAGAGTTCCCTGAGTTCAAGCCTCATCAGGGCAAGCTTGGTTATTTTCTGTTTGTGATTTGTTTGTTTGTGTCTATATAAGTCTCTTTCCTTTCTTCCCACCTCAAATGCCTACCCTACTCCTTTTAAGCACTTTATATCTCTTAAAATACAAAGGAAATTGGAAGGAAAAAAACTTACTTTAAAGAAATCCATCTTCTACTAGGAAATATAGATTTTATTTTACTTCATTATCTTCTCAGTGTGCTTGGAGAACATTTACAGTCTATCTGGTCTCAGGCTAGTGATGAAATGTCAAGGATGAGAGTTGAAAACATTCGGTCAGACATGGCTGTTTTCATTATATTAAAGACTATAATGTAAATAAATGCGACTGTTTTCTGATGTACAGTCACAAGATATAGAAAACTATAAAGATTTCAACACAAAGATTGTGACCTCCAGGAAATTTTTGTTTTGTTTTTGCTTTGTTTTGTTTGTTTTCTAATAAAATGGAAACAGATTTTGTGGTTGTGCCATTCATATCCCCTAACTCCATCTCCTTTTCTTGAGTTCCCAAGGTGACCCTGTGGCTATCAAAAACATCAATATTTACTGTTAAGTCATTATTATGGTAAAAGACCAAAGTATGATCACAACTAACTCATTTCTGTCTGGTAGGTCACATGTCAAGCACTAGTCCTCCTCACAGCTCTGTGCCTCTGAGTGAGTTGATTAAAAAAGTTAACACTGGGCTGGTGAGATTGCTCAGAAATTAAAGGCATTTGCTGTCAAACCCAATGACCCAACTTCGAACTGAAACCAGAAGCCAAGGAAGGAAGGAACCAAATTCTGAAAGTTCTTCTCTCACCTACAAATACACTGTGATACACACACACACACACACACACACACACACACACACACACACACACAAACACACACACACACACACACACACACAGAGAGAGAGAACAGGGGAGGGGGGACATGCACAGGCATATTCATGCACTAAATAAAATATAAAAGAATGTAATAAAAATTTAAAAGATTTTTCATAAGAACAGTTGGCAAGTTCACTAGTGATGCTGTTGAAGAGGAGCAGGGTGGCAGGATGGTGGGCACTATTCAAAGTTCTATTTCCATCCCCCTTGGCTATACTTTGGGGGTTTTTCAGGTAGTCTGTATTAGCCAAATCATTAATGTTTGCTTATTACCCATTTATACAGGATTTTAGAGCATACACACACACACACACACACACACACACACACACACACACACATGAAAGTGTAAACCAGAGGCCAACCACAGGGTTTATTCTTCAATGCCATCCACCTTGTTTTTGAAACAGGGTTTCTTGCTGGTTCAAACGTAGCTAGGTATGGAAGACTGGCTGGCCTGTGAGCCCCAGGGATCCACCAGTTTCCACCTCTCTAGAGCTAGGATTACAATATTGTGTAATTTGCCTCAAGAGGCATTGCATATGTGACTGCTATGTCACATGTGCATTGGTAGGTGGCAGAGAAGAAAGAGGCTATGTTTACATTCAGTGTTCTGACCTATGAACATCTGAATGAATAGTTGCCTAACATTCCCAAATAAAATCAAGCTGGATACCAATAACACTTCAGTGTCATGGGGTAGCCTGTGACAACCACCAGTCCAGCACCAGGCAAGCACCAGATGGACTCCCAGTACTGGAAGCAAGTCAGAGACTAGAAGAACCCTGCCCCCCTGCCCAGCCTTGAATGTGGGGATTGTGAGTGAGCCAGTCCCAAGGGTGTGAGTGTGGAAGAGCCAGCCCTGCCTTTTGTCTGCTCTGTGAAGGTGTTGGCAAGGGAGAGATCCCCTCCCCTCCCTTTTGTCCTCACCACCAATGGTGGTGAGGAGATTGGCAGACAGGAGATCTGGTCTTGATGGGGTCATGAGAGCAGGAGAGCTGTCTGTGCCCCTCACATGCCTCAGCACTTGGTGGAATATGCCCTGCACCTCACCTGGGCAGTACAGTACAGCTGTCCCTGGATGTGAGGGTTGTGGGTGAGCTGGCCCTGAGGATGTAGCAGGTAGGAGAGCTGGCCCTGAAGAGGTCATGAGAACAGGAAAGCCGGTCCAACTCCTTACCTGCTGCAGCATTTGGGAGAGCAGGCCTTACCTTTACCTTACCTCAGTAGCACAATAGAACTGGCCCTGCAAGTGGGAGTTGTAGGCCCAGAACCAGGGATTTGAATTGGCCCATACCAACATACACCCCATGGATGAACTGTTGGAGTACATGAAGAGGCCAGTTCCACAGACCCAAAACTATAGGATCTCCATGACACAGAACAATAAGATATATGAGAGGATTCCCAGTGAGTTTCCAGTATTGACAAAGTAGCAGAAGCCAGAGGCCTCATACCAGACTAAGGAGTCATTATAAAGAACATTTGCAAGCAAAAAAAAAAAAATGTGGACAAAAGGGAATATTGTGGGACACACTGAGACACACTACAGCTCCCACAGAGAGATTTTTTTTTTATGTTGGGGGAGGTTGCAAAGGTGGAGGATGGGTCTGAGAGGAGGTGGAAGACGAGAGGGACCAAGGGTACATGATATGAAATTCACAAAAAATAAAAGAAAACAATATTGAGTCAGCACAACTGGCATTGTTTTCTTATGGGGGATCAGGCCTTTGTACTCAGAGGACATTTGCTTTAAGGATGGAGGCCTTTCCCCAGTTCACCATTTCAAACTGATTTAACAGCAGGACCCTGGGATTAGTTACAGATTTGCAAAGGAAATGTAAAAGAGGTGGGACAGGAAGGCAAGGAAAATGACTAGCCCTCCTCACTGAATCGCCCACAGGATGTCAGCAGAGCCGCAGGGTGGTGCAGACCCAGCACCTGCCCATCCAGGATTCCCCAACTCATGTCTTTTGGGAGCAGGTCAGTCAGATCAACCAAGTTCCCCAGAAGGAGATGTGGATCTCAGAGATGTCACTGTCAAAAACTCAAACACTTGGCTGTGGCCTCTGGGATCTACTGTGTACATAACAGTATTTTTACAGCTTCTCCCAGGGACAGATAATCGTAGGCAGGCAGATAATCCAAGAGATCCTTGGGAATGATGACTGGGTCACACTGGAATGCACCTTGGACTTTAAGCTTCCATCTTGCAATTTTTATCTTCCAGGCACCTATCTATCATCCGCTGTGAAGACATGAAGCTATCATGCCTGTCATCCAGGCACTGTTGCTTCCAACTCCAGCCTTCACATCTTTAAAATGCACTGAGGCTTCCTTTGGGGCACACACTGATGCATGCTCAAAATTACACCACAGGGTTCCATGGTCAACAGGGTGAGACAAAGGTACCATGCAACCCACATTAGCTGACCAAGGCTTTCAAGACTGCCATGAAATCAGAAGGTAACTTTCTGTATCTACTTTTCCTAATCTTGACTGTTGATAGAATATTTTCTTGGGGATGGGGGTTGTTTTTCAGCCCTGTCCGAGACAGCACCACCTATGTAAGTGCATGGGCATTCAGACTGAAACTCCCTGCCAGACAGCATTTTCCACATGTGTCTTGCATGCTCCACAGACCTTTTGTCCTATCTGTGATGGTTAGTTGGGGTCATCAACTTGACTGCAGTGGGAGACACCTAAAACATCCGTGAGGCACTCCAGAGTGTGTCTGCGAGACTGTTTCCAGAGACGTTCACTGAACATGGGGGTCGCCTTGCGTGGTCACCTGAACGTGGGTGACTGTTACCACCCCACTGGCTGGGATCTCAGATTGATCAAAAGGAAAGAGGAGAAATCAAGTTGAGGCCCAGCATTCCCTGCTCTCTACTTACTGAACCATGGAGATCCCAACCTCATCTTTCCCACCGTGATAAACAGTTTCCTCTCCAGCTGTGAGCTGTATTTGGTCACAGCAAGAGAAGTAATTGATTCACTGCTCCTAGTTGAACAGGGAGGACAAGGGGGGGTTCAATCTGCACTGTCACCAGGACAAGTGATGAGTGTCCTGGGAAATCTCATGGACCAGGAAGAATTCTGACAGACTTTTACTGATGAAGTAGAGCCCTGCCTCACCTAGAAGCACTACTGGTGGTTTCTTTACCAATCCCACATCATACACAGGGTTAACATCCAAAATTTATAAAGAACTCAAGAAATTAAACACCAAAAAAAACAAATAATCCAATCAAAAAATGGGAAACAGAGCTAAACTGAGAATTCACAAAGGAGGAATCTTTAATGGCTGTGAGTCACTTGAAGAAATGCTCAACATCCTTAATCATCAGAGAAATGCAAGTCAAGACGACTTTGAGATTCCATCTCACACCTGTCAGAATGGCTAAGACCAAAAACTCAAATGAGAGCACATGCTAGAGAGGTTGTGAAGAAAGGGTAACCCTCTTCCATTTCAGGCGGGAGTGCAAACTTGTACAACCACTATGGAAATCAGTCTGGCGATATCTTAGAAAACTTGGAATAGCTCTACCTCAAAACCCAGCCATACCACTTCTGGTTATACATCCAAATGATTCCGTACCAAAGCACAAGGACATTTCCTCATCTATGTTCATAGCAGCCTTATTTGTAATAGCTAGAAACTAGAAACAACCCAGATGTCCCTCAACTGATGAATGGATTAAAAAAAAAAAAAAACCTGTGGTACACCTACACAATGGAACACTACTCAGCTACCAGAAACAACAAAATCCTTCAACCTGAAGCCAAATGGATGGAACTAGAAAAGCTCAACCTGAGTGAGCTAACCCAGACTCAGAAGGATACACATAGTATCTATTCGCTTATAATTGGATTTTAGCTATATAATTCAGGATAACTACCTACAACCAACACACCAAAAAGAACAGGAACATAGACTTTGTTACCTGTTAATGAGACACCTTGCCCTAGTGGTGCTGTCATGCAGGCTCCCAGTGTATGAGGAGGCTCTTAGCCCTCATATGACTGTTGAACTGGGGTAGGGGACTGATATGTAGGGACACCCCACTCTGGAGGAGTTGGATAGGAGAGAAGAGATGGGGGGGAGGGGGACTGGGAGGGGTGGAAAGAGGGCACCGTGATGGAGATGTAACTTGAAGTAATAAATAAACATTTAAAAAAAAAAAGAAAAGAAAAGACACGCACCCCATTCAACCTCTGGAGAAAGAAAAGTTCCCAGAGCTTCACGTAAGCCAGTCTGAAAAAGACACAAAAGTCAATATAGTTAATTTTTATGTCTCACTTTATTTGAAAGCAACATTGGTTTTGTTTTGTTTTTTTTTTTATTTTTTTTCTTATTTCAATGATATAAGAAGAGGATTGAATAGAGAGAAGTAGGATGTTGGAGAGGATATGGGTGAAGGTTGGATTGGGTAGGATGAGGTGGAGATGGGTTGGGGATGAAGTAAGAGAAAGGATTGAGTAGGATAGGGTAGGAAGATGATAAGGGAGGGGTAGGGTTGGGGTAAGGATTGGTAGGGTGAGGATGGAACAGAGAACTGGAGGAAAGTGTGACAGTGGGAAGACTGCAGAGAGGGAGGACTGCAGAGAAGGAGGACTGAAGAGAGGGAGGACTGCAGAAAGGGAGGAATGCAGAGAGGGAGGATTGGAGAGAGGTAGGACTGGAGAAAGGGAGGACTAAAGACAGGGTGGACTGCAGAGAGGGAGGACTGGAGAGAGGGAGGAATGCAAAGAGGGAGGACTGAAGAGAGGGAGGACTACAGAGAGGGAGGATTGCAGAAAGGGAGGACTGGAGAGAGGGGGGACTAGAGACAGGGTGGACTGGAGACAGGGTGGAAAAGTGTAGGGATGAGGGTGAGAGTGAGTAGGGATGAGGCTGGAGGAAAGGTGAGAACTGTGAGGTGTGTTAGAAGATTTAGAGAATGATGAGGAAAAGGGAGAGGAGTGGAGAAAGAGAAGGAAGAATAAATTCTCTTTTTTTGTGATAATTACCACCCATGTTAGAGTGCCACCAGATGAGAAATTCAGGTAAGTGAGGGAGCTGTGTTCTTATGATTCATTTTCAAACAATAGTTCCATTGTCCTTGATGACTCAAGAACAGAAATTACTTTAACTTTTACTTGTGGGCACTTGATGGTACAGTGTCCTTCAAGACCCACTACAATCCTTCTTAAATGTGTGAAGAGTAAGAGACAATGGCCTTTCCACTGTGCTCCCGAGTATCAGAAAACCCTCTGCTCACCATGACTACAATTGTGATTTCACAGCACCCTAGCACAAAAAGGATGCCACTCCAGGCCTCCAGCAAGTGGAAATCCAAATCTTTCAGCATGCTGGAAGGTGGAAGCTAAGCTTCTCCATCCTTCCACAGGGGAAGACACTCCTGACCCTCTCTCTGTGGCAACATCCAGAAGGTCTGACCATAACCCTGACCCCACCCTATCCCCCACCCCATGCCTCCTGGAACATCTCTACCTTTTTTGTTCTTCAAGATCATTTATTAAACAATTGAGGGAGAAACCAGAAACCAGCTTCCTTGGCAGCCTTAATATTTGGTTGCTATGAAAGCCATATATACAACAAAACTGTCTTTGCTATTACAGATTTTGTGGGAGCTGAGGGTCTCATCTCTCTAAGAATAAAACATAATTCAGAGCGAGGAAATGGCATCCACACTTATGAATATCTGTGAGAGTAGCCTGAATTAAAAACTATGAATTCAGTAGAGCTGGGCCTGAGAAGAAGCTTGGCAGCTGGGCTGGACCTGTGGCTTTCCCACCAGCACAATTTCCCATAAGCCTCACTTAAGGAGCCCTTGTCCTGGGATCGAGAGAGTCAGGGCTGATTTACACTGCTGCCTTACACAAGGGAAGGGGAAGATGGACCTTCCTCCATACCTTTTTCTCTCTTTTCTTGTCTTCTCTTTGTTTGAAGCAGGGGGAGAAAGGAATGGGCACCCCTGGGAACAGAGTCAAGACTGGCACTAACCTCCTGATCTCATGCCAGTGGTCCTTGGTGGGTGGGGAACTGTGTTACCTCCATGTATGGTCAGGGTTTCTCCTCAGCTCAGACAGCTCAGGATGAAAAATAGGAAAGTTTCTGCAGCAGCCATTTATTATATTGATAAGGATATTGTTGTAGAGTAAAGAAATGGTCTAAACAGAACTATTCTGACCTAGAAAAATAGGATGGCTACAACTACATTGCATAAGCAGGAACACACACACACACACACACACCACAAGGAGTGCTCTTTAATTTTACCTCCACAAAGTAGAGAATGTTAGTGAGATCCCAAGGTGTATTGTTACTTTCTATACTCATCCCTGCAAAACATAAGTGGGTGTTTTTATTGAACTTTCCAAACAGGCTCAAGGACCAAAATCTCCCCTTCCTAGAGAAGCTTCTGCCATTCATTCCAAGGTTTGCACAATAGGAAGTCATAAACCACAGGAGCTAAATGTTGAGAGGAACTCCCCTTACACCGAAAAACAGAACACTTTAAATCTCCTCAGATGAATATCTGAGATGGTGGGAAAGTAAGAGAAATTCCTGATCATCAAAACAGCAAGAAAGGAAAGCTACTGGTCTACTGAGAGGGAAAGACCACAGAAGTGAGTTCAGCCATGCATGAGTGTGTTGACCCCATCACCACCAACACCCCTGGTCTAGTATCTCCATAAGCTTTTCCTGTATAGATAATTTAAAGAGTGCGAATATTTTAGATTTCATGGGCCATATGTGAATTCTTTCACTTATTTTTATTGTTGTTGCTTTTGAGAACCACTTAAACATTTCCAGATCATTCTTTGCTCAAAGTCCATGCTGAAATAAGACATTTATGTGCTCCTGCTTTAGGGGACAGGGTCAGAATCAGAGTTCCTGGCATAAGGCATGCTTAGAAGAGTTGGTTTGATCACCAACACTGGCCTTGACTCTAGAGAGCGCAGGGAAGGCATTACATACATGGATCTTAACTGCGGGTAATGTTACTACACCTGATGACCTTCATGCCCTGAACACCTGATCTGCACATTTAGCTAAGATCATCTTATGCCAATAGTGCACCAAACAAGTGGTCATACCAAAGGCAGAATCTCTCTGGAGCAATAGATTTTAAGCCCATGTGTGGTAGGAGTTAAGCCTCTTTAGTGAATTAGTATGCAGTTCAGCTTGGCACCTAGCAAAATGTAAGGAAAGCTTGGCGTCCCTTTGGCTTGATGAAATGGACAGAGTGCTGTTGAGACCATAGTTCTGTGAACTGCCCTGTTGAAGGGGTGTGGCTAAGAAGCCACCCTCAGTTTGGCAGTTGGAACAGACTGACTTTATAAACCAGCCACAATTTGGTGGTTGAAATAAACTGGGCTTGCAAACTGGCGATATTAGCCCAACATACACTAAGCTTGAAAGGGACTGCCTGCTGGCACTCGTAAATCAGGTTATCCTTCACAGACCTAAGCTAAAAATATTAGTATCCTCTTTTTTAATGTTTATTTATTACTTCAAGTTACATCTCCATCACAGTGTCCTCTTTCCACCCCTCCCAGTCCCACCTTCCCCCTCTCTATACCCTTCTATCCTACTCCTCCAGAGTAGAGTGTCCCTACATATCAATCCCCTGCTCCAGTTTAGCAGTCATATGAGGGCTAAGAGCTTCCTCATATACAGTGGGCCTACAAGACAGCACCACTAGGGCAAACTGTCTCATTAACAGGTAACAAAGTCTATTTTCCTGTCCCCTTTGGTGCATTTGTTGTAGTATAGTTATCCTGTACTATATGGTTAAAATCCGATTATAAGTGAATAGATGCCATGTGCATCTTTCTTAATATCCTCTTAAGGAAATTAAAATACTAATAAATACAAGTGTAATAAATAAAATTATTATGTTACACCCATGTCTCAAAAAAGAAAAGAAAGAATGGAATGAAAGAAAAACTAATAAGTCAAATTTCAAGGACTCTAAACTTGTAATCAATGCCTATAATCCCATCACTTTGGCTAAGCAGGGATGATCATGAGTTTGATGTTGGCCTGGACCATATAGCAAGATCTTCCTCAAGATAAGGAAAATTAAAAACTCAAAACACAAGAGGAGACAAGACACACTGGGGAAGAAAGGACAGAGGATTGGCAATCTGGGAAATGCCAGGGACAATGTACGTAATAAGTGTCCTAAGGAGCCCTCCAGGTTTCTAAGGTATCTGAAAGTCTGAAAACCCCCTTAGTGTTATTTCAGGGTTCAGCCATAGAGACACCAATTAAGAAGGCCACACAGGGTCAGGCAGTGGTGATGCACACTTTTAATCTGAGCACTCCAAAGGCAGAGGCAAGGGGATCTCTATTAATTTGAGGCCAGCCTGGTCTACAGAGCAAGTTCCAGAACAGCCAAGGCTACATACAGAAACACTGAAAAACCAAAACAAGAATGTGTCTAGACAGAGACATTTTAGTTTGACTTCAGGATAATGGATTTAGGGGAACATGAATTTCATTTGTCAAAGGTATTCTAGCTTCTATGATTTTAGAAGCTATTTAACATTTTAGTAGGAAAGGATTATCAATTCATACTTAATCTGTGGGGTCCCATGTAACCTGACCCTAGCTGTGTCTCTCAGTTAACTCCATCTGAACACAGACTGAAGCCACATTGTTTATTTAAACACAGATCTTAGGATGTAGGAAGAACCCCAAGAACTACCATAATGGTAAATACATGAACTAGGAGAGTAATAGTTTCCACAAAACCAATTCCAGGTTTCTTTTTGTGCTTGTTAGTGCTTTGTCAACTTGACACGAGCCAGGAGTCATCTGAGAAGAAGAAACCTCAGCTGAGAAAATGCCTCTATTCTGCAGACTAGCCTATAGGCAAGTCTGTGGGGCATTTTCTTGATTGACAGCTGATGTAGAAGGACCAGCCCACTGTGGACGGTACCACCTCTGGGCAGGTGTTCTGAACTGTATGAGACAGCAGGCTGAGTAAGCCATGGAGAACAAGACTGTAAGCAGTGCTCCTCAATGATCTCTGCTTCAGTCCCTGCCTACAGGTTCCTTCCCCGGTTCAGTTCCTGCCTGGGCTTCCTTCATGAAGGACTGTAAGCTGTAAGATGAAACGAACTCTGTCTTTCCCATGGTGTGTCTGACCAGTGTTGTATCACCGCAGTACAAATGCAAACTAGAACCCCACAGTAGTGAAAAGATGTCCATGATGAAAACCTACTGTATGACTTTGAAGAGTAAACTCAACAGGGGCCTCAAAATAAATCCACGGTGCTCACCGTCAGTTCTATCATATGAACACCAGGATATCCGACAACACTTGAGTGCCGACTCAGCACCAGGTACTAAGTGCTTTTGCACACCCTGTGTCAAAAGTGTCAGAAGCTCTTGAGGAGATGCCTTTTACCATCCTAACATACAAACCCTGGTAAATGATGCCTAGGAGGTATCTGATCACACAGCCAGTAGAGACAAAACTGGTCACATGCCTCTGACTTTTCTTCTTTATTTTTGAGATTATAATATAATTACATAATTCTCCCCTTCCCTTACCTCCCTTTAAATCCTCTGTTATAGCCCCCTTGCTCTCTTTTAAATCCATTGCCTTTTTGTTTATTAATTGTTGTTATATGTACACATGTGCGCACATGAACATATACATTACTAAATCCAATCTGCTTAGTCTATATAATGCTACTTGCATGTACATTTTTAGGGA
>CAJQZJ010033504.1:354338-427243 GCA_907164525.1 Lophiomys imhausi | reverse complement strand
CTGAACATAAAAGGATTGTACTAACATTTTTAACCATTTTTTCCATTTGGGTTCGGGCCCCAAACAGGTTTACTATGACCCAAATCAGCAGGAAGTCACTTTAAGAGAGCGACGTCCCATGCCCAGAGGGTGGGGAGGGTGTTTCTCCGCCCTTCTTTTTGGTTATTTGAAGGATAACCGAAAACTCTGACATTTAGGGGAAGAGATTACAAGCTGATAAATGGTCCTGTTTAATGGGTTTTGGAGATTAGCCCCAGGGACTTCCTACTTTTCCTTTTCTGTATCCTTCTTCCTCTCCTATGTAGGAGTGCATAGACTTAAGAAAAATGAGACATAGACATAGCACAGGAAGGTTCAAGAAGAAGGGGCAGATTATTGAATATGCCCTTATACCTTTGTATATTGATACAAAATTAGTAGTATATTTGGCTAAAGTGGTATTGACCATTGTTTATTGTGCAAAAATAAGATTGTATTGGATTACATCGGTATTGATCTTTGTATATTGATACAAAATTAAGATTATAGTTGGCCACAATGGTATTGACCCTTGTATATGGACGTAATATTAAGATTGTATTGGGCTACATAGGCATTGATCTTTGTATATTGATACATAATTAAGAGTATATTTAACCACATTTTAATAGATCTTTGTATATTGAGACAAGGATATTCTTAAGGGAACAGCTCCAGGTTGTGGCATCTATGTGGTATCAACAGATAATGTTCAGCTTGAATCTTTTGCCTAAGCACATTTTGGAGCATCTGTTTTGTGTTAGCTCTAGAGAATATCTGTATTAGTCAGGGGGTCATATACAATGTACATATTAATTATAATTATAAGGACTTTATTAGATTGGCTCACACAATTGGAGTCTGGGTAGTGCCACAATGACGGTCTGCACAATGGAGAAAGAGTTAAAAAGAGAAATCTTTCACCACTTGTACCTGGGAGCTAGAAGCCTCAAGACAAAAGAGAACAATGATGCTGTCCCAGTCTCAGGTCTAATGCCTGGAAGCACCTTTGATCCTCTGGTGTGTGTCTACTCTGAAAGGATGGAGAAGCTAAAACTGTGTCCATGAGTGACGGCAGCAGCGATGTGCACATCTACTCCAGAGTGGTCAAGCTTGCACCTACTGGTTGGCTCCTTCCTTCATCCACCTTTGTTCCATTCAAGTCTCTAGCCTACCAGACAGTCCCACCCACATTCGGGCAAATCTTCCTCCTTTAGTGGCTGACCCATATGTTCATTTTCTGTCTCTGGAAACATCCTCATGCACACAGCCAGAAGTGTGCTTTGATAATTTTCTATGTTCTAATCTGGTTAACAACCCATTCAAATCAAGTCAACAATCCAGACTAACCATCCCAGTAGGTAAAGTCCCATAGCAGACAGTCCCCAGCACGGTGCCAATGAACTAAACCTCTTGGTATTTGTGTCTTTCTGCACACCTATTCCCTTGAGTGTGGGCTCAGTCTAGTGCCTCACCTCTAGCAAGAAGAATGTGGCAAACATGGTGTTATATGTTCTGGTTTCATTCATGTTTCTGTAATAAAATACCCTAACCAAAAAAAAAAAAAAAAAAAAAACTTAGGGAAGAAGTTCATTTGACTCACTATTCCAGGTAACAATTCATTATTGCTGAGAAGTCAAGGCAGGAACATAATGTAGCTAGTCATATCCAAAGTCAAGAGCAGAGAGAAAGAGATGAATGAGTGTTTGTTCATGTTCAGCATCCTCTCTATTCTTAATAACCTTCAGGATCCTCTGACTAGGGAATGATGCCACTCACAATGGGCTGTGTCTCCCTCATCAATTATCATGAGTAAACAAAACAAACATGTTCACAGGCCAAGCCGATCTGGACAATCCCTCACTGAAAGTCTCATCTTGGTTGATTATAGACTATTTCAAGTTGACAATTAAAACTAACCATCACATGTCACTTCTTAGAAAAAAATTACAAAAAGCCTGCAATCTCTGTGTTGTCCTTTCTCTCTCCATTTTGGTCTACCACTGGAAAAAGCAAGAGGCCAGACTGGAGGGTTCATATGACAAAGAGCTGATAGGACAATATGTACATGTGTGCCTCAAATAAAAGTAATCTACATAATCCATGGCAATTACCTTCAGGAAGGCCAAAATAGTAGGATATCTGCATTGTATGTAGATTATATGTGGACCTTGCTAGGATACATATTTGAGGCTCTCATAATAAACATGAGCTCTTTGGTTGTGCTTTTGGTTTTTTCTTCTCCATCTCTTAAAATTTTCTGTTTCTCCTTTGAACTAGAGAGTCCTCAAGCCTCTGAGAACTACTCTCGATATTCTCCATTCAGGAGGATTAATAACTATACTAAACAGAAATATACAACTGTGGGTAAAAATTCAATGAACTGAGACTTCAGATGAGCAGACGCAAGATGAGGCCTCTCAGGTTACTATAAAGTCCTAAGAAAGAAATGACTCAGTGATTCTGTGTTCCAACTTGAGACTCTAGCTATAACTGAAACACATCGTGTTTTTCCATGGTTCCATAACATTGCTGTGATTTTGCATCCATGAAATGTGTTATTACATTCTAGCTCTCCCTTCAAGTCTGCTTCAATGCTGAGAGGTTTTCCCAACTCCTAGGCAATGTTGGCACTTCATTATTAAAAATATTTCTTCTATTCTGTGTGCTAGCTGATGACAGAAAACCCAGAGGATGACCCAGAGAGCCATGGCAGGGAAGCCATGTTGGGCAAGCCTGCATCCCTGAGCAACTTCCTGGAACCTAGAAATTCCTCTGTCCTGCCTTGGACCCTGACATGGTAAGAAGAAATCAGCCTTTAACAAATGAACACCATAAATTCTGGCACCATTTGTTAGAACCCTTGGCTTGTAGTTATCACTTGGGAACACATCTTCACTTGGGAGCACATCTAAGAAGTGCTACGGTGAGTGGGCTTTCAGGAAACACTGTTAGCTCCAGGAGAGCCTTTTAGCTCATTGTTGCATCTTCCAAAGCTTTGCAATTAGTATCACTTTGGTGCAACAAGTGAATGGCACCTTTGAAGGTATAGGTGACATCTATCCCTCTGGCACAGTGTCCCTTTTCAGTGCTTCTCCTAAGAATCCTAAAAACTCCAGTGAGTTCAAGTTCTGAAAGAACAAAGACCTATAAGAGACGTCATCGGAGTGCCTGAGCTCTCCTCATCATGGTTATGCCTGAGGCTCCTAGACACTGCATTCATACTGAGCCTGCCTGACTAGCAGGGACAGTCAGATTCCTTCCAGAACAGTGTGTGCTTTGATATTATATCTCACTTTCTTCAAGGACTGAGAACCATCCAGACCTGGTATTGAAGTGACAGAAAGTCAAAGAGATTTATGATAAGGAAGGGGAAAGAAGCCTTTTCAACCTACAGTCCAGTTGGAGCTCTCTCAACTGACGACAAGGATTTCAGTACAACTGTCAACAATTGGTATGAAGATTGTTCTTTTCACGTATAGATATTTTACGTTAAAGTAGCAATGAAACAGGCTCAAGATCTAAATGCATACAACCTTGGGTAAGGACTACTCCTCTTCCCGAACATTTTCTGAGCATCTCAAATAAGACTACTATGGTACAAGGTCAGAGCACATGGTGCGTTTAAGAGCAGTACAAATACAGACATTGTTAGTGAGAGCAAGGAAAGGTGCTTAGAAGTTACTAACAGTGGTCTGTTGTCCCAGTGATAGCAACCATAGAGACAAAATATACGCAGCTGATGTACAATGTAAAGCATCCTTCCTACTGAGGGGGAAAGAAAGTCAAGCACAATGGAAATGAAGAGATGTAAAGGGTCTCTCTGTAGCTTGTCTATCTGTAGAAAAGCATTTGAGAAGGGAAGAAAAAGATGTCTTTGCAGTCTTCCCAGGAAAAGTAAGTTTACAGTGACATGCAGAAGTTTGTTGGGACCTCTCACAGGATGTGTCCAATGAAATCTGTAAGCCTTCTAATTAAATCGGGAGGAGAGCAACAAGCCAGCTCCTTCATGACATCGGGACCTATCCTGTGCTTATGTAGGAAAGTGTTTGGAAAACTTTGCTTTGGTGATCTGATAGAACATAGTGATCTCATTCACACTCTCACACTTGGGTGGAAGTGTGTACTCCCTCCAATTTTCCTGGGGTAGGAAGACAATGTTCCAAACATTTAGTGCCCTCATAAATGCTTATTCTTTCTTCTCCCTCTACCCTGGCTCTTTCCCACAATTCTGTTGGTAGATAATATGGAATGGCCCTCTACTCCTGAGATTGGCTACAAGGGTCAGGTTGAGCTTACATAAACCTGCTTTAAAATAGTCCTAGTACAGTGTAAATCATGCCCTCCCTTGCTGCCCTGTCAGCAGACTTACCCTGTGTCTTGGTTAGGGTTTCTATTGCTATAATGAAACAACATGACTAAAGCAAACTGGGTAAGAAAGGGTTTATTCTGCTCATACTTCCCCCATTGCTATTCATCATTGAAGGAAATCAGGACAGGAACACAAGCAGGGCAGCAACCTGGAGGCAGGAGCTGATGCAGAGGCCATGGAGGGGTGCTGCTCACTGGCTTGGTCTCCATGGCTTGCTCAGCCTTCTTTCTTACAGAAACCAGGAATGGGCAGGGCCCTCCTCCATCAATCACTAATTAAGAAATGCTATATTCTGCAAATCTCTTGTGGTTTTTGAAGGCCACCTATCTATGTCTTTATATTTGGATAAGCAAATGTTGCTTGACTCTTAACAACGTGATTTCTGATTAACTTAGGAAATAACTGTGACAGACTACCCTAGTACTTAACAAAATGACATGCTTGAATGACTATTAGTTTGCATTTCTTAATTATCCTAAACAGTTTACGAGTTGCTAACAAAAGGCCAAAACTCCACATTTCATTTTTTTTTAGACTCTTTTTTTTTTACTTTATTTTTTATTTCTTCAAGTTACATCTCAATTGAAATCCCCTCCCTACCCCGCCTCCAGTCCCACCCTCCCACCCTCTTCCGCCTCAACCCACCCATCCCCTTCCTTTTTTATAAGTTTAAGATATATCTTTTCCCCCCAACAGCTCCCCCTTTCAGTCCAACAAATGGCTCTTGCTCTTATAATAATAAATACAATACAAAACAACAGAGGTAATTAGGCCAAAATTATGAGAGTTATATGGCTTGGCATATAATCCCAATGTCCAGTCTATATGTATTTGGCACCTGACTTCAACATTCTACTGTCGACCTATCTCCATGAGTTTAAAGTTCTATATCCAACTCAACTTTCATCACAATTTAAAAAGCATCTTCTATTTTTAAGCATTACCTACGTACAATAATTAAAAAGAGTTAATCTTAATTTTGTATCAGTATACAAAGATCAATACCAATGTGGCCAAATATAATATTTTTTATATTTATTTATTACTTCAGGTTACATCTCCATCACAGTCTCCTCTTTACACCCATCCCAGTCTTGCCCTGCTACCCTCTACCCCTATCCCTTCCTTCCAGCAACTCTGGAGTGGAGTGTCCCTACATAAGAGCCCCCCCACCCCAGTTCAGCATTCATATAAGGGCAAAGAGCCTCCTCATACACTGGGGACCTACAAGGCAGCACCACTAGGGCAAAGTGTCTCATTGACAAGGAAAAAAGTCTATGTTCATGTTCCCTTTGGTGCATTGGTGATAGTATAGTTATCCTGTACTATATGGCTAAAATCCAACTGTAGATGAATAGATGCCATGTGCATCCTTCTGAGTCTGGGTTAGCTCACTCAGGATGAGCTTCTCTAGTTCTATCCATTTGGCTGAAAATTGTATGATTTCATCGTTTTTGATAGCTGAGTAATATTGCATTGTGTAGATGTACCACAGTCTTTTAATCCGTTCATCAGTTGAGGGACATCTGGGTTGTTTACAGTTTCTAGCTATTACAAATAAGGCTGCTATGAACATAGATGAGGAAACTTCCTTGTGATTTGGTGAGGAATCATTTGGATGTATATCCAGAAGTGGTATGGCTGGGTCCCTAGGAAGAGCTATTCCAAGTTTTTTTTTTTTTTTTTTAGTTTACTCATAGTTAAAATTTATTTTGTTTATAGGTTGGATTGCAAACATCTCTTAGTGACATTTTAAATGTGAAGCATTGTGTTACATCATTATTTTTACTAGATTTGCAAGAATTTATCAAGTAATATCAATGACCATATCTTATAATTACCTTATTTTCCACACACCACATTAAGGTTACTCTTATTTTCTAAGTTATGATTATATATATATATATATATATATATATATATATATATATTTCCATTGTGGGACTGCAACCACGGCAATCCAGTGTCGCTGGGACGGTTCAGCTCTACACAATGCCCCGGCCGGAACCTCAGGGAAGCCTGCAAGTTCAGCTTCTGCCTACAAACTCCTTAGGTCATCTAAACAGCTGAGCACAGAAGGACTGAACATAAAAGGATTGTACTAACATTTTTAACCATTTTTTTCCATTTGGGTTCGGGCTCCAAACAGGTCTACTACGACCCAAATCAGCAGGAAGTCACTTTAAGAGAGCGACGTCCCATGCCCAGAGGGTAGGGAGGGTGTTTCTCCTCCCTTCTTTTTGGTTATTTGAAGGATAACTGAAAACTCTGATATTTAGGGGAAGAGATTACAAGCTGATAAATGGTCCTGTTTGAGGGGTTTTGGAGGTTAGCCCCAGGGACCTTTTCTGTATCTTTCCTCCTCTCCTATGTAGGAGTGCATAGGCTTGAGAAAAATGAGACATACACATAGCACAGGAAGGTCCAAGAAGAAGGGGCAGATTATTAAATATGCCCTTATACCTTTGTATATTGATACAAAATTAGTAGTATATTTGGCTAAAGTGCTATTCCAAGTTTTATAAGATATCGCCAGACTGACCTCCATAGTGGTTGCACAAGCCTGCACTTCCATCAGCAATGGAGGAGATTTCCCCTTTCTCCACACCCTCGCCAGCATGTGCTGTCATTTGAGCTTTTGATCTTAGCCATTCCTACAGATATGAGATGGAATCTCACAGTCATCCTGAGTTGCATTTCTCTGATGATTAAGGATGCTGAGCATTTCTTAAAGTGTCTCTCAGCCATTAGGAATTCCTCCTTTGTGAATTCTCTGTTTAGCTCTGTCCCCCATTTTTTTAATTGGATTATTTGGTTTCTTGGCATTTAATTTCTTGAGTTCTTTGTAGATTTTGGATATTATTCCTCTGTCTGATGTGGGTTTTGTTTGAATGACAATGTCTTTTGCCTTACAGAAGCTTTTCAGTTTCATGAGGTCCCATTTATTGATTGTTGGTCTTAGATCCTGAGCTGTTGGTGTTACGTTCAGGAAATTGTCACCTGTGCCAATGAGTTCGAGGTTTTTCCCCACTTTTTCTTCTAGTAGATTTAGTGTGTCCGGCCTTATGTTAAGGACTTTGATCCTTTGGACTTAAGTTTTATTCAAGGTGATAAGTATGGATCTAATTTCATTCTTTTACATGTCGACATCCAGTTGGACCCACACCATTTGTTGAAGATGCTGTCCTTTTTCCATTTTATGGTTTTGCCTTCTTTGTAAAGTTTAAGTGACCATAGGTGTGTGGGTTCGTTTCTGGGTCTTCAATTCTATCCCATTGATCCACTGGTCTCTTTCTATACCATGACCATGCTGTTTTTATTACTATTGCTCTGTAGTACGGCTTAAAATCAGGGATGGTGATACCTTCAGATGTTTTTTTAATTGTACAGGATTGATTTAGCTATTCTGTTTTGTTGTTGTTGTTGTTGTTGTTATTCCATATAAACTTGAGAATTGCTTTTTCCAGGTCTATAAAGAATTGTGTTAGTGTTTTGATAGGAATTGCATTGAATCTGTATATTGCTTTTGGTAAGATGACCATTATTATTATGTTGATCCTACCTATCCATGAGCATGGGAGATCTTCCCATCTTCTAATGCCCTCTTCAATTTCTTTCTTAAAGGACTTGAAGTTCTTGTCATACAGGTCTTTCACTTGCTTGGTTAGAGTTACCCCCATGTATTTTATATTGTTTGTGGCTATTGTGAAGGGTGTTGATTCCGTAATTT
Organism: Lophiomys imhausi; assembly: GCA_907164525.1. Taxonomy (NCBI): domain Eukaryota; kingdom Metazoa; phylum Chordata; class Mammalia; order Rodentia; family Muridae; genus Lophiomys; species Lophiomys imhausi. The sequence continues at coordinate 419,123 of CAJQZJ010033504.1, read as the reverse complement.
CTTTCTCAGCCCATTTATTTTTTGAATAAACAAGGGCTTCTGATTTTTTAAAGTAATTTTGTATCCAGCCACATTGCTGAAGGTATTTATAAACTGTAAGAGTTCTCTGGTGGAATTTTTGGGGTAGCTTATGTATACTATCATATCATGTGCAAATAAGGATACTTTGTTGTCTTTGTTTACAATTTGTATCCTCTTGATCTCCTTCAGCTGTCTTATTGCTCTAGCAAGAACTTTAAGTACTATGATGAAGACATATGGCAAAAGTGGACATCCTTGTCTTATTCCTGAGTTTAGAGGAAATGCCTTAAGTTTTTTACTATTTAATTTGATGTTGGCTACTGGCTTGCTGTATATTGCCTTTATTATTTCTAGGAATGGTCCTTGTATGCCCATTCTCTCCAGTACTTTTAGCATGAAGGGGTGTTGCTTTTTGTCAAATGCTTTTTCAGCATCTAGCAAGATGATCATGTGGTTTTTTTTTCTTTCAACTTGTTTATATGGTGAATTATAGTGATGGCTTTTTGTATTTTGAACCATCCCTGCATTCCTGGGATGAAGCCTACTTGATACTTTTGATGTGTTCTTGGATTCGGTTTGCTAGTATTTTATTAAGTATTTTTGCATCTATGTTCATGAGGGAGATTGGTCTGAAGTTCTCTTTCTTTGTTGGATCTTTATGTGGTTTAGGAATCAGGGTGACTGTGGCCTCATAGAATGAGTTTGGCAGTGTTCCTTCTGATTCTATTTTGTGGAAGAGTTTGAAGAGTATTGGTATTAGCTCTTCTTTGAAGGTCTGGTAGAATTCTGTGCTGAAACCATCTGGCCCTGGGCTTTTTTTTTGGGCGGGGTGGGGGGGAGTTGGGAGATTTTTAATGACTGTTTCTATTTCCTTAGGGGTTATAGGGATGTTTAATCTGTTAACCTGATCTTCATTTAGCTTTGGAAGGTGGAATCTATCAAGAAAATTGTCCATTTCGCCTAGGTTTTCAAATTTGGTTGAGTATAGATTTTTAAAGTAGGACCTAAAGATTCTCTGGATTTCCTCAATGTATCAACATTTCTCCCTTTTCATTTCTGATTTTGTTGATTTGGGTTTTTTCCCTCTGCCTTTTAGTTAAATTATCTAAGGGTTTGTCTATTTTGTTGATTTTCTCAATGAACCAACTCATCGTTTCATTGATTCTTTGTATTGTTCTTTTTGTTTCTAAGTTGTTGATTTCAAACCTATGTTTGATGATTTCCTGCCTTCTGCTCCTCTTGGCAGTGTTTGCTTATTTCTTTTTTCAGTTCTTCCAGTTCAGCTGTTAATTCGCTAATATCAGCTGTCACAATTTTCTTGTTGAAGGCACTTAGTGCTATGAATTTTCCTTGTAGCAAAGCTTTCATTATGTTCTATAGGTTTGGGTATGTTGTGCCTTCATTTTCATTGGATTTTAAGAAGTCTTTGATTTCCTTCTTTATTTCCTCCATGACCCAGTAGTCATCCAGTAAAGAGTTGTTCAGTTTCCATGAGTGTGTAGGCTTTCTGTTATTTCTGTTGTTGTTGATGTCCAGCTTTATTCCATGGTGGTCTGATAAGATACAAGGGGTTATTTCAATTATTGTTTGTATCTTTTGAGGCTTGCTTTGTTTCCAACTATATGGTCGATTTTGGAGAAGGGTCCACACAGTGCTCAGAAGAAGTTGTATTCTTTTGTGTTTGGGTGAAACATTCTGTTAGTATCTGTTAGGTCCATTTGGTTCATGACCTCCATTAGACTCATTATTTCTCTGGTTTCTGTGTTGATGACCTGTCCATTGTTGTGAGTGGGGTGTTGAAGTCTCCCACTACTAATGTGTGGGGATTGATGTGTGATTTAAACTTTAGAAGAGTTTCTTTTACAATTCAAGTGACTTTCTATTTGGGGTATAGATGTTCAATATTGAGATGTCCTCTTGATGAATATTTCCTTTAACAGCTATGTAATGCCCTTCTCTATCTTTTTAATTAACTTCAGTTGAAAAGTCAATTTTATTTGATATTAAGATGGCTACTTGGGGGGATCCAAGATGGCGGTGGCCGGCATGGACGTATTTTGATTTTGGGGTCAACAATCACAAGGCGGCAAGTGTTCCAGGACTCTGTAAAAAGGGCATGACCACTTCTAAATCTCACCCAGCTACACAGGGACCATGGAAGATGCCTGGGCAGGACGCCCCTTCCAAATCTCGGACAGGCTAGGAAGCCTCTGGACCCGGGAATTGGGATAACCTAGCCCCCCAAAAGGAGAAATTCCCGGTAAGTTCTAACCTAATACCCAGCCGGCAGATTCAGAAACCACGCAGAGATAATCCCCACCCTGCTGGGCACTCCCAGGTCTCACACAGGTGATCCAATTATCTAGCGAAAGGTTGCTACCCTTGGAAGTGAGTGGGAGATCTCCTACAATGTGCCTTCAGAAAACAGATCGCAGTCTGTGACGCCACTGGCCAGTTTCCAAGCCGCGGGAGCAGCAAAGCTACTGCAGCTGAACTGCAGACTTACCCGCTACAGAAACCAACCCCGGGCAAACTGCAAGATATTTGAAACGGTCATATATCAGTCTTATGTACTAGTACAGGCCCTTCCAGTGGGGAATCAGAGCTTACTTGTAAACAGCTCGGCCACCTGAATTAATTAGGTCCCCACCTGGGAGGCAGGACTGAATGACTCACCTTATAGGAGTAGAGTAAGGCAACTTGAATCCTACACCACAGTGCCCCCTTTGGACCCAAGTCCAGAAGACAGCAAATTCCTCATGGCCAGAGACCCCAGACCAAAAAAAAAAAAAAAAAAAAAACAGAACGAAATGTCTCCAACAAAAGAAAGCAACACTATTCTGTCCAGCCCAAACCACCTCACCACAACTGAAACACATGAAAACGATGACAATTCTACAGTATGGAAAATGATAAAGTCCCTTCAAGAAGAACTTAAAACTATGAAGGAATTCAAAGAAGCCACAATCTTACAAGTCAAAACAATGGATAACATCATTAAAGAGCTCCAAGCCAAGGTGACCCAGCTTGAACAGGAAAAGGATAAAGCAATAAAAGATCTCCAGACAAAAACAAGCAAACTGGAGAAGGAAATGTACAAAAGGAACACTACCATTCAAGACATGAAAATAGAAATGGAAACAATAAAGAAAACACAGTCAGAGTTAAAAGAGGAAATGGAGAATCAAGAGAAGAGAACAGGAACTACGGATGTGAGTATGAAAAATAGAATGCAAGAGATGGAAGACAGGATCTCAGGCATGGAAGATTCGATGGAAGAAATCAGTACAACATCCAAAGAAAATGAGAAAGCTAAAAAATCTCTCACCCACAACATCCAAGAAATCAAGGACTCAATGAAAAGACGGAACCTAAGAATTATAGGCATAGAGGAAAGAGAAGACTCCCGACTCCATGGTCCAGGAAATATCTTCAACAAAATCATAGAAGAAAACTTCCCAAACCTAAAGAAAGAGATGCCAGTAAAAATCCAAGAGGCTTACAGAACACCAAACAGATTAGATCAGAAAAGAAACTCCACTTGCCACATAATAATAGAAACTCCAAATGTAGAGAACAAAGAAAGGATATTAAAAGCTGTAAGAGAAAAAGGCCAAGTCACATACAATGGCAGAACCATCAGAATCACACCTGACTTCTCCTCAGAAACTTTAAAAGCTAGAAGGGCCTGGACAGATGTCCTACAAGCCCTGAGAGAACATAGGTGCCCAGCCAGACTACTATTCCCAGCAAACCTCTCTATCAACATAGAAGGAGAAAACAAGATATTCCATGACAAAATCAAATTCAAACAATATCTCCTCACAAACCCAGCCCTACAGAAGATCCTAGAAGGAAAATTCCAACACAGAGAAGATAACTACACCCAAGAAAACAGAGGAAATAGAAACCTCCACAGCAACTAAACAAAAGAGAAACACAAGACAGCCAGCTAAACCAAAATAATGGGAAATAACAACCCCTGGTCACTAATATCCATCAACATCAATGGACTCAACTCGCCAATAAAAAGACACAGACTTACAGACTGGATCCGTAAACAAGACTCATCTTTTTGCTGTATATAAGAAACACACCTCACTATTGAAGATAAACACTACCTCAGAGTAAAGGGTTCCTCTGCCGCGGACGCATGGAGCCTCAGCCCCGCCCACCTGTGCCGGCTTCCTGCCCCAGCTCCTCAGCCACGGGCACATGGAGCCTCAGCCCCGCCCGCCTGTGCCGGCTTCCCGCCCTGGCTGCTCTGCCACGGGCTTGGCACTTCTGCCCTGCCCACCGGCTTCCCGCTCGGATCCTCCAGGGCTGGAGCAGCTGCGGACCTCCCGCCGTGCGCCCTGTTTCTGCCTTGCTAAGACTTCAACTAGCCCACAAGGTTTTCTAAATAGCTATAAGGTCCTCCTGAGGTGTGGGGAGCCTAGTAGGCTAGTGAGTGACTGCCATGTGGGCTCTGATTCTGCCTGCTGTGTATTAGGGTCGATCTTACCAGGCGCCTCTCCAAATGGGAGTTCCCGGGTCCCGGATTTAGTGGCTTCTGTGTCTGAGAGAGATGGGAGGAGAGCCTTGCCCTGGGACTTTTAACAGTCCCTTGGGAACTGTGTGTGTTCCTGGAGGTTCTAGCCCCTCTGGTTTTTGCACAGTGTCCAATAACTCTGTGCTTTTTATGGCTCTTTTTCCCCACGTTCAAAATGCGTCAGTGCGGGTCACCACCATCTTGGATCCCCCTGTGTTGCATGTTTTTTAACATATTTTTAAGTGATTAAATAAATGTTCTTACAATTGAACAATCCTAGGTGGGATTTGAAACCAAAAAATCTATAGCCAACTTATCATTTCCAAATGTTTCACTGAGGTTATTTTTTTTTTAAATATTAATCGGAATGATGTAGTCTCCTAGGAATGCATCAAAAATTCATAGTAGAAAAAAACAAAGGAAATTTGATTTGCTATGTGGTTGCTGGATGTAAAATGTGTTTTGGAAATGAAAGAACTGCTGGTTTTCAAGGATAACCATAAGGCAGGAACCATTACAGAAAACACCATCCCTTTACAAACTGTATGTATCGTAATTTGTAGCAGCAATGTTGTCGGAGGCCACACCAGTTTTGTTTCTAGCCTACAGGTGCCAAAGCTATGTGTGGCAGGCTGCTTATGGCTACCCTCCACCACCACCACCACCCCCATCACAGTAAAAATGTACTGCTGACTTGGAGAAGGCTGCTATGCTACAGCCTGTACCCTCAGCTGCTCCAAAGTTAGACTTGGCCTCCCCCAGCTCTGACCAAAGGTAAGAACAGCTGCGCAATAACTTTCCCATCACTTGTTTAGAGGGAAGCCACTAAACCTCTGCTTTCTCTTTACTTCCCATTGCTGGAGCAAGGGTTGTCTTGTTTCTTTTCATGTTCTATGATAAAATGCTCTGACATAGTTTGAGGGAGCAAAGATTAGTTCTGCCCCACATTTCAATGGCATGGTCCATCGGGGTACGGCAGTCCAGTCTGATTACAATCTGTTATCCATGTGAATCACAATGGCATCTAAAGGCAAGAAGCGTAGAAACATATGCCAGTTCTCATTTTTAGATAGTCCAGGGGGCGGTGCCATCCAAGGAGAAGGTGTTTCCACTTCTTTTAACCTAAGCAAGATGACTTCAGGCAACCATCCCCAGAGGCCAATCTACCTGACAACACAAGATTTCATCAACTAGACAATGGGAACAACTGTACAACATACAGAAAGTGAGAAGGTTTGGAACACTCAGTCACAAATGGGATCTCTTCCTCAAAACCCTCCCCTCAAGGTTCAGGGAGCTATGCCTAAAATAGGCAGAAAGATAAGAGCCTGGGAGGATATATAACTCCAAGGAAACCATACCCTCCAGACACAACAGGACTCCCAGAGACTGTGGCAGCATGCTCAGGGCCAGCACAGGTTTAAGCCAGATGAGGTCTCACACCTCAACTAAGAATCTATCTGTAATTGATGCCAGCTTGCAAAGGAAAAACTAGTTTTCTCTAACAGAGGCCTGCTGGGTAAATAAACCACATACCACACTTAAGGACAGGCCCCACACTCAGCAGTAGATGCTAGCACAATGTGAACTCAGTGGTATTTTTGTGGACTTTTTGTCTCATATTGCTTTGCTCAGGCATTTTTTTCCTTATTGCTCTATTATGATGTTGAGAACAAGAAATGGACTCCTGGTTTTGGTGCAATCGAATAATCATCAGGACTTGAGAACAATGCAAAAGAAAGAGGTTTATTCACCAACACACTGGGGTCAACACTCACAGAGTCCCCAGGCAGGGGGAGGGAGGCTGATAACCAGCAAAGTTTCATATCAGTTTCTATATGTTTTTGCAGGGTTGAATTAAGCAACAGTGCATTTGACAAACTTTGATTGATTAACATATCTATCTTTAAATTGATTGGTGCTGACTAAGGGATGAGGAACTCAGTATCAGGGATGAGGAACTTGGTCCCCTGGTGATAGTTAGGGAGTTTCCAAACCCGAGGTGTAGTATTGTTTTTCAAACTGCAGTTCCTGGAACAAGTTGCCCCAGAGATCAGGGTCTACCCAAGTTCTTAGGCTTTTGGAGTCTGACTAAAGTTTGGTCAAGTAAATTTTGGGTTTTACAATAGCTTCCAACTTAGTGTTTTTGTGTGAGTTTAGGAGGGGGTGAACGATTCTTTTGTTTGTTTGGGGTTTTTGTTTGTTTTCTAAAGAGAGAGAAAATGAAGATGAGGAGTTGGGTGGTGGGAGGATTGGAAGGAGCTGGGGGAGGCAGAAGTGTGACCAGAATATATTGTATGAAAGAAAATGTTTTTCAATTATAAATAAGATTTAAAGAGGAAGGATCAAAGGAACCAGACCCTGGTGGTCAGTAATGAGGACTGTAAGAGGTCTGAAAGGTTAATGACAGACCTACATGAAAGTTATGGTAGAATACAATGCCCCATTGAAAAAAATTAAAATTAAACTTCATTATAAAGTCCAATAAAGAGGCCAAGTTGGCTCAGTGCGTAACGAATTTGTCACACAGGTGATAACATGAGTTCAGTCCCCAGGTCCAATGTAAAATTTGAAGGAAAGTGCTGATTCCACAAAGTTGTCTTCTGACCCCATGCATGCACAGGCACACACTGAGAGCCAAAGCTACATTTTAAGTTTTAATTACTCTGCCTAAGATATCATAAAACAGAAAATGCCTCTATCCTATAATCACCTTCCTCAAAGACAGATATTCCCTGAAATTCTGGAGGCTATTGTTTGTGGAAGATACAAGCCACAAGTTTGTACTCCCCTAACAAGTTTGTTTGACTGAACAGTACCTGATCACATGTAGATGGGAGGTACGTAGCTAGGAAATGTACAATGATGTGTGCTTGCCTCTCATTGTATGTAGGCAGGAGGTGCAGAGGCAGGAAGTACATCAGGATATATGCTTGCCCCTGATTGGAACTGATGGGAAATATGGAAGCATTCTGGGTTTGCCTTTATAAGCCTCTGTAAAATGTGGCTGGTCGCCATTTTCTGGGAACCCTGGAATGAACCTGGCCAGAGCCCATCATCCTGATCAGTACTTAATAAAGATTGTTTCAAATTTGGCTCAAAATTGTGGTAGTGGTCTTATTCTTGCCAGTGGGATTAATCACACACACACACACACACACACACACACACACACGCGCGCGCGAGTGGCAAAAAAAGAGGAAGATTTTAGGAGGTATATGGTGAAGCATATCTTAATCCCAGCATACAGGAGGCAGAGGCAGGTGAACTGTATCAATTCAAGGCTAACCTGATCTATATAGTGAGTTCCAGGCCATCCAGAGCTACATAGGGAGACCCAGCCCCCAAAATAAATAAATAACAAAAGATAGACAAACATACTAAGCAGTTTGCCCCCAAGCAAAGCCTAGTCTGCATGAATTTTAAACCTCCACATAATATCCAGTGATCTTATTAATAATTCTTATTTTAATAAGAACAAGTCCATGTGATACACTTTGCAAATTCTTATTTTGTAACTGATAAACAAAAATCGCATTTGTTATATATGACATCATATTTTGAAATCTATATGCATTGCACTGTGTTTTGGTGATAATCAACCTGTTTTTCTCAAATGGATATCATGTTTGTGATGAGAAAGTGGAAAATCCACTCATAGCTATTTTCAAAACTCAGCATGTTGTGGGAGGCTCCAGCACAAGCCACACAGTGCACACTGCTGTTGAGACTTGGAAAAGAGTAGAAGTCTTCTCGAAGATGGAGAAAAGGAGAGGGGTGATCTTTCTCATCTGACAGGGAGGAGGGAGGAGGCTCCCGGTCACCATCTGTGGGAACCAAAAGGAGAGAGCTCTGGGGCTCAGCGCTCTGCAGAAGCCCTCAGTCTGTTCCAGTCTGCTTTCCTGGCTGGGTACCTGTTGGGGGAAGGCTTGCTGGGGACTGTAGCCAGCTCAAAGAGGAGCCACCAGTTGGGTCTAGAGATGCTGAGAAACTCAATCCCCTCAGCTGCGGCTCCCATCTGTGGACATCCTGTGAACACCCAGAGCTCAGACCGGCATGGTGCCTCTCCCTTTTGACCTTTCCCACTAGAAAATCCAGGCAGAGACATTTCTAAGAACATCTCCACAGAAAGATGAGAACAAAGATTGACCTCTAAACCAGAAAGAAGCCTGCAGCAGATGCTCTGTGGACACGGAAGGCAATGCCTGAGTGCAGTGCTATACCACAGGAAAACTGCAGGCTCTTACCCTCTTTCTCAGCACTGTGATCTCGAAGCTTTGTGGAGTTGCCTTAAGACTCGGGAACTTCAACTGTTGTCTATACATGGCCAAGAGGTGGAAGAAAATCATTGTTAATCAGCAAATAATTGGATAACAAAATGCAGTGTGTAAATGGTATATATAACACACAGTATGTAAATAGGATGGGTAATAAACAGTTTATAAAACATAATACTATTTGAGCTACATATAGTAGTGTGTGTCTTTAATATTCTATCCCCTCCCCTATCTCTTCTCAGATCCACCCCTATTGCAAACACACCCAACTTTGCGTCCTCATTTTTTAAACCCATTACTGCTGCCTATATTCTTTTAGAATATAGGAGCATGTTAGATCCATCAAAGGCTCTGCCCTCAAAGAAAACTAATTCTCCCCCTCCTGGCATCTATCAACTACAATAGCTCCCCAGGCTGGCATGAGACACCATACCACTGGGATTCTGTCTGGCTTGTGCCTGCTCAGGTCTTCTTCATGCTGTGAGGAGTGCACATGCTCAACTGCCCTGTTGTGTCCAGAAAACACTGTTTCATTGTAGTCATTCACTGCCTCTGCCTCATACACTGTTTCCAAGAACATTATTTCTGGACGTTGTAGACCTTCAGTTTGGGGTAATGAAAACATTCTGTAGATGGATGGTAATGGTGATCACAAAAAAACATGAAACCCTACTTAATGCCACAGAATTGTACCATACAGGGGACTAAGAGGGAACATTTTGTTTTTATTTCTTTTTATTTTATTTTATTGTTTTCTGAGGCAGGGATTCTCCATGAAGCCCTTCCTGACCTGCCACTCTCTCTCTCAATAGGCCAGGCTGGCCTTAAACTCACAGAGGTCTGTGGTAGAAGTTAGGTCTCTTTAGTGAAATTAGTATGCAGTTCAACTTAGCATGTGGCACCAGATGGGAGGAGACAGGCATCCCTTGAACTTGAGAAACACGAAATGTCTTGTTGAAGGGATGTGACTAGGAAATTGCACAAGCTGTTGCCTTGAGAAGCCACTGGGACCTCTGAATATCGAGAGAGATCTTGTGGGTCCTTGAGACCACCAAGGATCATGAAATGATGCAATATATAAGCCAGAGAGCTCCACGTGGCCCCTCTCTTCCTCTTGCCCTCACAGACTGAGAAGACATGCTGGAAAAGTGCACAGCAAAGTATGCCAATAGATGTTATTTAGGCTTCAATAGCCCGAGGCACATCCTGTAAGCTGGCCTAAGAAGGCTGGCTATCTATGTTGATAGAAAGTTTTGTTTCATATAGTAGTCTGGCTGGGCACCTATGTTATCTCAGGGCTTGTAGGACATCTGCCAGGCCCTTCTGTCTTTTATAGTTTCTGAGCAGAAGTCAGGTGTAATCCTGATGGGTCTGCCATTATATGTTACTTGACGTTTTCTCTTACAGCTTTCAATATTCTTTCTTTGTTTTGTACATTTGAAGTTTCAATTGTCATGTTGCAAGGCGAGTTTCTTTTCTGATCTAATCTGTTTGGTGTTCTGTATGCCTCTTGGAATTTTATTGCCACTCTCTCTTTAGGTTTGAGAAGTTTTCTTCTATGATTTTGTTGAAGATATTTCCTGGACCTTGGAGTCTGGAGTCTTCTCTTTCCTCTATGCCTATAATTCTTAGGTTCCATCTTTTCATTGAGTCCTTGGTTTTTTTGGATGATATGGGTGAGAATTTTTTGATTTCTTATTTTCTTTGGTTGTTGTACTGATTTCTTCCACCGAAACTTCCATGCCTGAGATCCTGTCTTCCATCTCTTGTATCCTATTTTTGATACTCATGTGTGTAGTTCCTGTTCCCCTCCCCTGTTTCTCCACTTACAAGCTTATGAAAAATAAAATTTAAACAGAATCTGCCCAGAAATCCAGCCCTACAGAAGATTTTAGAAGGAAAATTTGCACCCAGAGAAGATAACTACAACAAAGAAAACAGAGGAAACAAAAAACTCCACTGCACCTGAACCAAAGGAAACATACAAGCACCACCTACAACAAAATAATAGGAAATAACAACATGTAGTCATTAATATCCATCAACATCAATGGACTCACCTCACCAATACAAAGACACAGGATTACAGAATGAATCCGTAAACAAAACCCACCATTTTGCTGTATACAAGAAATGCATCTCACTAACAAAGATAGATGCTCCTTAAGAGTAAAGGGCTGGGAATAGATTTTCCAAGCAAGTGGACCCAGGAAGCAAGCTGGGGTAGCCATCTTAATATCAAATAAAATTGACATTCAACTGAAGTCAATCAAAAAAGAGGGAGAAGGGCACTATGTACTCATTAAAGTAAATATTCAGCAAGATGACATCTCAGTATTGAATATCTATGCCCCCAAAATAAGGGCACCTACATTTTTAAAATAAACAATTATAAAGCTTAAACCACACATCGATCCCCACAAATGAGTAGTGGGAGACTTAAACACCCCACTCACAACAATAGACAGGTCATCAACACAGAAACCAAACAGAGAAATAATGAGTCTAACAGAGATCATGAACCAAATGGACCTAACAGATATCTACAGAACATTTCACCCAAACACAAAAGAATACACCTTCTTCTCAGCACCTCATGGAACCTTCTCCAAAATCCACCATATAGTCGGACACAAAGATAGCCTCAATAGATACAAGAAAATTGAAATAACCCCTTGTATCTTATCAGACCACTGTGGAACAAAGGTGGACATCAACAACAACAGAAATAACAGAAAGCCTACACTCTCATGGAAACTGAACAACTCTTTACGGGATGACTACTGGGTCAGGGAAGAAATAAAGAAGGAAATCAAAGACTTCTTAAAATCCAACGAAAATGAAGGCACAACATACCCAAACCTATGGGACACAATGAAAGCTGTGCTACGAGGAAAGTTAATAGCACTAAGTGCCTTCAAAAAGAAAATTGTGACAGCTTATATTAGTGAATTCACAACTAAACTGGGTGAATTGGAAATAAAAGAAGCAAACACTCCCAAGAGGAGGATAAGGTAGGAAATCATCAAACTTAGGTCTGAAATCAACAACTTAGAAACAAAAAGAACTGTACAAAGAATCAATGAAACCAAGAGTTGTTCTTTGAGAATAATCAACAAAATAGACAAACCGTTAGCCAAATTAACTAAAAGATAGAGGGAAAAAACCCAAATCAACAAAATCAGAAATGAAAAGGGAAAAATAACAACAGACATTGAGGAAATCCAGAGAATATTTGGGTCCTACTTTAAAAATCTATACACCACCAAATTTGAAAACTTAAGCAAAATGGACAATTTTCTTGATAGACTCCACCTACCGAAGCTAAATCAAGATCAGATTAACAGATTAAACAGCCCTATAACCCAAAGAGGTTAACTACACACAAGAAAGAATAGGAAGTAAATAATGAGCCTGCAGCAAAATCAAAACAAGAGAAACTCACTCACACACTATTTCTACCAACATCAAGATGTCAAGAAGTAACAATCACTGGTCACTAATATTTCTCAACATCAATGGACTCAATTCCCCAATAAAATCCACAGGCTAGCAAAATAGATGCAAAAACAGAATCCTATATTCTGCTGCTTACAAGAAACACACCTCAAAAAAAAAAAGATAGGCATTATTTCCAAGTAAAGGGCTTGAAAAATATACACCAAGCAAATGGACCCAAGAAACAAGCTGGAGTGGTCATCCATAATGCAATAAATTGGACTTTCAACCAACATTAATCAAATGAGATGAGAAAGGATACTACATACTCATCAAAGAAAAAAATCCACCAAGATGAAATCTCAATACTGAACATCTATGAACACCTATGCCCCAAATGTAAGACCACCCAAATTTGTTAAAGAAACACATTGAAGCTCAAATCCCACATTGAACCTCACACATTAATAGTGGGAGACTTCAACACACCACTCTCATCACTGGACAGATCAATGATGAAGAAACCAAACAGAGAAATAATGAACTTCACAGATGTCATGAATCAAATGGACCTAATTGATATCTACAGAACTTTTAACCCCAAAACAAAAGAATACACTTTCTGCTCAGCACCTCATGAAACTTTTCCAAAATCGACCATATACTCAGTCACAAAGCAAGTCTCAACAGATACAGGAAAACTGAAATTACCCCTTATAACTTATCAGACCATCATGGAATAAAGCTAGACTTCAACAACAACAAAAACAACAGAAAGCCTGCAAAAACATGGAAACTGAAGAACTCCCTACTCAAGGACCTCTGAGTCAGGGAAGAAATTAAAAAAAAAAAAAGAAATTAAAAACTTCTTAGAACTCAAAGAAAATGAAGGCACAACATATCCAAACTTATGAGACACATTGAAAGCAGTGCTAAGAGGAAAGTTTATTCCACTAAGTGCCTTCAAAAAGAAACTGGAGAGTTCCCATACGAGCCACCTAAAAGCACACCTGAAAGAGCTAGAACAAAAAGAAGCAAACACTCCCAAGAGGAGCAGATGAGAGGAAATTATCAAACTCAGGGCTGAAATCAACAACTTAGAAACAAATAAAACAATACAAAGAAAATACAAAACCAAGAGTTGGTTCTTTGAGAAAATCAACAAAATAGACAAGCCCTTAGCTAAACTAACTAAAAAGCAGAGGGGAAAATATCCAAATCAACAAAATCAGAAATAAAATGTGGAAAATAACAACAGACATTAAGGAAATCCAAAGAATCATTAGGTCCTACTTCAAAAACTTATACTCTACTACTCTACAAAATTGGAAAATCTAAATGAAATGGAAATTTTTCTTGATAGATTCCACCTATCAAGGTTAAATCAAGAACAGGTAAACAAATTAAACAGTCCTATAATCTTTAAGGAAATAGAAGAAGTCATTAGAAGTCTTCAAAAAAAAAAAAAAAAAAAAAGCCCAGGGCCAGATGGTTTCAGCACAGAATTCTACCAGACATTCAAAATAGAGCTAACACCAATATTCTTCAAACTGTTCCACAACATAGAAACAGAAGGAATACTGCCAAACACATTCTATGAGGCCACAGTCACCCTGATTCCTTAACCACATAAAGACCCAACAAAGAAAGAGAACTTCAGACCAATCTCTCTGATGAACATAGATGCAAAAATACTTAATAAAATACTGGTAAACCAAATCCAAGAACATATCAAAAGTATCACACACCATGATCAAGTAGGCTTCATCCCAGGGATGCAGGGGAGGTTCAACATTAGAAAATCCATCAATGTAATCCACCACATAAACAAGCTGAATGAAAAGAACCACATGATCAACTCATTGGATGCTGAAAAGCTTTTGACAAATTACAGCACCCCTTCATGTTAAAAGTCTTGGAAAGATCAGGCATACAAGGACCATACTTAAACATAATAAAGGCAATTTACATCAAGTCAATAGCCAACATCAAACTAAATGGAGAGAAACTTACAGCATTTCCTCTAAAATCAGGGACAAGACAAGTCTGCCCACTCTTTCTGTATCTCTACAACATAGTACTTGAAGTTTTAGCTAGAGTAATAAGACAACTAAAGGAGATCAAGGGGATACAAATTGGAAAGAAAGAGATCAAAGTATCCCTATTTGCATATGATAGGATAGTATGCATAAGTGACCCCAGAAATTCCGCCAGAGAACTCTTACAGCTGATAAACACCTTCAGCAAGGTGGCTGGATACAAAATCAATTAGAATAATCAGTAGCCCTTCTTGGTACAAAAGATAAATGGGCTGAGAAAGAAATAAGAGGATCAACACCCTTCACAATAACCACAAATAATATAAAATACCTGGGGGTAACTCTAACCAAGCAAGTGAAAGACCTGTATGATAAGAACTTCAAGTCCCTGAAGAAAGAAATTGAAGAAGATATCAGAAGATGGAAAGATCTCCCTTGCTCATGGATAGGTAGGATCAACATAATAAAATTGCCATCCTACCAAAAACAATATACAGATTAAATGCAATTCCTATCCAAACACAAACTCAATTCTTTACAGATCTGGAAAAAACACTTCTCAACTTCATATGGAATAAGAAAAAACACAGAATAGCTAAATCAATCATGTACAATAACAGAACATCTGGAGGTATCACCATCCCAGACTTCAAGCTGTACTGCAGGGCAATAGTAATAAATACAGCATGGTATGGTATAGAAACAGACCAGTTGACTGATGGAATTGAATCGAAGACCCAGAAATAAACCCACACACTTATGGTCACTTAATTTTTGACAAAGAAACCAAAATCATACAATGGAAAAAGGAAAGCCTCTTCAATAAATTGTGCTGGTCTGACTGGATGTCAACATGTAGAAGAATGCAAATAGAACCATACTTATCACCCTGGGGAAAACTTAATCTAAGTGGATCAAAGACCTCAACATAAATCCAGACACACTAACATTAATAGAAGAGAAAGTGGGGGGAAACCTGGAACTCATTGGCACGGGTAGAAACTTCCTGAACAGAATACCAACAGCTCAGACGCTAAAACAAACAATCAATAAATTGGACCTTATGAAATTCAAAAGCTTGTGTAAGGCAAAGGACCCTTTTCCTTAGAACAAAATGGCAGCCTTCAGACTGGGAAAGGATCTTCACTAACCCAACATGTGACAGATGGCTAATATCCAAAATATATAAAGAACTGAAGAAATTAAACACCAAAAAAATTAACTAATCCCATCAAAAAATGGTGTAAAGAGCTAAACCAAGAATTCACAGAAGAGGAATATCTAAAGGCCAAGAGGAACTTGAAGACATGTTCAATATCTCTGATCATCAGGGAAATGCAACTTAAAACAACTCTAAGATTCCATCTCACACTTGTCAGACTGGCTAAGATAAAAAACTCAAATGATAGCACATGCTGGCAAGGATGTGGAGAAAGAAGAGCACTCCCCCATTGCTGGTGGGAGTGTAAACTTGTGCAACCACTTTGGAAATCAATATGGAGGTATCTTAGGAAATTGGAAAAAGTTCTACCTCAAGAGCAAGCCATACATATATCCAAAAAGTTCTAAATGATTCCACAAGGACATCGCCTCAACAATGTTGATAGTACCTTTATTTTCCATAGCCAGAAATTAGAAACAACCTAGATGTCCTTCAACTAAAGAATGAATAAAAAACAAAAACAAAAAACAAACAAACAAAACTGTGGTAAATTTATACAATGGAATACTATACAGCTATCAGAAATGAGGAAATCATTCAATTCGAAACCAAATGGATGGAGCTAGAAAAGCTCATCCTAAGTAAACTGACTCAGTCCCAGAAAGATAAACATGGTATGTACTCTCTTATATATGGATATTAACCATACATGACAGGGTAACCATCCTACAACCCACAGACCCAAATAGATAGGAATCTAGTATATCTATTCCAGGAAAAATTTCACCCACCAGTGATTCATGGAATCTGCTGCAGGTTAGTGGAACACCTTACACTAGATGGTGTGCCATATCATGCCCCGGTACAAGTGGAGGCTCTTGGCCCTCAAATGATTTGTGAGGGCCCACCTCATCTGAGGAGAAAGAGACTACCAAGTAGTGGAACACTGAATGAGGGAAGAAGGGAGGGAGGGACAAAGAGAGGGTGAGAGGGAAGGAGGTGCCAGGAGGGGAAGAGGGAGGAAACTATGTTCTAGAAATAGCTTGAGAAAACAAAATAATACTTTAAAAAAAGAGTTAATAAGCTTAAGAAATATAACAAAAATACATTATACAATTTTCAAACTATAATTTACCAAAAGTATACTCGCCTTACTGGCATGAAAGTAAAAATGGCCTTAATTTCAGATTAGAATGTTAGACTGCAGGTGGCCACGTAGCTTACACAAACTTGATAGTAGCTTAAAAGGATTTTTTTGTTGATATAATGGATATTCTCATGGTTTGTCATTAACAACAGGTAAGAGGTTTACAATACTGTAAATAATTTAAAGGTTACTGCAGTTAAACTTGGTTTTATAAACCTCCAAGCATTGAAAAAAATTGTAGCTAAGGTAAAATATGTGAAATGTGTGGTATTAGCACATGTCTTTACCTCCAGCAGAGACAGGAGGATCACTATAGAGTTGGATGTCTTATAAATTCTAGAGTTACAATGAGCAGGGTAGTGATGGTGTGCACCTTTAATCCCATCACTTGAGAGGCACACACCCTTTATCTCAACACACTGGAGACAAAACATGCAGATCTCAGAGTTCAAGGTCAGCCTGACACAAAGCAAGCTCTAAATATAGAAAAACTAAGATTCAGGGGTGGTGGTGCACATCTTTAATCCAATTAGTTGGGAAGCACATGCCTTTGATCCCAATACTTAGAGTGCAGAGACAGGCACATAGAATTTTCAAGGATTTAAGTTTAAAAGCTACTGATGAAGGGATCCAAGATGGTGGTGTCCTGCGCAGATGCATTTTGAACGTGGGGGAAAACAACCATAAAGCCACAGATTTATAAGACGCTGAGCAACAATCTTAGCAATTCGAACCCGCTGGGTTTCACCCAGCTACCCAGGGACCATTAAAAGTCCCTGGGCAGAACTCTCCTCCCATCTCTCGGACACTCAGCAAAACAGACCTATGGAAGCCACTGAATCCAGGATTTGGGAATCGTCACCAGGAGAGGGACAGGGTAAGATCAAATAATGGGCTGGCAGATCCGAAACCCAGACAGGGTTACTCACCAGCCTCCTGGGCCCCCAGATCCCACACAGGCATCCCGGCTACGTAGCGAAGGTTTGTGGACCCGTGGGAATGGGATACCCTCTTAGTGAAGCCACAGCGGCAGGACAGCACAGAGGCACAGCAGCTGATGGGCCTGCAGCATTTTGGAAAGCTCAAGCATATTGGTGCTTCCCCAGAGGGGTGTTGGACATACATACAGGCCCCTCTACTGGATTTACGGTCACTGGGAAAAATACTGCAGCTGGACTGAGCAGCTAGATACAGTTCCAGCAGCAGGTTACACTGCAGCTCCACTGCAGTGTACCAGAATTTGGAAGCCAGTGGCCACAATTGCCAGTATCCAAAGCCAGCTCCATACAGACATAGGTGGAGCTGGGAGACTGGCAGAAAGGCGGGTGGCCGGGTTGTAAGGCAGATTTGTTCTCCACAGGGTCCAAACCCTGGACAAATTGGGGGGTTAATATCAGACTCTTTTGCTAGTGCTGACCCTTCTGGCGGGAAACCAGAGCTTAAGCATATATAGTTCCACCCTGGAACAGTGAGGTTTTGGCCTGGGGGACACTGCCGAGTTTCTCACCTTAAGGGTGTGGAGTCAGGTCCTTTCAAGACTCCGGCAAGCAGTCTCAACCTCCAAACTGGGGATCTCCAGAGTCCACAGAATCTGTGTCTGAACACACAGGACCATACCAGTAGAGGTACTGCAGGCTGAATACTCAGTGTGCAACATAGAAAGCTCTGACTTGTGAGCAGTGAAATAATCCCAGGCCATTCCTCATTGCCTGGGAGTGGGATGCACCAGCTCATAGTGCTTCTGGCTATTAAATGCACATTGACCCTGAGAACCCCCTGAGAGCAGCTGGGGAGGACCACAAACACGGTCCCGACACATAAGCTGTAGGGGAGCTACAAACCTACCCAACAGTCTGCGGCCTACCAACCAGCACTGTAATCTATACAAAGACCAGTTGAATCCCAGGAACCTGCAGGAACACATCCCATCACAATCCCTCACCTGAGTCCCCAATTGGGACAAAACAGAAAGGGATGAGCTCTGGGAGACACACTGAGAACCTCCACACAAGGCCCCATCCACCCAGTGGAAAGCGACAGATCACCATGCAATACGATTGCTACACCAAAGTGCCCCCTTTGGCACCAAGCCCAGAAGACAACAAAAACAAACAGCTAAGAACATCCAAATGGCAAAAAGGACAGCAAACAAACAAAACCAACAGAAGTCAGGGAAATATGACCCCACCAAAATGCAATTATGGTAGTACAGAAAGCTCTGACCACTTCACCACAGCTGAAAAACATTAAAACAATGACAATTCTGCATTATAGAAAGTGCAAAAGTCCTTTCAAGAAGAATTTAAATCTATGAGGAATTCAAAGAGTCCACAATTTTACAAGCGAAAACAACGGATAATACTACTAGATTAGCTCCAAGGCAAACTGGCTCAACTTGAACAGGAAAGAGAAAAGGCAATGAAAGGTTTAAAAGATATGAAAGATTTCCAGGCAAAGACAAGCAAATTAGAGCAGGAAATATACAAAATGAATAAAATCTTTCAAGGCATGAAAACGGAAATGGAAACAATAAAGAAAACACGGTCAGAGTTAAGAGTGGAAGTGGAGAATCAAGGCAAGAGAACAGGCACTAAGACATGAGTATCAAAAATAGGATACAAGAGATGGAAGACAGGATCTCAGGCATGGAAGATTCGATGGAAGAAATCAGTACAATATACAAAGAAAATGAGAAAGCTAAAAAATCTCTCACCCACAACATCCAAGAAATCAAGGACTCAATGAAAAGACAGAACCTAAGAATTATAGGCATAGAGGAAAGAGAAGACTCCCGAATCCAAAGTCCAGGAAACATCCTCAACAAAATCACAGAAGAAAACTTTCCAAACCTAAAGAAACAGATGCCAATAAAAATCCAAGAGGCTTACAGAACACCAAACAGATTAGATCAGGAAAGAAACTCCTCTCACCACATAATAATTGAAACTCCAAATGTAAATATTCTTATATTAAAAGCTGTAAAAGAAAAAGGTCAAGTAATGTATAATGGCAGAACCATCAGAATTACACCTGACTTCTCCTCAGAAACTCTTAAAAGCTAGAAGGGCCTGGACAGATGTCCTACAAGCTCTGAGATAACATAGGTTCACAGCCAGACTACTATCCCCAGCAAAACTCTCTATCAACATAGATGGAGAAAACAAGATATTCTATGACAAAATCTACCCCCAAATCCAGCCCTACAGATGATCCTGGAAGGAAAATTCCATCCCAGAGAAGATAACTACACCCAAGAAAACAGAGGAAATAGAAAACTCGATAGCAACTAAACCAAAAGAAACATAGGACAACCACCTACACCAAAATAATGGGAAATAACAACGTATGGTCACTCATATCCATCAACGTCAATGGATTCAACTCCCCAATAAAAAGACACAGGCTTACAGATCAGATCCATAAACAATACCCATCATTTTGCTGCATACAAGAAACACATCTCACTAACAAAGATAGACACTATCTCAGAGTAAACGGCTAGGAAAAGATTTTCCAAGCCAATGGACCTAGGAAGCAACCTGCAGTAGCCATCTTAATATCAAACAAAATAGACTTCCAACTGAAGTTAATAAAAAAAGACAGAGAAGGGCATTACATACACATTAAAGGAAATATTCAGCAAGAGGACATCTCAATGTTGAACATCTATGCCCCAAATACAAAGGCACCTACATTTGTAAAGCAACTCTTCTAAAACTTAAATCACACATCGATCCCAACACATTATTAGTGGGAGACTTCAAAATTCCACTCACAACATGATGGAATACTACTCAGCCATCAGAAAAAATGAAATCATGCAATTTGCAGCCAAATGGATGGAACTAGAGAAGCTCATCTGAGTGACCTAACCCAGACTCAGAAGGATGCACATGGCATCTATTCACTTATAGTCAGATTTTAGCTATATTGTACAGGATATCTATACTACAACGAATGCACCAAAGGGAACATGGACATAGACATTTTTGTTGTTTGTTAGTTTTTTGTTTTTTCTCCCTGTCAATGAAACACTTTTCCCTGGTGGTACTGCCTTGTAGGCCCCCAGTGTATGAGGAGGCTCTTGGCCCTCATATGACTGCTGAACTGGGGTGGGGGACTGTTATGTAGGGACACTCACTCCAGTGGAGTGGGATGGAAGGGTTAGGGGGTAGAGGGTGGGAGGGAGGGACTGAGAAGGGTGGAAAGAGGACTCTATGATGGAGATGTAACCTGAAGCAATAAATAAATAAATATTTTAAAAATGTAAAAAAGAATTTACTCACAATAGGAATGCTGAATTTCAAAGCAAACTGTCCTTTGAGATCTCAAAATATATACACTTAAAGGTTTGTTTAGTTCCAAAATATCAAAATAATTTCTTTTTAAATCTCAATTGAAAGATAATACTTTTTAAATTGTCAAAAAAAAAAAAAAACTGAATTTGCTCCAGGAAAAACATTATCTGACCTCCCCCAAAAAAGTAGTGTCCCAGAGTTAGGATTAGGGCAGGGCTCTGTTCTTATCTTTCCAGGAGATTTAAAACATCCGTCTAAGGAATCCAGGGACAACTGGACAACTGAAACCTCAGCAGAAAACAGATCAGACACCAAAGAAGACAGGTATCCAAGATAATCCAGCCTTGCAGACTTCCTCAATAGCTGTTCCCTCAAAAGTCTACAACCACAAAAACTCAAAATCGCTACGATAGTTCAGCTCCACTGACTACTCCAGCCAGAACTTCAGGAAAGCCCTGAAGTTCAGCTTCTGTCTACAAACTTCTTGGGGCATTTAAATAGCTGAGAACAAAAGGACTGAACATCAAATGATTCTATTAATATGCTTAACCATTTTTCCATTCTTATTTGGGCTCCAAACAGGTTTACTACATTCCAAATCAGCAGGAAGTCATTTTAAGAGAGCGACATCCCATTTCCAGAAGGTAGGGTGGGTGATTTTCCCCCCTTTGGTCATTTGATGGGTTGTAGATACTTCTTGTTATTTAGGGGGAGAGATTGCAAGCTATTAAATGTTCTTGTTAAATAGGTATTGGAGGTTAGACTCAGGGATTTCTCTCCTTTTCTTTTCTGTATCCTTCTTTCTCTCCTATGTAGTGGTGAAAAGACTTGAGAAAAATGGGATGTAGACATAATATAGGAATGATAAATAAAAAGGACAGATTATTGAATATGCCCTTACACCTTTGTATATTAATATAAAATTAAGACTATATTTGCCTAAGTTTGTTTTGATATTTGTATATTGATGCAAAATTAAGATTGTATTGGGCTACATTGGTATTGATCTTTGTATATTGATACAAAGTTAAGATTATATTTGGCCACTATTGATTTTTGTATATTGATACAAAATTAAGGGTAACGCTTCTTAAAGGTATTTTACCTAGGTAATGCTTAAAAATGAAATGTGAAGTTTTGACCTTTTGTTACCAAGTGTCATAAATTGTTTAGGATAATTAAGAAATGATAAATAATAGTCATTCAAGCATGTCATTTTGTTAGGTACTAGGACAGTCTATCACAGTTATTTCTAAGCTAATCAGAAATCAAGTTGCTAAGAGACAAGCCACATTTGCTTATCCAAATATAAGAGATAGATAGGTAGTCTTCAAAAACCTCAAGAGATCTGCAGAATATGGCATTCAAAGATGTTTTCTTAACTTAAGATTTTTTTTCATATCGAGACATGTCAGCTCCTGATACCACCCCCTACTCTACTCCAAGTAGAAGATGAACATCGAAGAATCTCTAATTGGAGATCATTGAATTAGTGGCAAGCCTGTCACTTAGCAAGAAAAATCCCTTGCTTCAATGGTAGACAGAATGCTGTCCAAAAAGGACAAAACTTGGAAGCATGTAAGTGGACAGCCTAGCTCTGCCAAGACAAGGTAGGCAAGTCCTTCATAAATACGTATGAATTGGACATTGGGAATGTATACTATGCCCTATAACTCTCATAATTGTGGTCTAATTATTTCTGTTGTTTTGTATTGTATTTGTTGTTATAAGAGAAAGCATCATTGTTGGACTGAAAGAGGGAGGTGTTGGGGGAGGAAATATATATGTTAAACTTTAAAAAAGGGAAGGGGATAGAGGGTTAAGGGGGAAGAGGGAGGAATGGTGGGACTTGAGGGGGAAGTAGGGAGGGGATTGTGACTGAGATGTAACTTGAAGAAATAAAAAATAAATTTAAAAAAAAATGTCGGGAAAATAAAAGGAAGAAAACCACCCACAAATGCTGTGGTTGCAGGGGATATGGGTCAATGGTGGCTCACTTGCCTGGCACACTCAGTGCTCCTGATGCAGCAAGTACATCCGCAGGAGGCTCTCTCCATGGGATGTGTCCTGCTGGAGCTAACGCTCGAGGTTTTCAGATCTAGAGGAGGAATGCAGCTGAGATACATGCCAGATGGGGACCTCCCATTTTAACTAGACAGAATTTTTTACTCAGCCTTTAAAAATTGCTAGATATTGATTTGAGAAATACATAGTATGGTGGACTAAAAATCTAACAAGTTTCTCTAATGGTTCACATACATTAGTGTGAAAATTTTAACAGCATAGCAATGTCTCAATCACAGTACAGGGGAGATAAGGATGGCCTTGAATAGATGCCAGTTTTTGTTAGCTGTGAGCAACCTGTGAAACTGTACTGCTGCCCTTTAGTGGAGGATAAGCAGAACTGCAATGAAGGCTCTGAATACTGCAGCTCAGAAACCTCCCTGGATTTATCATTTCAAACTCTAAACATTCTTAATGCCAGAGAAACCTTCTCACAAGAATCAGATGAATACTGTAGAGAGCCTCTAATCAGCAGGAGTGGGTGTTAGGTCTGTCTGATCTCCAGGTTCTCCCAGCATGCCTCTGTTTCTACCTGTTACCTCTTATAGGGCATGCCCCGCCCCCACAAGCCATTTCCAATATTACCCCAACATCTTGGGGGCTCTCTCTCTTTCTTTCCCTCTCACTGTCATATTTTCTATCCTTTCTGCCTCTTTCCATCCCTCTCTGCCCTATGTCTCTCTCTGCATGCACATGCTATTCCTCTACCCCTCTCGTATCCAATAACCCTACCTTTATGTAACTTAATTTGGCCTGGATTGGGTCAATTCCCACAGTCCAGAAATTTGAAAATGTGGGCTGCCTGCAAATGTGCACAAGGGTAGGAACTGATCTCTAATGGTGATGTTCATGAAGACAAATAAAGTGACAGGAGGACACACTGTCTTCCACAATTAACACTCTCTCTTTCAGGTTTGAAGCTACTATAGGAAAACTTGTTGGGAGATGTAAGGCTCAGGGTACCCAAAACATATTAGAGAGCTAAAAGGGGAAGAAGGGGTAACAATCCCAGAAAGACTACTGATAAAATATATTATTTGCTAGAGAAACGTTTCTGTTGAAAGAGTCAGCCCAATACTCTAAAATGTTCTTTCCCTGAAAGACCATTTAGATGGCTAGAAACCCAAATAGCCCAGAGATCCAGCTACAGGGGAATCACTTGGCTCCATCCTGTCCTCTTGGACTGGGATCCTAACTCATCTGGGAGACACTGAAGTGATGCTGCAACTTCTATGTCAAGTCCTCTTGTTCAGTGACCAGCTCCCTCTGCCTTAGCAAGCATTGCAACTTTTCCTCCAGTCTTCCTGTTTCTCTTCACCAGAGGATTGTGTTGTTAGTGGAGGGTTGCACACTCATAGGTACATCACACATACAGACACATACACACATGCACTCACAATACATTGCAGTCTTATATTTAGTTTCCCAGATAATGCTTATGTAAGAAGAGATCATTAAGTATACTTGAGGAGAAACTTAACTTTCCTTCCATGGAAAAAGGACACAGTGGACAGGAAAGATAGATAGCTCTGTCTGAGAAGTATGTGCCTTCTCAAGTACACAAACAAAAAGAACCCTGGGATCCTTGGTATCTAACCCAAGCCTGGTTATCAGTACGGGCTTGATTCCTTAGCAGAAGACCACTGAATGGTGATAGATAAGCAGCCCCTTTCTGTCACTTGGTGCTTCCCATTTGCTCCAAGCCTCCTTCAGAATAAGGACACTAAACCATAAGCTGTCTCCTGTTGGACCCAAAGGAATGATATCAGGAAACTAGAAAATCTGCACAAGGAGGCAAAATAGAACATTTCTTCCTGTAATGTGATTGTGTCAGTGATTTGTTTGAGTAATGGAAGGCTGAATAACTCATGACCAAATGATTGCATGAATTATTTGATGTGAGGCAATATTCCATGGAAGAGCTAAGCCATATTGACTTTGTACACATTGTTGATGGATATCTGGATATTTTTTTACTTTGGGGCTGCTCCAAAGATTGCTGCCACCACCCTGAAGTGTCCTATGTTTTGCATGGACACCTATTTCTCATTCTAGAATCACTGAGTCACCTGGTATGCAGGTCATCTTTCTGAAAAATTGTACCAAGCTTCTCACAGGGCTGCACCATTTTATACCACCCACACTATCTGAGAGTGTTCATTTCCTTTAACCCTCTATGAGGCTGATTTTTACTCAGATTGGACAACTTTGGAATAAAAGCAGTTAGTAAGTGCTGCAAACACAACATAGTGTGAGTGCTTTAGACTATGATGATCCTAAATGGCTGCATTGAGACAATACTGTTCTCAAACTTCAGAATGGTTATGGGAATTTGACTATGCTGACATACAACCACAAGAACCTCTGCCATTCAGAGTCTCTCAGAGAATAAAACGAAGTCCAAGATGCAAGGCCAAGGTTACACAAGTGATTGTTAGGTAAAGATGGAGATAAAATAATTGTAGGTAATGACAATGAGAATAAAGTAGGGTGCAGAGAAGAAGACCCAGTGAACCACCAGATTAGCCAGTGAGCAGTCATTATTCACTAAATGTAGAGAAGGAACACGATCCCTCAACAAGCCTTTCCTATCTCTCAGGCACCTCCACATGCATCCAGAGCCTCCTCCTCAACACAATTTACCTCATTCCTTTGGTGTCCTCCATAGGATTTCATTGCATATAAATATTTTTTCTTCTCTAAACAACTGAAAGAGTTTTAGTTTACAGGAATTTATTTAATTTTTATTGCTGTTTTTTGTTTATTTATTACCTCAAGTTATATCTCCATCACAATGCCCTCCTTCCACCCCTCCTGGTTCCACCCTCCCACCCTTTCCCACCAATCCCACTCCTCCAGTGTGGAGTGTCCCTATATATCAGCCCCTCTCAGTTCAACAGTCATATGAGGACTAAGAGCTTCCTCTTGCACTGGGGCCTACAAGGTAGCACCCCTAGGGAAAATTGTCCCATTAACAGGTAACAAACTCTATGTTCCTGATCCTTTTGGTGTGTTGGTTGTAGGATAGTTATCCCATACTATATGACTAAAATCCAATTAGAAGTGAGTAGATGCCATGGGCATCTTTCTGAGTCTGGGTTAGCTCACTCAGGATGAGCTTTTCTAGTTCCATCCATTTGGCTGCAAATTGTATGATTTCCTTGTTTCGGATAGCTGAGTAGTATTCCATTGTGTAAATGTACAATTTTTTTTTATCCATCCCTTGGGTAAGGGACATCTTAGTTGTTTCCAGTTTCTAGCTATTACAGGCTTCTATGAACATAGGTGAGGATATGTCCTTGTGGATTGGTAAGGAATCATTTGGGTGGATACCCAGAAGTGGTATGGCTGGGTCTTGAGGTAGGGTTATTCCAAGTTTTCTAAGATATCGCCAGACTGGTTTCCATAGTAGTTGTACCAGCTTGCACTTCCACCAGCCTTGCCAACATGTGCTGTTATTTGAGTTTTTTATCTTAGCCATTCTGACAGGTGTGAGATGGAATCTCAGAGTCATCTTGAGCTGCATTTCTCTAATGATTAAGGATGTTGAGTATTTCTTCAAATGTCTTTCTGCTATTAGAGATACCTCCCTTGTGAATTCTCTGTTTAGCTCTGTTTTTCATTTTCGATTGGAATATTTTGTTTCTTGGTGTTTAATTTCTTGAGTTCTTTATAAATTATGGATAATATCCCTCTATTGGAAGTGGGGTTGGTAAGATGTTTTCCCAATCTGTAGGTTGCCATTTTGTTCGAATGATCTTGTCGTTTGCCTTACAGAAGCTTATCAGTTTCATGAAGTCCCATTTATTGATTTATGCGGCCTCTTATTTTACTGAATTTTGTGGACATGGAGAAAGGTGGGGAGCTGCATGTTCTGTTTGACTAATTGGTATTTAAAATAGCAGACACGGGAAGCTGCTGAATCCGGGAATTGGGAACTCAAATCAGGAGAGATGCCTGGTAAGATCGACTCTAATACCCAGCAGGCAGATTCAGACCCCACACGGGATCACTCACCAGCCTACTAGGCACCCCACAACTCACGCGGACCTTATAGCTATTTAGAAAAGTTTGTGGACCTGTGAGCGTCTTAACAATGGCAGCAGCAGCAGCAGCTTGCACTGCAGGGCGGGGTCAGCGGCGGTGGCAGCAGTGGCGGATTTGGACCCCACACGGGATCATTCACTAGTCTACTGGGTCCCACAAATCCCACGTGAACCATCCACCTATCTAGAGAAGGTTGCGGACCCATGTGAGCCCTAGCAGCAGACTACAGTGGCGCCGCAGGGGATGGGGCAGAGGCGCACGCCTGCAACAAAGCAGCGGGCAGCTGGGCAGAAGCGCGCACAGCGAAGTGGCAGGGCGGGGGGCGCACAGAGGTGCGCACAGAGGTGGGGCTCGCTCAGAGGCACACAGAGGCTGAGATTTCCAAGACATGCAGACCAGAAGCCAGGGGGACCATAGCTGTATTCTGGAAAACCCAGACATATTAGGCATGGAGTTGGGCTCTCTCAGAATACTTGGGGACAACCAGAGTCCACAGAATCTCTGCCTGGGCAAACAGGACCATACCATCAGAACCACTACAGGGTGATCACTCAGTGTGCAACATAGAGAAGTCTGACTTGGGAGCAGTGAAATAATCCTGGGCCATTCCTCATTACCTGGGAATAGGCTGCACCAGCTCACAGTGCTTTAGGTTATTACAAACACAGTGACCCTGAGATGCCCCTGTAAGCAACGACAGATCGCCAAGCAATTCGACTGCTACACCAAAGTGCCCCCTGTGGATCCAAGCCCAGAACACAATGAGAGCAGACATCTAAACACATCCATATGGTCAAAGGTCCAAAAAAAAAAAAAAAACAGAAATCAAGGAAATATGACTCCAACAACGCAAAACTATCCTAGTTCATTCAATTCTGATGACTTCAAAACAGCAGAAATACATGAAAACGATGACAATTCTACATTATGGAAAGTGATAGAATCCCTTCAAGAAGAACTTAAATCTATGAAGGAATTCAAAGAAGCCACACTTTCACAAGTGAAAACAATGAATAACAACATTAAAGAGCTCCAAGCCAAGATGACTCAACTTGAACAGGAAAAGGACAGGGCAATGAAAGATTTACAGGAAAAGACAAGCAAACTGGAGCAGGAAATGTACAAAACGAATAAAACCATTCAAGACATGAAAATGGAAATGGAAACAATAAAGAAAATACAGTCAGAGCTAAAAGAGGAAATGGAGAATCAAAGGAAGAGAACAGGAACTACGGATGTGAGTATCAAAAATAGGATGCAAGAGATGGAAGACAGGATATCAGGCATGGAAGATTCTATGGAAGAAATCAGTACAACATCCAAAGAAAATAAGAAAGTTAAAAAATCTCTCACCCACAACATCCAAGAAATCAAGGACTCAATGAAAAAACTGAACCTAAGAATTATAGGCATAGAGGAAAGAGAAGACTCCCGACTCCAAGGTCCAGGAAATATCTTCAACAAAGTCATAGAAGAAAACTTCTCAAACCTGAAAAAGAGATGACAATAAAAATCCAAGAGGCTTACAGAACACCAAACAGATTAGATCAGAAAAGAAACTCCTCTCGCCATATAATAATTGAAATGCCAAATGTACAGAACAAAGAAAGAATATAAAAAACTGTAAGAGAAAAAGGTCAAGTCACATACAATGGAACACCCATCAGAATTACACCTGATTTCTCCTCAGAAACGTTAAAAGCTAGAAGGGTATGGACAGATGTCCTACAAGTCCTTAGAGAACATAGGTGCCCAACCAGACTATTATACCCAGCAAAACGCTCTATCAACATAGATGGAGAAAACAAGATAGTCCATGACAAAATCAAATTTAAAAAGCATCTACCCACAAACCCATCCCTACAGAAGATCCTAGAAGGAAATTTCCAACCCAGAGAAGAAAACTACACCCAAGAAAACACAGGAAATAGAAAACTCCACAGCAACTAAACCAAAAGAGGCACAGGACGATCACCTATACCAAACCAATGGGAAATAACAACCCCTGGTCACTAATATCCATCAACATCAATGGACTCAACTCCCCAATAAAAAGACACAGGCTTACAGATGGGATCCATAAGCAAGACCCGTCTTTTTGCTGCATACAAGAAACACATCTCACTATCAAAGATACACACTATCTCAGAGTAAAGGGCTAGGAAAAGGTTTTCCAAGCAAATGGACCAAGGAAGCAAGCTGGAGTAGCCATCCTAATATCAAACAAAATAGACTTCCAACTAAAGTTAATAAAAAAAGACAGAGAAGGGCATTATATACTCATTAAAAGGAATATTCATCAAGAGGACATCTCAATATTGAACATCTATGCCCCAAATACAAAGGAACCTATATTTGTAAAAGAAACCCTTGTAAAACTTAAATGGCTCGTCGATCACAACACAATCACTCACAACAAGGGACAGATCATCAAGACTGAAGCCAAACAGAGAAATATTGAGTCTAACAGAGATCATGAACAAAATGGACCTAACAGATATCTACAGAACATTTCACCCAAACACAAAGGAATATACCTTCTTCTCAGCACCTCATGGAACCTTCTCCAAAATCAACCATATAGTTGGACACAAAGATAGCCTCAACAGATACAAGAAAACTGAAATAACCCCTTGTATCTTATCAGACCACCATGGAATAAAGTTGGACTTCAATAGCAAAAGAATCAACAGAAAGTCTACACTCACATGGAAATTGAACAACTCTTTACTAGAGGACTACTGGGTCAGGGAAGAAATAAAGAAGGAAATCAAAGACTTCTTAAAATCCAACGACAATGAAGGCACAACATACCCAAACCTATGGGACACAATGAAAGCTGTGATACGAGGAAAGTTCATAGCACTAAGTGCCTTCAAAAGAAAATTGTGACAGCTCATATTAGCGAATTAACAGCTAATCTGGGTGAATTGGAAAAAAAGAAGCAAACACTCCCAAGAGAGCAGAAGGCAGGAAATCAACAAACTTATGGCTGAAATCAACAACTTAGAAACAAAAAGAACTGTACAAAGAATCAATGAAACCAAGAGTTGGTTCTTCACGAAAATAAACAAAATAGACAGACTCCTAGCCAAATTAACTAAAAGGCAGAGGGAAAAAAAACCCAAATCAACAAAATCAGAAATGAAAAGGGAGAAATAACAACAGTCATGAGGAAATCCAGAGACTATTTTGGGTCCTACTTTAAAAATGTATATTACACCAAATTTGAAAACCTAAGCGAAATGGATAATTTTCTAGATAGAGTCCACCTATCAAAACTAAATCAAGATCAGATTAACAGATTAAACAGCCCAATAACCCCTAAGGAAATAGAAACAGTCATTAAAAATCTCCTAACCAAAAAAAAAGCCCAGGGCCAGATGGCTTTAGCATGGAATTCTACCAGACCTTCAAAGAAGAGCTATCACCAATACTCTTCAAATTCTTCCACAAAATAGAATCAGAAAGAACACTGCCAAACTCCTTCTATGAGGCCACAGTCACACTGATTCCTAAACCACACAAAGACCCAACAAAGAAAGAGAACTTCAGAGAAATCTCCCTTATGAACATAGATGCAAAAATACTTAATAAAATACTAGCAAACTGAATTCAAGAACACATCAAAAGCATCATACACCATGATCAAGTAGGCTTCATCCCAGGAATGCAGGGATGGTTCAACATGCGAAAGTCTATCAACGTCATTCACCATATAAAAAAGATGAAAGGAAAAAAACCACATAATAATCTCGCTAGATGCAGAAAAAGCATTTGACAAAATCCAACACTCCTTCATGCTAAAAGTTCTGGAGAGAACGGGCATACAAGGACCATACTTATAAATAATAAAGGCAATATACAGCTAGCCGGTGGGCAGCATCAAATTAAATGGAGAGAAACTTGAAGCATTTCTTCTAAACTCAGGGACAAGATAAGGATGCCCACTTTTACCATATCTCTTCAATATAGTACTTGAAGTTCTTGCTAGAGCAATAAAACAACTACAAGCGATCAAGGGGATACAAATTGGAAACGAAGAAGTCAAATTATCCCTATTTTCAGACGATATGATAGTGCCTTCAAAATAAAATTGTGACAGCTCATATTAGCGATTTAACAGCTAAACTGGGTGAATTGGAAAAAAAGAAGCAAACACTCCCAAGAGGAGCAGAAGGCAGGAAATCATCAAACTTAAGACTGAAATCAACAACTTAGAAACAAATAGAATGATACAAAGAATCAATGAAACCAAGAGTTGGTTCTTCGAAAAAAATCAACAAAATAGACAGACCCTTAGCCAAATTAACTAAAAGGCAGAGGGAAAAAAAAACCCAAATCAACAAAATCAGAAATGAAAGGGAGAAATAACATCAGTCATGAGGAAATCCAAAGAATATTTGGGTCCTACTGATATGGTTGAAGACTAGATGGCTAGAGTATCAGTTAAATTTTGAGTTGTTTAGGAACCAAGAGGGTGTTCTGGATCTAAGAAGATGTTTTTAAAATTGTGATGCAAGTTAGTATAAAAGCTGAGTCAGATATAGAACTTTAAACTCATGGAGATGGTTAGTAAAATGTTAAAGTCAGGGGCCAAATACGTATGGACTGGACATTGGGAATATATGCTAAGCCATATAACTCTCATAATTGTGGCTTATTTATTTCTGTTGTTTTGTATTGTATTTACTGTTATAAGAGAAAGAACCATTTGTTGGACTGAAAGAGGGAGCTGTTGGGGGGAAGAAGGTGGAAGGGTGGGACAGGAAGGGGGAGTAGGGAAGGGATTGTGACTGAGATGTAACTTCAAGAAATAAAAAAATAAATTATAAAAAAAGAAAAAGAAAAAAAGCCAAAAAAGAAAAAGAAAAGAAAAATTTAAGAATGAAGAATCATAGAGACCTGTGCCAAAGTCCTGAAAGACGCTGAATTTAGGTAGTGTGGAGCAGTGCTGTATTCCTTTCAAGGAGGCTCTGAAAGACCATGACATGAAGTTTGGAAAATGAACTCTAAGTTTCACAGGAACCCCCAGGATGTTGGAAATGCCAGAACTGTGGAATATCTTCTGAGGAAAGACAAAATCATGTAGTGTAGTTGATCTAAGGGAGGGGTTAAATATGCTCTAGGTGATAAAGATGGAGAAATGGTGCAGCTGAAGGCTACTGGAGCTCAGAGAATTTCATCATGAGTCCCAAATGATACATATGGATTTAAAGGATTTGTTATTCACCTTGCTGGGTTTTAGTTATCTAATAGTGCGGTCTTTCCTTGCCACCTTCCATTTCATTTCTTGCAATGATAATATTTATTCTTTGCTATTATATATTGGAAATATGTAGCATTTTTATTTTACAGGGGGCCATGGTCAAAAGATTGTCTGAAATCTCAAAAGAGACATTGAGATTTTGAACTATGTGAGACTATTAATGGCTATGACAGACAGACTAAATGCATTTTGAATTATAACATAAAAAGAGATTTCAGGGGCTAAGGGTGGAATTCTACAACTTATAGTTATATATATGGGTATCAAGTTGACAAGGGCGGGGTTGTGATAGTTAATTTTCATCGTCAACTTCACTGGATAGATCACCATGAAAACACCTCTGGGTCTGTCTATGCAGGTGTTTCTAGAATGGTTTACCTGAGGAAGGGCAGCCCACCCTTAATATCAGAGCCATCACCCCACAGATTGGAGTTCCAGACTGAGTAAAAGAGAGTCAAATACTGATGTTCATCTTAAATTTAAACTTCTTTACTGAAGATGCAATATGACTAGCTCCCGCCACTGTCATTCCCCTGACATCATGGACTGCACCCTCAAAACTGTGAGCTGAAATAAACCCTCCTCCCTTAAGTTGCTTTTGCCAGGTCTTTTATGACAGCAACAAGGAAAGAAACTATTATATAAGTAGAAAATAACATCATGTTTCTATTTCATTTCCCTGAGTAGAAGATTGATTACTTTTCCTAAGGTTTATCAAACGTTTCACTATTCTTTCAGAACTGTTATCTTTTATTTATGACCATCCTGACAAATTACGGATCTTTTTTGATTCATAAAAAATATCATGTATCTTCAAGATCTAGCTAAAATGTTACCTTAGTAGAGAAGCATTCTTCATATAAATGCTTCCCCAGAACTCTCAAAATAAACAAACAAACAAACAAACAAATAAATAAATAAATAAATAAATAAAATAGCAGACACTATACTTTATCATTACAGTTGGTCTCCAGCAGTGTTAAAGATGTTCCATGAGGAAGTGAATATACTGGTTAGAGGCTCACACACATTCAAAAGCTAAAAAGTTATACACAAACTCACTACAAGCACAATCACAAATGCACACACACAACCGTCATAGTCTCACATACACACACACACACACACACACACACACACACACACACACACACACAGAGGACTCTCATCCCCATTGATACCTTCAACAACAAATAACAGAAACTAGCACTCATTGGTCATTGATATCTTTCAATATAAATGGTCTCAAGCCCCCAATAAAAAGACAGATTCTAACAAAATTGATGCAAAAAAAGAGGATCCATTTTTTTCTGTTGCATACAAGAAGCAGACTTCAACATCAAGGATAGACATTACCTCAGAGTAAAAGGTTATGTGGAGATATTCCAAGAATATAGACCTAAGAAGCAATCTATTGTAGCCATTTTAATACTTACCAAAGTAGACCTCAACCCAAAATTAATCAAAAGAAATAGAGAAGGACCCTACATACTAAACAAAGGAAAAAATCAACCTTGATGACATTTCCCTTTTTAATACCTATGCCCCAAACACAAGGACAACTTCTGTTGTAACAGAAACAATACTACAGCTAAAAAGAAGTGGCAGGGGATTTTGCTTTCCATGAATACTTTGTCATTTGTTGCCACCTTAGTATTAAATTGAAACCCTTAAAGAAAAGCTAAGGCTTATGTTGTTTTAAAATACTGGAGAGTGAAGTGAGAGTGCAGGCAATGTTGCTGATGGGAAAAGTACACTCAACCATCACCATAAGCCTAGAAGGCAGAGACTGTTACCCCCTGGCACATATTGGAACAATCAATCAATCAGTGGCTTCAGTCAGTCAGTAACATTCCTCTCTGTTCTCTTCTTCCATTCTTGCCTCTAGATTCCTTCCTTTGCTTCGCTCAATGGTTGACTGTAAGCTACACAAAATTGTTTGGTCAATGTTTAATCATAACAATGGGAAGTATGATAGAAACATGTGTGGAATCATATCATGGTCTTTATTGTCCTCCTGTGCTTTGCTTGGTTGCATTGTCCAAGAATGTATCCAAGCAAAATCATACTAAGTAAAGACATGACCTCAATGGAAGAGGATGCTCTCAGTCCTGATAGAATTTGATGTGCTGGGGTGGGATGGTATCAGGGCTCCCCTTTTCTAAGGAGAAGGAGGGAGGAATGTAGAAAAGGGGGTCAAGACCCAGAGGAGGGGAGGAAAGAGGCTATGATCACGATGTAAAATGAATAAATTAACTTAATGTACATTTTAACAAATAAAAAAAGGAAAGAAAAGGCCATTGTGTGTAGAAAAAATTAATGGCTAATGAAGCTATTTACCTAGTATGTATCTTAATGTTAGTTGATTTGTGGTGTAAATCCTTAACCCACCACTATGAATGAATACACACAGACACCGGGTGGATTTTAACAAGCCTAGGCCTGGGTTGTGTAATCCTAGCCCATCTTAGCTAGCTCATAATTCTATTACCCAAATACAACCTCATATATACATATGTCCCTTTGGACTATTATTCTTCACGCTAAGCTGATGTTTCAGGACACGTGGAAGAATCTTCTTTAATCTACCCCATGGCGTGTCTTCCTTCTTTACTCCTGGCTTCTTCTCCAGCAACCTCTTCCCAAGATGTTCTGTATCTCTCTAAAAGCCCGTGAACCTTCATTATCTTCAGCCTTCTGGCAAAGCATATCTCATAGACATAATTGTGTAGCAGGAAAAAAGGATTTTCCCATTCTGTCTCTGCACAATCAGGATATCAACTTACCTGCATTTAAGCTCTGGTCCATCTTTGGACTGTATATTGTCTGTTGAGAAAGCAGGGACATTTTTGTCCAATAGGAATTATCTCCTGATAGGAGATTTATTTTTGAGGAATTATCTCCTTATGGGAGATTTTTTTTCCTTTATTTTTTATTTCTTCAAGTTACATCTCAATCACAGTCCCCTTCCTATTCCCCCTCCAGTCCCACCCTCAACCCCCCATCCTCTTCCCTTTTTTTTTTCTTTTAAGTTTAAGGTATATCTTATTTCCCCTTACAGTTTCCCCTTTCAGTCCAACAAATGGCTCTTTCTCTTATAATAATAAATACAATACAGTACAACAGAGGTAATTAGGCCACATTTATGAGGGTTATATGGCTTAACGTACATTCCCAATGTCCAGTCCATATGTATTTGGTACCTGACTTTAACATTGTACTATCTAACCATCTCCATGAGTTTAAAGTTCTATATCTGACTCAACATTCATCCTAACTTGTAACACAATTTTAAAAGTATCTTCTTAGATCTATAACACTCTCTTGACTCCTAAACAACTCAAACTTTAATTATGAGACTCTAGCTATCTGTTCTTCAACCACCTCAGAGACCTGAGAGGGATAAATATATCTGATTTTATAGGAAGTACAGGGCCTGTAGTTTCCCATACTAAGAAATGACATACCAGTGGCTGCCTGGACAGTTCCCATTTTCTCTCCATACATTACAGCATCAATCTTCAGTCATTTGGCCCTGTTTCTCTGACAGACATTGAATGTAGAGCAGGGGTTATGAAGGACTTGCCTACCCTGTCTTGGCAGAG
Source organism: Lophiomys imhausi (assembly GCA_907164525.1). NCBI lineage: Eukaryota > Metazoa > Chordata > Mammalia > Rodentia > Muridae > Lophiomys > Lophiomys imhausi. Next base: position 383,225 of record CAJQZJ010033504.1, on the reverse strand, counting down.
TTAGGCTGTCGACTTACCTGCTTCCAGGTTTTGTCCTTTTTGGACAGCATTCTGTCTACAGTTGGAAAAAGGGGCTTTTCCTACCAAGAGATAGGCTTGCGACTAATTCAGTCATCTCCCACTGGAGATTCTTTGATGCTCATCTTCTACTTGGGGTAGAATAGGGGGTGCTGTCAGGAGTTGATATGTCTTGATATAAAAAATCTAAAGTAATGAAAACATCTTTGAATGCCATATTCTGCAGATCTCTTGAGGTTTTTGAAGAGGCCCTATCTATCTCTTATATTAGGGTAAGCAGATGTTGCTTGTCTCTTAGCAGGTTTATTTCTGATTAGCTTAGCAAGTAACTATAATAGGCTGTCATAGTACCTAAGTACCTAACAGAATGACTGGCTTGCATAACCATTAGTTTGCATTTCTTAATTATCCTAAACAGTTTATGACAATTAGTAGTAAAAGGCCGAAACATCACATTTCATTTTTTTTCTTTACCTCCTAACCCTTCCATCCCATTTCTCTGGGGTGGGGTGTCCTTATATAACAGTCCCTCATCTCAGTTGAGAGAACTACTAAACAAACAAACGAATAAGCATACAATAGATAAAAAAGGCTAAAAAATAGAAAAAATATAACTAATATATAAAAGTAGATAAAAAATAAAAATTAAAAATAAGAAGTCTATGTCCAAGTTCCCTTTGGTGTATTAGTTGTAGTATCGATACCTTCTACTATATAGCTAAAATACTACTATAAGTGAATAGATGCCATATGCATCCTTCTGAGTCTGGGTTAGTTCACTCAGGATGAGCTTTTCTAGTTCCATCCATTTGGCTGCAAATTGCATAATTTCATTATTCCTGATAGCCGAATAATATTCAATTGTGTAGATGTACCACAGTTTTTTAACCCATTCTTCGGTTGAGGGACATCTGGGTTGTTTCCAGTTTCTAGCTATTACAAATAAGGCTGCTATAAACATAGATGAGGAAACTTCCTTATGATTCCATGAAGTGGCAGAGCTATTCCAAGTTTTCTAAGATATCACCAGACTGACCTCCATAGTGGTTTCACAAGCCTGCATTTCTACCAGCAATGGAGTAGGGTACCCCTTTCTCCACACCCTCGCCAGCATGTGCTGTCATTAGAGTTTTTGATCTTAGCCATTCTGACAGGTGTGAGATGGAATCTCAGAGTTGTCTTGAGTTGCATTTCTCTGATGATTAAGGATGTTGAGCATTTCTTCAAGTGTCTCTCAGCCATCAGGGATTCCTCCTTTGTGAATTCTCTATTTACCTCTGTCCCTCATTTTTTTTTTTTTTTGGTTTTTCGAGACAGGGTTTCTCTGTGTATCCTTGGCTGTCCTGGACTCACTTTGTAGACCAGGCTGGCCTCGAACTCACAAAGATTCGCCTGCCTCTGCCTCCCAAGTGCTGGGATTAAAGGCGTGCGCCACCACCGCCCGGCATGTCCCTCATTTTTTGATTGGATGATTAACAGATTAAAAAGCCCTATAACCCCTAAGGAAATAGAAACAGTCATTAAAAATCTCCCAACAAAAAAAAAAGCCCAGGGCCAGATGGCTTTAGCATGGAATTCTACCGGATCTTCAAAGAGGAGCTAACACCAATACTTTTCAACCTCTTTCACAAAATAGAATCTGAAAGAACATTGCCAAACTCATTCTATGAGGCCACAATCACCCTGATTCCTAAACCACACAAAGACCCAACAAAGAAAGAGAACTTTAGACCAATCTTCTTCATGAACATAGATGCAAAAATACTTAATAAAATACAAGCAAACCGAATTCAAGAACACATCAAAAGTATCATACACCATGATCAAGTAGGCTTCATCCCAGGGATGCAGGGATGTTTCAACATATGAAAGTCTATCAACGTCATTCATCATATAAACAAGATGAAAGAAAAAAACCACATGATAATCTCGCTAGATGTAGAAAAAGCATTTGACAAAATCCAACACCTCTTCATGCTAAAAGTTCTGGAGAGAACGGGCATACAAGGGCCGTACCTAGAAATAATAAAGGCAATATACAGCAGGCCAGTGGCCAACATCAAATTAAATGGAGAGAAACTTGAAGCATTTCCTCTAAACTCAGGGACAAGACAAGGATGTCCACTTTCACAATATCTCTTCAATATAATACTTGAAGTTCTTGCTAGAGCAATAAGACAACTAAAGGAGATCAAGGGGACAAACATCGGAAACAAAGAAGTCAAATTATCCCTATTTGCAGATAATATGATAGTATACATAAGTGACCCCCAAAATTCCACCAGAGAACTCTTACAGCTGATAAACACCTTCAGCAAAGTGGCTGGATACAAAATTAATTCAAAAAAATCAGAAGCCTTTCTTTATACAACGAACAAATGGGCTGAGAAAGAAATAAGGGAAACAACCCCCTTCACAATAGCCACAAACAACATAAAAATACCTGGGGGTAACTCTAACCAAGCAAGTAAAGGACCTGTACAACAAGAACTTCATGCCCTTGAAGAAAGAAATGGAAGAGGCCTTTAGAAGATGGAAAGATCTCCCATGCTCATGGATAGGTAGGATCAACATAATAAAAATGGCCATCCTACCAAAAGCAATATATAGATTCAATGCAATTCCTATCAAAATACCAACACAATTTTTTATCGACTTGGAAAGAGCTAGTCTCAATTTCATATGGAACAACAGAAAGCCCAGAGTAGCTAAATCAATCCTGTAGAATAAAAAAACTTCTGGAGGTATTACCATCCCAGATTTCAAGCTGTACTACAGAGCAATAGTTGTAAAAAAAGCATGGTATTGGTATTGAAACAGACCAGTAGATCAATGGAATCTAATTGAAGATCCAGAAATAGACCCACACACCTAATTTTTGACAAAGAAGCCAAAACGGCACAATGGAAGAAGGACAGCATCTTCAACAAATGGTGCTGGTCCAACTGGATGTCCATTTGTAAAAGGATGAAGTTAGACCCATACTTATCACCTTGTACAAAACTTAAGTCCAAGTGGATTAAAGACCTTAACATAAGGCCGGTCACACTAAATCTACTAGAAGAAAAAGTGGGAGAAACCCTCGAACTAATTGGCATAGACGACAACTTCCTGAACAGAACACCAACAGCTTAGGACTTGAGATCAACAATCAATAAATGGGACCTCATGAAACTGAAAAGCTTCTGTAAGGCAAAAGACACTGTCATTCGAACAAAACGGCACCCTACAGACTGGGAGAAAATCTTCACCAACCCCACATCTGACAGAAGGCTAATATCCAAAATCTACAAAGAACTCGGGAGATTTCTTTTTGATGCTCCTTGTTTCTTCCAAGTCAAATGGGAGCTGTCAGGAACTGACTGTCTTAAAGTCAAATAATAATATCTTTAAATGCCATTTTCTGTACATCTCTGAGGGTTTTGAAGACATTTATTGATTTATAAATCTATCATTGAACAATTTGATCAAAATTAATCTTATTTTTTATCAATATTCAAATTTCTATACCAATGTATCAAAAGATAACCTTATTTTAAGAATGAAAAAGGAGCCGGGCAGTGGTGGCGCACGCCTTTAATCCCAGCACTTGGGAGGCAGGGGCAGGCGGAACTTTGCGAGTTCGAGGCCAGCCTGGTCTACAAATTGAGTCCAGGACAGCCAGGGCTACACAGAGAAACCCTGTCTCGAAAAACAAACAAACAAAAACAAAAGAATAAAAAAGGTTTTAATTTTCAGAGCAGATTCAATAATCTATCTTTATATCTTATCATTTCTATACTATATTGAAAGACCCGGGAGAGGGTAGTCCCTCACCCGAGACTCGGGATATCACGGCCACCCAAAAACTCACAAGAGACCATCTTGATGCAATCCTCTAGAGGTTTATTTCGGGATCAGTGCACTGAGGCCGAAACTCGTATCCCACACAGGGTTAGAGGAGTTTCGACTCCAATCTGGGGGAGAGTAGGGTATTTAAAGAAAAAAAAACCCACAAACCAAGTGGATGAGGGGAAAGACAAGTGGAAACTACCAGCCCATTATTTATTTAGTCATGTGGGAAACACCCTATACTTGTTTTTCTCAGGAATGAATTTATTCTTACTTTACCATCTGCTTTGTGGTCAGCTAGTTCCTAGAGCCTGAGGCTCATGTCCTGACTGACCTTCATTCTTGGTTCAACCATTTTATGGTCAGCTAAGTTCCTAGAACATAGCTGGTCTGGCTCTACTCTGTCTGCCAGGGGGGTCTTTTAAAATTTTTCATTCCTTTCATTCCCCACTTTCTCTTGTCCATCGTTCTAATCTTAGAACCAACCTACACATCTGTGTCATTATACTCATCATTATCTTGCCCCCATAACCCTTGATATTGTTGTTTCAGCATTAAAATCTGTACGGTACTTACTCTTTCTCTAACAAAAGTAACTAACCTATTTAAAATACAGGGTCCTATAGTCAGCAATAAAAGCAGAATCAGGAGCAGTCCCATAAGGGACGAAATCAGCATAGTCATCCAAGGTGACCTGCTAAACCAGTCCTCAAACTATCCTTGTTTTGCCTCTTGGTCTTTCTGTCTTCTGTCTAGTATTTCTCTAAGCCTGCTCATGGAGTCCCTTATTACTCCAGAATGATCAACAGAGAAACAGCATTCCTCTCTAAGAGTGGCACATTACCCTCCGCCTTTTAAGAATGGCAAGTCCAAACCTCTTTTATTCTGTAAAACTACCTCTGAGAGCAAAGTCAAGGATTCTTCAAGCTTGCTAACAGACTGTTTTAAAGCACTTAAATTTTCATTTATTGCTACTCTTAATTTATGAAATTACTGAGGGGTCTGCACTAGGGCAGCCGTTCTGATGCTGACACCAGCTGCTACACCTAATCCTAAAATTACAGCTCAAGTCAGGGAAATAGGCTCTTTCTTAAATTGCTTAGGGTGGAAATCAAACTCATCCACAAAGGCATCTGTGGGGTGATAGAGTACTCTAGGCATAAGCTGCATCAACATACAGTAATCTTTGGTATCATTAAAGACATTAGTGGCAACACAGGGAATTAATCCTGTGCTGCAGGCCCACCATTTATCTATGCCAGGATATAATCTGGTATCAGAAGTCTTTGGAGACCTCAGGGTCTCATTGCATAAGTGTTTATAGGCAGCGGGTGGGTTTCCTTAACAAGTCCCTTTCCCTGATACTTCAGTTAGGGTCACTTTGTTCTTCTCATGTCATGAGCAGGCGTCATGGCTGGTGGTGTTATTAAAAGCACCCGACACGGCGATGCCCTCATAGTAAGGGGGTCCAGAAGTTAAACAGAGCCAACATCCTCCACACTGCCTAGCTACACTCCTGTCCCTACCTTCCCTTGGACAGATGTAAAAATCTTGTTGAGCCAGCCCATAGCGTACCTCTGACCTCCCGCACCCGAACTTTGCTCCTAGCCCTTTAGGGTGTCTTCATTGAGGATCCCTCTCAGGGAGGTTCTGGGGGTCTGCCTCAGGAATATCCCACTGTTCCAGGCCTGCAGCTAGTTAGCAGAAGTCAGGAGAGAGTTGGGGCCACCATGTCCAAGGAGGGGGGCTACCTTAGAGATTGACCAGATGACTTCCCCGGTTTGGGAAGCTACCTGTCAGGTAAGTTTTTGAGGGTCATGGGGGTTGTCGCCCTTCATCTGAAGAGGGCCTGCGATGTAGGTGAAGCTTAAGAGGGTCCACAGTTTTTTTCAATTTTTACTCATCTTTGGAGGGTTTGGGAACTCTCTTCACAGGGAAGGCATGAATCCAACAGAGATGCCCTCCACTTTCACCGCTGTGGGGGTGGTCAGAAGTACCAAGTATGGTCCCTTTCAGTGAGCCTCAAGATTCCTAGCTCAATGGGGCTGGACAAGAACAGTGTCTCCAACCTGGAACTGATAAGGCACACCCAGGTCTCCAGTTTCACAAGCCTCTCTGAGCTGCTTCCAGGCCTCACGCCGGACCACTTCAAGTGCTTTCATGTGGGTGAATAGGGGTTTAGAAAGAACAATGTCAGTATCAAACACTTCGCCTGCCTCAGTAAGAGGATGAGCCCCCCCCCCCAACAGAGAATCTCATAAGGTGTCAGCTTAAACCATCCCGGGGTGTTCCTGACCCAGAACAAGGCAAAAGGAAGGAGAGCTGTTCAGTTTCCCCCGCTTGCCTCCAAGCCTAATTGAGTTAGGGTCTCTTTTAGGGTTCTATTCATCCTTTCTACCTCTCCTGAACTCTGGGGACGATAAGCACAATGTAATTTCCATTTAATCCCAAGTTGAGTGGCCAGTCCCTGACTTACCTGGGCAACAAAGGCAGGTCCATTATCAGACTCAATTACCTTGGGTATTCCATATCTTGGAAAATTTTTCTTCAAGAATCTTCTTAGCCACTATATTGGCAGTCTCAGTCCTTGTAGGGAAGGCCTCTACCCATCCTGAAAATGTATCTATAAAAACTAGAAGATATTTCCATATTTAGCTGGTTTAATTTCTGTAAAATCCACTTCCCAATAGGCCTCAGGCCAATCACCCCTGAGTCTTTTCCCCATGTTATACATGGAAGGTTTAGCGTTAGTCAAAACACAAGCCTTGCAGTTCCTGACTATCTCTGTTGTTAAATCAGAAAGTCCGATAACATAATAGTCAGAGGACCTTACCACATCTTTTAACTTCTTGGCTCCTAGGTGAGTCAGGCGGTGTAAATTGGTAACATACTTGCATCCTTCTTCCTGAGGCCGCCTTCTGCTTCAACCACACCATAAGGTGATTTTTTAGTTGGCCCTAGCTTCTTTATGGCCTGGAAGTGTTCAGGGGTGTACCTGAAACTGGTTTCTTTGATGTCATAATAGTCTTTAGAACCAAGGGTGGTTAAGATCATATCCCTTAGGCTGCTTGTTTGGCTTCTAAATCTGCCATCTGGTTCCCTTTAGCTACTGCATCCTGTGCCTTCTGATGTCCAGGGCAGTGAATAATAAATAGGCACCCTCTTTGGCAGATATATAGCCTCAAGGAGGCTCAAAATCTCTTCTTTATTTTTAATGTCTTTTCTTGCAGATGTCAACAGCCCTCTTTGTCTATATATTGCCCCATGCAAATGGGCGGTGGCAAAAGCATACCTGCTATCAGTATAAATATTGATGGACTTTCCCTCTGCCATCTTTAGGGCTTGTGTTAACATGATAAGTTCAGCTTTCTGGGCAGAAGTTCCTTCTGGCAGGCTGCTAGCCCAAATCATTTGCCTCCCATCTACCACTTCAGATCCCGCTATCTGCTTACCTTTGACCACAAAGCTGTTTCCATCAGTGTACCAGTTCAGACTTCCTGGCCAGGGTTGGTCCTTTAGGTCACTTCTGGGACCTTTCACTTCTGCCAGGATGTCAGGGCAGCGGTGGATGGGAGCAGAGTCATCGGCCTCAGGTAGTAGAGTAGCAGAATTCAGGATGGCCGGGGGAGGGGGCAAATATCACCCTCTCAGTCAATAATAGGCTCTGGTAGTGGGTCATTCTAGCATTAGTCATCCACCGGTCAGGAGGCTGTCAGGTAATGCTCTCAAGAGCATGGGGTGCCAACACAGTAATCTGCTGTCCCAAAGTCAGTTTATCAGCATCTTTGACAGTCAAGGCCACAGCTGCAATAACTTTCAGGCATGTGGAACATCTGCTTGCAAAAGGATCCAGTTTTTTTAGATAAGGAGGCCACCGGCCTCTTCTGAGGCCCTAAAGTCTGAGTAAGGACGCTTCTGGCAACCCCTGCCCTTTCATCCACACATAGAGTGAAAGATTTGGTTATGTCCAGTAGGGCTAAAGATGGTGCCATTAACAAGGCCTTTTTGATATCTTCAAAGGCCTTCTGATGATCAGGGGTCCAGGTGAACCCTCCTCCCTCCTTGGTGAGAAGATATAAGGGGGCTGGCTGCCAGTGTAGCAAACCCTAGAATCCACAGCCTACAAATACCAGCAGTGCCCAGAAATTCTCGTACCTGGCATTGGGTGGTCGATACAGGGATCTGTGTGACAGTCTTTTTCCTAGCTTCCATCAGCCATCGCTTCCCGTCTCGCAGAGTATATCCCAGATAGATAGACCTCAGTTTTACATAACTGAGCCTTTCTAGCAGAAGCCCGATATCCAATTCCGCCAGCAGTCTCTTGGTTCCTTGGAGACATACATCCCTTTGGACTATTATTCTTCACGCTAAGCTGATGTTTCAGGACACGTTGAAGGATCTTCTTTAATCTACCCCATGGTGTGTCTTCCTTATTTACTCCTGGCTTCTTCTCCATCAACCTCTTCCCAATATGTTTTGTATCTCTCTAAAAGCCCGCGCACTTTAGTCCTCCCTACCTCTGTCTTTGCTCAATCTCCAGGCCTCAGCATTTATTTAACCAATCAGAGTCAATTAAGTAACAGACAGCAAACAGGACCAATTAACATTTAGAATGCTTAACATCACCCCATCAATTGTGGAGTATGATTTCTAAGGTGAAAGAAATAATGGTACAAACTGGTGAACCAACTGAATTACCACATTTTTCTTAAACTCCTTCTCTAGTAGTGATCTTGTGTTTTGCTTGTTTTCTTTTTCTGGTGGGGAGAGGATTAAAACAAGGTGTCATGTCACTCCTACCAGCCTCAAAGGTCACTTGGAGCTGAGACTGGCTGCTAGCTGGCCCTCTTTTGGTACTGTAATTCAGGTCTCACTGTGGTTGATAGATCGGGCTTTAGCCAGGTGCTATAATCACAAAAGTATATTCATCCCAGTAGCGTGTTACTGGAATGAAGGGTATAGGTGCGTTTCAAACCATATTTTACTCTGTTGCCCAATCTGGCTTTGAACTCCATTGAACCTTCTGTGTCAGCCTTCCAAAATCGATGTTGCTAGGATTGTGTGTGTGCGTGTGTGTGTGTGTGTGTGTGTGTGTGTGTGTGTGTGTGTTAGATGTATATGTGGGTGGGTGTGACCACATGTTGATATGCTTTTGGAGGCCAGAGGTCAATGAGAGGCCTCTTCATCTAGTACCCTCTTCCTTATTTTCTTGAGACAGAGTTTCTCATTAAAGGAATTCTGCAGTACTGTGTGGTCCTTATACGAGTGCTGGAGATACTCAGATCCTCATGGTAGTGTAGCAGGTACTTAATGGTCTGAGCCATCTCCCCAGACCATTTTTGCTCTTTGAATTGAGAAGTGTTGGGATCCTTTTACTCATCACCAAGGGAAAGATTAAGGAAGTTGTTCTGTAAAGTAGCTCTTTACTTTCTCTGTTTCCACCTTATATGATGCCTCTTGTCTAGATTATAGATTATAGTTTATCTCTGCTTCCTTTTAATCTGCTGAAAAGCTTTCTACTAAGAACTCTCAAATAGGCCATAGTATTCCATATTTGATAACTTTTCTACTTTCATGCTTACTCATATTTAATCCATTGTGAATTTGAATATTTTCATCTCAAGTGAGTACAAAGTAGTATAGGAGAAGGACTGAAATCTTAATTGTTTTTATTACTTTACTTATTTTGATCTTTGAGAGAGGGTTTTACTATTTAGCCTAGACTGTCCTAAAATTCACAACTATTGGCTCTCTCTCTCTCTCTCTCTCTCTCTCTCTCTCTTAGATTACTTGAAATACAACTTTATTCTGATTCTAAGCAGAAAGAATGGGAATGACAGTAACAAACAAGATTTCACCACTGAATATTGTGATGTGACTGTAGCAGTCTTATCTTTGAAATTCAGGAAGGAAACAACTCTGTTCCAAACAGCTAAATATGCAAGTCCAAAATAATGAAAGTATGTTTAGCTGCCTCATTCACTCCGAAGCCCATTCATCTCCTTTAGCATCCCAATGAAGTACACGATCTGTTTGCTAAATAAGGTGGCACACATGCTGCACTGTTGACATCACAGGGCAGTTGCCTATAAATCTAGACTTCTGACCCAGGGCTCCAGCCTCACTTCCTCACAGGTCAACATCCTTATCCAGTAGGTCAGTCGTTTGAGCAATCTCTAAATCATGCCCATACTGTGCCGCCAAAGCTGGGTCCATGACCACCTCAGGTGGGGCAAGAACAGGCCTGGCGACAAACTCCAAGTTAGGATCTCCAGCAAGCTTTCTGGCAAGCCAGAGGAAAGGCTTTTCAAAGTTGTAGTTACTTTTGGCAGAAATATCATGTTACTGAAGATTCTTCTTTCGGGGGAAGACAATAGATTTTGCCTTCACTTTCCTGTCCTTAATATCCACTTTGTTGCCACATAATACCAGATCTCTATGCCTGTAAGGTAAGTTATGGTAAGTAACTCCTGATGTTACATCAAACTTTATAATGACACACTGGGCTTAGATGTAGTAGCCATCATGCAGGCCCTGGAACTGGCTACATACTTCTTCTCAAACTCACCCATCAAGTGGTGCTTCACAAACATTGTCATCCCGGTGCCCACCAAGACGAGCTTGATCTGGACCTGGGTCTCTCCCTGGGCGGCCATTGCAGCAATCCTGCAGGAGACAGCGGCTTCCAGAAGAGTCTCCACACCTGTCCGACTGGAGCAGGAAAGATCAAACCATTGACTCTTTTGTACCTCCCAATGTTGGTATTCTAGGGTGAAACTCCACAGACTGATCTGAGATTTTAATTTTTTAAATAATAAAATGAAAATCCTTTTAAGTTGATGTCTGGCTCTCTTTTTTGACAGGATGGCTGTATCACTTTTTGCCAATTGACTTAGGAAAAATTGAAGCACTGAAATGATTAGAACTAATAATTTCTCACAGAAAGTCATTATTTGTGAAGGAAAAGAGATACAATGTATATGATTGAAATGGACACTCCGGTTAGAAAGATGTCACCATTCCACTGGAAGGTGGAGAACGTGCTAATATACATGAGACATCTGAAGACCTCGCTCTAGAAAAGGCCAGCACCAAAACAAATAAGTAAAGATCTTTGTCATTGTAAATACTTTCTCTGTTCAGCTGGCTGTCCTGGAATTCGCTTTGTAGACCAGGGCCTTGAAGAGCATTGTGACTAAAGGTGTGCACCACCTCACCCTGATTAATTGAAAATCTTTTAAAAAAAATATTTATTTATTACTTCAGGTTACATCTCCATCACAGTGTCCTCTTTCTACCCCTCCCAGTCCTGCCCTCCCACCCTCTACCCCCTATCCCTTCCATCCCACTCCTCTGGAGTGGAGTGTCCCTACATAACAGTCCCCCACCCCAGTTCAGCAGTCATATGAGGGCCAAGAGCCTCCTCATACACTGGGGGCCTACAAGACAGCACCCTAGGGCAAAATGTCTCATTGACAGGGAAAAAAGTCTATGTTCATGTTCCCTTTTGTGCATTGGTTGTAGTAGAGATATCCTATACTATATGGCTAAAATCTGATTATAAGTGAATTGATGTCATATGCATCCTTCTGAGTCTGGGTTAGTTCACTCAGAATGAGCTTCTCTAGTTCCATCCATTTGGCTGCAAATTTCATGATTTCATTGTTTCTGATAGTTGTTTCTGATTCCATTGTGTAGATGTACCACAGTGTTTTAATCCACTCTTTGGTTGGAGGGACATCTGAATTGTTTCCAGTTTCGAGCTGTTACAAATAAGATTGCTATAAACACAGATGAGGAAATTTCCTTGTGATTTGGTGAGGAATTATTTGGACACAGAAGTAGTATGGCTGGGTCCCGAGGCAGAGCTATTCCAAGTTTCTAAGATATTGCCAGACTGATCTCCATAATGGTTGCACAAGCCTGCAGCACTCCCATCAGCAATGGAGGAGAGTTCCCCTTTCTCCACAACCTCGCCAGCAAGTGCTGCCAGTTGAAAATTTGACATTGAGCATTTAGCCATTCTGACAGGTGTGAGATGGAATCTCAGAGTCATCTTGAGTTGCATTTCTCTGATTATTAAGGATGCTGAGCATTTCTTCAAGTGTCTCTCGGACACCTTGTACAAAACTTAAGTCCAAGTGGATCAAAGACCTTAACATAAGACCTGACACACTAACTTTATTAGAAGAGAAAGTGGGGAAAACCCTCGAACTCATCGGCACAGGTGACAATTTCATGAACCGAACACAACAGCTTAGGCTCTAAGACCAACAATCAATAAATGGGACCTCATGAAGGCAAAAGTCATTGTCATTCAAACAAAACAGCAATCTACAGATTGGGAAAAGATCTTCACCAACCCCACATCTGAAAGAGGGCTAATATCCAAAATTCACAAAGAATTCAAAAAATTAAATGCCAAGAAACCAAATAATCCAATCAAAAAGTGGGGAACAGAGCGAAACAGATAATTCACAAAGATGAAAAACGTTTTTAAGAGTAATTAAAAGTTAGGTCTGGAGAGATGGCTCAGCAGTTGAGAGAGCATTTACTGTTCTAGCAGAGGACCTAGGTTCAGTTCCTAGCATGGTGGTTCACAATCATCTGTAACTCCAGTTTCAGGGTTCTGACTCCTCTTCTAACCTGCATGGGCTCTTGCATGCTAGTGGTTCACATAAGTACACTGAGGTACATCACCACACATATACATCAAATAAATACTAAAACAAAAGTGAACATTCTTTTAATGTCTGGGAGGGAAATTGAGAAAATATCTGATCAAAAGAAAATCATTCTCAATAACTCAGTGAGAATGTTTGAAATAAAAATATTTTGCCAGTCTCCTAAAAAAGAGAAAAGTCACCTACAATTTGCCCAAAATAATTTGGGGTCATGAGGAAAGAAAGAACTGAATAAACAAACAAACAAAAAAGGTTATTCTCAGAAAAAGTTCCAAACAGGGGATCCAAGATGGCGGCGACCCACGCAGACACATTTTTGAACGCGGGGAAAACAGCTATAAAGCCACAGGGTTATAAGATGCTGAGCAACAATTTGAGTGATTTGAAAGTGCTGAGTTTCACCCAGCTACCCAGGGATTATTAAAAGTCCCTGGGCAGGACTCTCCTCCCTTCTCTCAGACTCTCAGCAAAACAGACCATTGGAAGCCTCTGAATCTGGGAATCGGGAAGTGTAACCAGGAGAGCCTCAGGGTAAGAGTTACTCAATTACCCAGCACGCAGACCCAAACTCTAGACAGGGTTACTCACAAGCCTCCTGGGCCCCCAGATTCCACACAGGCATCCCAGCTATTTAACAAAGGGTCCTGGCCCCGGGGATGTGGAATACACTCTTAAGGAAACCACAGCACAATGGTAGAGTGGCACAGCAGTGCACGGGTCCAGTCTGCAGTGCGACAGCCCAGCGGGTCCATATTGGGACTGCCCGAGTGGGTCCACAGCTGCATTTTGGAAAGTGCAAGCAAATTTTTGCTTCCCCAGAGGGCTGTTGGACATACATACAGGCCCCCTCCATTGGATTTAGGGACACAAGGACAAAACAGTACTGCAGCATGTCTGAGCGGCGGGATATGCTTCCAGCAGAGCTGCAGTGTACCGGAACTTGGAAAACAGTGGCCCCAAATTGCCAGTCTCCAAAGCCAGCTCCATACAGACATAGGTGGAGCTGTGAGAGTGGCAGAAAGGCAGGCGGCCAGGTTGAAAGGCAGAATCTGTTCTCCACAGGGTCCAAGCCCTGGGCAAACTGTGGGGTTATTTGAGACTCCTTTGAGAATTCTGGCCCTTTTGGTGGGAAACCAGAGCTTAAGCATATTTTGTCCCACCTCTGGATCAGTGAAGTTTTGGCCTGGGGGACACTGATGAGGGACTCACCTTAAGGGCATGGAGTCGGCTCCTTTCAAGACTCCAGCGAGCGGCCTCAACCCCCAAACTTGGGACCTCCAGAACTCACAGAATCTGTACCTGGGCACACAGGACCACACCAGCAGAGCTGCTGCAGGCTGAATACTCAGTATGCAACATAGAGAGCTCTGACTTGTGAGCAGTGAAACAATCCTGGGCCATTGCTCCTTGCCTGGGAGTGGGCTGCACCATTTCACAGTGCTTCTGGCTATTAGATTCACATTGACCCTGAGAAACCCTTGAGAACAGCTGAAGAGGAACACAAACACGGTCCCGACACATAAGCTGCAGGGGAGCTACAACCCAACCCAACAGTCTGTGGCCTACCAACCTGCACTATCAACTGTATGAAGGCCAGTTGAATTCTAGGAACCTACAGGAACACATCCCACCACATCCCCACACCTGAGTCCACAATTGAAACAAAACAAGAAGGGGTGAGCTCTGGGAGACACACTGAGAACCCCCACACAAGGCCCCATCCAGCCAGTGGAAAGCAACAGATCACCAAGCGATACTACTGCTACATACACCAAAGCACCCCCTTTAGCACCAAACCCAGAAGGCACCAGGAACAAACAGCTAAGAACAACCAAATGGCTAAAGGTCAGAGAAAAAACAGAAACAACAGAAGTCAGGGAGATATGACCAACAAACTATGCTAGTACAGCAAGCTTTGACCACTCCACCACAGCTGAAATACATGAAAACAATGACAATTCTATATTATGGAAAGTGATAGAGTCCTTTCAAGAAGAATTTAAATCTAAGAAGGAATTCAAAGAATCCACAATTTCACAAGCAACAGCATCAGATAATACCATTAGAGAGCTCCAAGCCAAAGTGGCTCAACTTGAACAGGAAAAAGACAGGGCAATGAAAGATTTCCAGGCAAAGACAAGCAAATTGGAGCAGAAAATGTACAAAAGGAATAAAATCATTCAATGAAGGAAAATGTAAATGGAAGGAATAAAGAAAACACCATCAGAGTTAAGAGTGGAAGTGGAGAATCAAGGCAAGAGAACAGGCACTGCAGACATAAGTATCAAAAATAGGATACAAGAGATAGAAGACAGTATCTCAGGCATGGAAGATTCGATGGAAGAAATCAGTACAACAAGCAAAGAAAATAAGAAATCCAAAAAAATTCTCACCCATAACATCCAAGAAATCAAGGACTCAATGAAAAGATGGAACCTAAGAATTATAGGCACAGAGGAAAGAGAAGATTCCCGACTCTAAGGTCCAGGAAATATCTTCAACAAAATCATAGAAGAAAACTTCCCAAACCTAAAGAAACAGATGCCAATAAAAATCCAAGAGGCTTACAGAACACCAAACAGATTAGATCAGAAAAGAAACTCCTCTCGCCATATAATAATTGAAACTCCAAATGTACAGAACAAAGAAAGAATATTAAAAGCTTTAAGAGAGAAAGGTCAAGTAGCATATAATGGCAGAACCATCAGAATTGCACCTGACTTCTCCTCAGAAATTTTAAAAGCTAGAAGGGCCTGGACAGATGTCCTACAAGCCCTGAGAGAACATAGGTGCCCAGCCAGACTACTATACCCAGCAAAACTCTCTATCAACATAGACGGAGAAAACAAGATATTCCATGACAAAATCAAACTTAAACAATATCTACCCACAAACCCAGCCCTACAGAAGATCCTAGAAGGAAAACTCCAACACAGAGAAGATAACTACACCCAAGAAAACAGAGGAAATATAAAACTCCACAGCAACTAAACCAAAAGAAACACAGGACCACTACCTATACCAAAAATGAGAAATAGCAACTTCTGGTCACTAATATCCATCAACATCAGTGAACTCAACTCCCCAATAAAAAGACACAGACTTACAGATTGGATCCATAAACAAGAACCATCATTTTGCTGCACACAAGAAACACATCTCACTAACAAAGACAGACACTATCTCAGAGTAAAGAGCTGGGAAAAGGTTTCCTAAACAAATGGACCCAGGAAGCAAGCTGGAGTAGCCATTCTAATAGACATCTATGCCCCAAATACAAAGGCACATACATTTGTAAAAGAAACTCTTCTAAAACTTAAATCCACACATTAGTAGTGGGAGACTTCAACACCCTACACACACAAATGGACAGATCATCGAGACAGAAGCCAAAGAGAGAAATAATGAGTCTAACTGAGCTCACAAACCAAATGGACCTAACAGATATCTACAGAACATTTCACCCAAACACAAAAGAATACACATTCTTCTCAGCACCACACAGAACCTTCTAAAAAATCGACCATATAGTTGGACACAAAGATAGCCTCAACAGATACATGAAAATTGAAATAACCCCTTGTATCTTATCAGACTACCATGGAATAAAGCTGGACTTCAATAGCAAAATAATCAACAGAAAGCCTACACACACATGGAAATTGAACAACTCTTTACTTGGCAACTACTGGGTCAGGGAAGAAATAAAGAAGGACATCAAAGACTAATTTAAATCCAACAAAAATGAAGGCACAACATACCCAAACCTGTGGGACACAATGAAAGCTGTGCTACAAGGAAAGTTCATAGTAGTAAGTGCCTTCAAAAAGAAAATTGTGACAGCTCATATTAGCGAATTAACAGCTAAACAGAGTGAATTGGAAAAAAAGAGAAGCAAACACTCCCAAGAGGAGCAGAAGGCAGGAAATCATCAAACTTAAGACTGAAATCAACAACTTAGAAACAAATAGAATGATACAAAGAATCAAGGAAACCAAGAGTTGGTTCTACGAAAAAAATCAACAAAATAGACAGATCCTTAGCCAAATTAACTAAAAAGCAGAGGGAAAAAACCCAAATCAACAAAACCAGAAATGAAAAGGGAGAAATAACACCAGTCATGAGGAAATCCAAAGAATATTTGGGTCCTACTTTAAAAATCTATAGTCCACCAAATTTGAAAACTTAAGCGAAATGGACAATTTTCTTGATAGATTCCACCTACTGAAGCTAAATCTAGATCAGGTTAAGAGATTAAACATTCCTATAACCCCTAAGGAAATAGAACCAGTCATTAAAAATCTCCTAACCAAAAAAAGCCCAGAGCCAGATGGTTTCAGCACAGAATTCCACCAGACCTTCAAAGAAGAGCTAACACCAATACTCTTCAAACTCGTTCACCAAATAGAATCAGAAAGAACACTGCCAAACTCATTCTATGAGGCCACTGTCACTCTGATTCCTAAACCACACAAAGACCCAACAAAGAAAGAGGACTTCAGACCAATCTCCCTCATGAACATAGATGCAAAAATACTTAATAAAATACTAGCAAACCAAATCCAAGAACACATCAAAAGTATCATACACCATGATCAAGTAGGCTTCATCCCAGGAATTCAGGGATGGTTCAAAATATGAAAGTCTATCAACGTAATTCACCACATAAACAAGATGAAAGAAAAAACCACATGATAATCTCGCTAGAGTCAGTAAAAGCATTTGACAAAATCCAACACCCATTAATGCTAAAGGTTCTGGATGGAACGGGCATACAAGGACCATAATTACAAATAATAAAGGCAATGTAC
Organism: Lophiomys imhausi; assembly: GCA_907164525.1. NCBI lineage: Eukaryota > Metazoa > Chordata > Mammalia > Rodentia > Muridae > Lophiomys > Lophiomys imhausi. The sequence continues at coordinate 365,881 of CAJQZJ010033504.1, read as the reverse complement.
AGCAAGGCAGTGGCCAACATCAAATTAAATGGAGTGACACTGGTCAACATCAAATTAAACTTGAAGCATTTCCTCTAAACTCAGGGACAAGACAAAGATGCCCACTTTCACCATATCTCTTCAATATAGTACTTGAAGTTCTTGCTAGAGCAATAAGAAAATTAAAGGAGATTAAGGGGATACAAATTGGAAAGGAAGAAGTCAAATTATCCCTATTTGCAGACAATATGATAGTATACATAAGCGACCCCAAAAATTCCACCATAGAACTCTTACAGCTGATAAACACCTTCAGCAAGGTGGCTGGATGCAAAATTAATTTGAAAAATTCAGAAGCTCTTCTTTATACAACAAACAAATGGGCTGAGAAAGAAACAATAGCCACAAACAATATAAAATACCTTGGTGTAACTCTAGCCAAGCAAGTAAAGGACCTGTACAACAAGAACTTCAAGCCCTTGAAGAAAGAAATTGAAGAGGCCTTTAGAAGATGGAAAGATCTCCCATGCTCATGGATAGGTAGGATCAACATAACAAAAATGGCCATCTTACCAAAAGCAATATATAGATTCAATGCAATTCCTATCAAAATACCAACATAATTCTTTATAGACCTGCTAAAAGCTATTCTCAATTTCATATGGAACAACAAAAAACCCAGAATACCTAACTCAATCCTGTACAATAAAAAAAAATCTGAAGGTATCACCATCCCAGATTTCAAGCTGTACTACAGAGCAATAGTAGTAAAAACAGTTTTGTACTGGCATAGAAATGGACCAGTAGATCAATGGAATCGAATTGAAGACCCAGAAATGAACCCACACATATGGTCACTTAATTTTTGACAAAGAAGCCAAAACTATACATTGGAAAAAGGACAGCATCTTCAACAAATGGTGCTGGTCCAACTGGATGTCCATTTGTAAAAGAATGAAATTAGACCCATACTTATCACCTTGTACAAAACTTAAGTCCAAGTGGATCAAAGACCTTAACATAAGTCCAGACACACCAAATCTACTAGAAGAGAAAGAGGGAAAAGTCCTCTAAATCATTGGCACAGGTGACAACTTCCTGAACAGAACACCAACAGCTCAGGACCTAGAACCAACAATCAATAAATGGAACCTCATGAAACTGAAAAGCTTCTGTAAGGTAAAAGACACTGTCATTCAAACAAAACGGCAGCCTACAGAGTGGAAAAAATCTTCACCAACCCTACATCTGACAAAGGGCTAATACCCAAAATTTACAAAGAACTACAACCAACACACCAAAGGGAACATGGATATAGATTTTTTGTTTGTTTGTGTGTGTGTGTGTTTAGTTTTCTCTCCCTGCAATGAGACACTTTTCACTGATGGTACTGCCTTGTAGGCCCCCAGTCTATGAGGAGGCTCTTGGCCCTCACATAACTTATGAACTGGGCTGGGGGCTGTTATGTAGGGACACTCCACTCCACAGGAGTGGGATGGAAGGTTTAGGAGGTAGAGTGTGGGGGTGAGGGGCTGGGAAGGGGGGAAAGACGACAATATGATGGAGATATAATCTGAAGTAATAAATAAATTAATTAAAAAAACAAAAAAGAAAGAAAAACAAGTTTCAAAGAGTGAAAATAGTGTCTAGAAGGCAAGAGATGTTACAGGAATGGAGGAAGAGAATTGAGGAATGACTTGACCTCTAACCCAGTGTCACCACAGTCCTAAGACATATGCACTCAGTGCATTTGAATCTGGTTTTCTAAAGGGTGATACTGGGGCTGAAAGGTAGTCTATACCACCAAGTCCAGCTTTCTTCCAGATTTATCATTCTTGTGATTCTGAAGAAACATGAGGGGCAAGAAGTAGACAAAACAGTTTCAGGTTTTTCTTTCTTCTGAGATGAGGTCAATAGTGCATATTTGAAGAACCGAAATCGGCCTGGTATTCTGTTTGGGAAGAGAAAATAGCCTATCTAGGGAGTAGGCAGGAATGGAAAAAGTCCTAGAATCAAAGGGTTTGGAAAGAAAGACTTTCTTTTTTCTGAGCACAAATAAAATATGAATGACTGTTTTAGAAGACAACCATAGTTTTAGGGAAGGGTATTTTAAACATGTAGTTCAAGTTTGGACATGTTCAATTTTTATCTGTATTTTTCGAAAATACATTTTAAATTAGAATTACTCTCCCCCCCCCCCGACACCCTCTTTCTTTTCTCCCTCCAATTCTTTCAGGTATCATCCTTCCAAACCCTACAACCTACCCCCACTGCAAACTGATAGTCTTTTTCTTTTATTGTTTTACACACACACACACACACACACACACACACACACATATATATGCATGCATGTATTTATGAACAAATATGTAAATACAGCCTACTGCTGGACATGTTGAAGTTATGATACCTACTAAGCATGTAAGAAGAGATGACAACTAAGTAATTGAGAACTGAGAATGGTGGCGCATCCATTTAATCCCATTACTCAGGAGGCAGAGGCATTCTTAAAGCCTCCCAGGGATATATCCTAAGCTGCTGGCTCAAAAGGAAGGAGGGGGAAGGGATGCAACCTATGAATGTGTTCAAAAGAGAATGGAAATATCATCTAGGACATATTCTTATTTTTAATAATTTATTTAATTTTATTTTATATGCATCGGTATGAGGCAAGTATCAGATCCCTTGGAAATGGAGTTACAGGCATTTGTGAGCTACCCCATGGGTCTGGGAATTGAACCGGGTCCTTTGGATGAGCAATCTGTGCTCTTAACCACTGGGCCTTCTCTGTAAGGGGAGTTAGATTAATATGAATTAGATTTAGTAAATACCTAGGGGTTTCTGATACAGTCTCTTAATCTGAGGCATGAAGATCAACTTGGCTATGGGCAATTAGCTTATCAGTTTATGGACTAAAAACAAGGATGAAGTCAGGTGAAATGAGAATAATCTCTGTGGACTAAACGAGGAAGCCAGTGAAACAAGAAGAGACTCTATGGACTACAAACAAGGTTTATGGCCTGGCATTGTTTTCAGCTGCTAAGTGTGCAGAGCCCAGATTAGGCTGAAGCCAGATGGAACAAGGAGAGATCCTGTTTAAGGACAAGTGGATGGCATGCTAGAGAGTCCTCATGCTAGAAACGACAATGAGTAGCTTGTATCCTCTGATGGAGAAAGTGCTGGTGAACTGATGGCCAGATCTCCAGGAGGCAGAAAGAAGCTGGTGAGCAAAGAAAGCCTCAGCAAGACAGCAAAAGGTCAAGGACTAAACCCTGTGGCTCAGCTTTTGCCTAGTGGGGTTTGACCTGTCCGACAGTGGCCTGAATGGAACTGTGGCCAGTTTTACAGACTGAGGCAGAGTGGCAGCGTGCTGATACAAAGGAAATAAGTTGGCTTACAGATGGCTGAGGTCTCCCAGAGAGAAGAAAGCCTCAAGCCTTATTTAAGGTGAAGCCACCATAGCCAATTTACCCTGATGGATCTATGTCTGGGATCTTCCAGAAGAAAGACTGCTAACTAAGTGCATTAAAGGCTCTACCCCAGAGACTGTGTTCCTCATGACTGAGGACCTGCCCCAGAGTCTGTATCCTTCTAAAAAGTTATAGTTGTATAGTTATCAATAGAGTTAGTGGTTAGATAATAGGAGTTGCAGTCATTCTTAGGGTTATTAGATAATAGAATGTTTATAAGTGAATATAGTTATCAATAAATACTTATTGAATAATTAAAAAGGTTCAGCTTCACATCACTCTAGATCCTAGGACATATCCTTGCTTCAAACATTGAACATGAGTCTAATGAAACCCTTAGATGAAATTTCAACACTGTAGAAAACTTGAAGGTTAGGATTAAGTGGAAAACTTAAAATAAGCAAAAACAAGAGCTCATCGAGGGCCCCTTTCTGTGAGGTTGGGCTGGGCCTAAGAACTTTATGCAAAAGCCAATTCACAGAAAAGCTTATAAAATTTATGTAGAGTGGGGGACTGTTGTCTTCATAAAGAGAACAAAATCTAAAGAAATGACCAAGGTATCCTCCTTTTTAACCACAGGTCAGCAAGCTTGTGAAGGAGAGACAAAACAAGGAGCTAAGTCCCAGGATTGTGCCAAGGAGGCAAACTAGTGTGAGAGTTAGTTTATTCAGATCCTTGCAGCCCCAGTAAGGAAAGCTCTTATATTGGGCTATGTGTGTGAGTGACAAACCTCCTGTAGAATGGTTTTTGTTGTTATTTTGTTTGCAGGTTGTTAGGGATTGGATTCAGGGCTTTGGTCATGCTGGGAAGCTAAGCAAGTATTTTACCACTGAGCTTCCAACTCCCAAAAGGATCTTTAGGTTTTGGACACTGGGACTCAATAGATAGCTGTGTCTGGCCTGGCATTCTGCCAATGCCAGAATGGCCAAGAACCTGCATTCCTCTTGCTTCAGCCTCTCAAGTGATGGATTGTAATCATATGTCAAAAGATACCAAAAGAATTTTCAGACTTGTTGCATGTAGGAAAAGAGAGACCAGATGGCTCTTTCTAAACTTCTTTGAGTGATTCAGCTTAATGTAACCAGTATACCAATATTTTTTAAAAGTTGAGCAAATGAAGTCATGTACAATGATTATAATTTCAAAATGATTAGAACTTGAAATAACTGCTTTAGAGTGTTGATGATTAAAAGCTTTTCTTATCAGATGAAGTTAGACAACTATGCTTTAGAAATTTGATGTAATATTTTGTGTAAAATGTTTTATGAACTGTTGTCTGACTCCCCTTAGGGTTAATGAAAAAGGTTCAGAGTGACCAATGGAAACAGCCCCTCCAAAAATACAAGGAGGAAAAGCAGCTCCAAAAATTGAAAGTGCAAGATAAAAAGCTAAACAAGGAGTGTTTAAAGTGGGTTCTGCCGCATTTGTCTTTCTCATTCGAGGCCAGGGAAGCTTGAAAGCTGAGCCAGAGAAGGTCCATTTATTATTTTTACTTGAAACAGACAAACAATTCTTTTAACTCTGGAGCTGAAAAAGTTCATACTTAGCAAGTGTCTTTATGCTATAAAACATTAATGAAAATTTTTCTGTTTTAAACTGAGACCTAGAATAAATTTTTCCAGTGTGTTTTGGATTTGTTTGTTTTCAATAGATCTTCTTTTGGCTGTTTAAAGGCTTTTCTGTACAGTGGGCAGATTACAAGTTCAAAGGTCAAAGATCGTATAGAACAGACTAAGGTATCAGTGTGTACAGATAATTGCTACTAAAATAACATATTGTACCTTTTCCCCCTCAAAGTTTATAATTCCAATTTAAGCCTTAGACCAGATATAAATGTGCTGATTTGTTTACCTGAATTGACAGAATAAAAATCAGTGCTGACTTAGAGCAGCTTATGGCTAGATGCCAAGGAAGTTTTCACTCACAATATTCTTTGCATAAACACTTCTTACATAATCTACCCAGACTTCTTCATTATGCTGCTGTTTGTTTACAGTGCTGTAACTGCGCTTTCTCCACTATCTTTTTTTTTAAATGTTTATTTATTACTTTACTTACATCTCCAACACAGTCCCCTCTCTGCATCCCTCCTGGTTCCACCCTTTCACCCTCTCCCCCTTCTCCCAGAACTCATAATTCTTTTTTGAACAAATATGAAAATTACAAGGCACAACATACATTCCCAATGTCCAGTCCACACATACCTGTCAACCAACATCAATATTCTATTACCCATCTATCTCCATTAGTTTAAAGTTCTATACCTATCTCAATTTCCATCCTAACTTACACTACCAACTTAAAAAAATCTTCTTAAACTTAGAACATTGTTTTAATTCCTAAACAACTTGAAATTTAACTGTGAGACTATAATTATCTAGTCTTCAACCACATCAAAAACCTGAGAAAAAGAAATATATCTGGTTATACAGGAAGTGCAGAGCCAGTAGGTTCCAAAACTAATAAATGACAGACAACTGGTTGCCTGGACAGTCCCCAATTTCTCTTAATACATTGGAGCATCTATCTTCAGCCCTTGGCTCCATTTCTCTGACAGACATTAATTGTGAAGCAGGAATTATGGAAGACTTGCCTAACTTGTATTGGAAGAGCTAGGCTGTCGACTTATCTGCTTCCAAGTTCCAACAATGAAGGTAAAGTTAGTTTGTAGAAGGAAGCAGCCATGTTTGAAAGTGACATCTAATGGAGAGGAAAACAGAATGACAAATCAGGGAAAGATTTGACAGAATGAGTCAGAGATAAGACACGCCCATCTCGTACAAGAACAGAGACCAGAAGCTACTTAGGAGCAGTTCAATAGAGTTGAAAGGTAGAATAGGGTACAGTAGAAAAAGAGTAGAGAAAGCAGTATAGTAGAAGGCAGTTTTTTCAGGCAGAACAATTCTGCCTGAATTAGAGTACTCCAGTGATAAGCTGACAGGAGCAAGAATGAATCAGTCAGCTTGGAGAGGAGTTTGAGCCAAAACAACTGAGTAGAACCATACAGCCAGAGTCCATAATATGGGTAATTTATCCAGCCATAAGACTGTAAGACAACAATTACATCTGGAAAATAAAAGTTACATTATACAAGTATGATTTAAATTTAATTGATGTGGGTGTCAACAGTAGGTGCCACCATTTTCTAGACAGGTGTTCCTGAAACATATAAGCAAACAGATGAACATCCATGCATTCTTTCCCTCTCTGCTCTTAACTATGGACAAATATGTCCATCTCTGAATCTATTACTCCTGTGACTTTCCCACATAGATTGATTATAACCTGGAGTGATAACCTGAAAAAACCATTTTCTCTCCTAAAATACTCTTGATCAAGGTATTTTATCACAACAACAGAAATGAAATTAAGACACAACTCCATGTCCAGTAAATGAGTGGATTACAAAATAAATGGATGGACAGGTTAAAATACCATGTGGCTTACAATAAACATAGAAGTTAGAACTGTTACTTTCTAATTTGTGTTGTGAAACATATGAAATAGACAGGACACTATGAACTTGTGAAATCCACAACATTCTCCTTTGTTTTTATGCAGTTTGGCTCTGTTGCTTGACCAGTGTTGAAGTTAACAATCAAGCCATCCTCTAGCTTCAGTTTCTAATGTGTCTAATTGTAGTATGTATCTACCATTCTTGGTAAATAGCAGTTTTTAAAATATTCTCTAGTATAGCTGATAGATTCAAAACCGAGCAATGTATGTCTTTTTATCTCTACAATAAGAACTTCAGTGGCTAGTCTGAAAATTATTGAATGTCAATTTTCATGAAAGACAAAAGTATAGCATTGCAACAAAATATCTAACCAAACATTACCAAATTTTTTCCAAAGCAGTCAAGCTTATTTGTGTGAATATTAACAATGTACAGAAATTCTGTATTCATAGCAAAATTTCCCAGTTCTATCTTCTGCGACACAACAGAATTCATTACCAAATTGTATCTCCCCTGTGAGTCTTTTTTTTTTAATACGCTACATTTATGAGAGTTAAATGGCCCAGTATGCATTCCCAATGCCCAGTTCATACATATTTGGCCCCTGACTTTAACATTCTACCATCTAACCATCTCCATGAGTTTAAAGTTCTATATCTGACTCAGCTTTCATACTAACTTGCATCACTATTAAAAACATCTTCTTAGATCCAGAACACCCTCTTGATTCCTAAACAACTCAAAATTTAACTATGAGACTCTAGTTATCTATTCTTCAACCACCTCAGAGACCTGAGAGGGATAAATATATCTGATTATGTAGGAAGTGCAGGGGCTGCATCATCCAAAACTAAGAAATGACATAACAGTGGCTGCCTGGACAGTTCCTGTTTTCTCTCCATACGTTACAGCATCAATCTTCAGCCTTTTGGTCCTGTTTCTCTGACAGACATTGATTGTAGAGCAGGGATTATGAAGGATTTACCTACCCTGTCTTGGCAGAGCTAGGCTGTCGACTTCCCTGCTACCAAGTTTTGTCCTTTTTGGACAGCAGTCTGTCTGCAGTTGAAGCAAGGGGTTTTTTCATGCCAAGAGATAGGCTTGCCACTAATTCAACCATCTCACACTGGAGATTCTTCGATGCTTATATTCTACTTGGAGTAGAATAGGGGGTGCTGTCAGGAGCTGATATGTCTCGATATCCAAAAAAAATCTTAATTTAAGACAACATCTTTGAATGCCATATTCTGAAGATCTCTTGGGGTTTTTAAAGATGCCCTATCTATCTCCTGTATTTAGATAAGCAAATGTTGCTTGTCTCTTAACAACTTGATTTCTGAGTAGTTTAGAGAATATCTGTGATAGACTGTGATAGTAGCTAACAAAGTGACACGCTTGCATGACTAGGAGTTTGTATTTCTTAACTATCCTAAACAATTTAAGACGGTTGGTATCAAGAGGCCAGAGCTTCACATTTAATTTTTAAGTATCTCTAGGTACAATAACATTAGGAAGCATTACCTTTAATTTCGTATTAATATACAAAGATCTATTCCAATGTGGCCAAATATACTCTTAATTTTGTATCAATATACAAAGATCAATGCCTATGCAGCCCAATACAATCTTAATATTACATCAATATACAAGGCCAACTATAATCTTAATTTTGTATCAATATACAAAGATCAATACCAATGTAGTCCAATACAATCTTAATTTTGCACAACATACAATGGTCAATACCACTTTAGCCAACTATAATACTAATTTTGTATCAATATACAAAGGTATATGGGCATATTCAATAATCTGTCCTTTCTTCTTGGTCCTTCCCATACTATGTCTATGTCCCATTTTTCTCAAGTCCGTGCACTCCTACATAGGAGAGAAAGAAGGAAGGAAAGGAAAAGGAAAAGAAGAAAGTCCCTGGGTCTAACCTCCAAAACCCATTTAACAGCTTGTAGTCTCTTCCCCTAAATAATAAAGTTTTCAGTTATCATTCAAATAACCAAAGAGGGGGGGGCAGAGAAACACCCTCCCCATCCTCTGGGCTTGGGACGTAGCTCTCTTAAAATGACTTCCTGCTGATTTGGGTCGTAGTAAATCTGTTTGGAGCCCGAACCAGAATGGAAAAATGGTTAAAAAATGTTAGTACAATCCTTTTATGTTCAGTCCTTCTGTGCTCAGCTGTTTAGATGTCCTAAGGAGTTTGTAGGCAGAAGCTGATCTTCCAGGCTTTTTTTTTTGTTGTTGTTGTTGTTGTTCTTTGTTTTTGTGGGTTTTTGTGTTTCTTAGTCTTTTTTTAGTTTTCCCCTCATAGCAAGGAGACACCTTTCACTGGCGGTACTGCCTCGTAGGCCCCCGGTGTATGAAGAGGCTCTTGGCCCTCATGTGACTCCTGAACTGTGGCAAGGGACTGTTATGTAGGGACACTCCACCCCAGAGGAACAAGAGGGAAGGGTTAGGGGGTAGAGGATGGGAGGGTGGGGCTGGGAAGCGGGGAAAGAGGATAATATGATACAGATGTAACCTGAAGCAACAAACAAATAAATTTATTAATTAAAAAAAGCAGGTAACAATTTTAAAACACTGTAAATAAAATAAAGGTTACATATTTATAAACCTCCAAGAGTCAAAAAAAAACTTAGAGCTAAGGTAAAATACATGAAAAATGTGGTGTTAGTCCATGCCTTTAACTTCAGCAGAGATGGGAGGAGCACTATAGAGTTAGTGGTCTTATAAATTCTAGAGTTACACGGAACAGGGTGGTGAGGGTGCACACCCTTAATCCCATCATTCAAGAAGAGTACACCCTTAATCCCAACACACTAGAGACAGAAACAGGCAGATCTCAGAGCTCAAGGTCAGCCTGATACAAAACAAACTCTAAATAGAGAAAAACTTCGATCCAGGAGTGGTGGAACACATCTTTATTCCCTTCAGATGGGAACCACAGGTTTTTGATCCCAATAATTAGAATGCAGAGACAGACACATAGGATTTGGAAGGACCTAAGTTTAAAAGCTACTTACAAAAGGCCTACTCAATACAAACAAATTGTCCTTTGAGATCTCAAAATATATACACTAAGGCTTGTTTAGCTCCAAAATAACAAAATAATTTCTTCTTTAATCCAGATTGAAAGATAATACTTTATATATTGTCAAAAAACCAAATTTGCTTCAGGAGAAATATTACCTGACCCCCCCCCCCCAAAAAAAAAGGGTAATTGTCCCAGAGTTAGGATTAGGGCAGGGCTCTGTTCTTATCTTTCCAGGAGATTCAAAGCATCCATTCAAGGAACCCAGGGACAACTGGACAACAGAAACCTCAACAGAAAACAGAATCAGACACCAAAGAAGACGAGTGGCCCAGATTCAGCCTTGCAGACTCCCTCAATAGCTGTTTCCATCAAAAGTCTACAACCACAACAACTCAAAATCTCTAAGATCGTCCAGCTCTCCACTATCTTAAAGGAAGTGAATGAACCCCAGGAAAAGGCTTCCTCCCTAGGGGAAATGTATAATTCAGAGATTTTTTTTTTTTTTTTTTTGCCGTTGATTTATTTCCAGCCGTGTTGGAAATCACAGAAGCAGGGGATCTGTGCATGTTAGGCATACTCTATACTACTGACCAAATAACTAGACCATGGTGCCCAAGTCATTCACTATTCACAACTTCTCATGAGCCTGTGGCAGGGGAATAGCTTAAGCACATGAGTTTAAGACCAGCCTAGGCAACACAAAAAGGGCTTATGTCAGGGAAAGAAAGTCACAGTTAATGTTATTAGTAATGTCAGAATTCTCAGATGTGCTTATGTAGAAAAAAAGTTTAATATTTTTTATTTTGAGGCAGGGTCTCACTGGCCTGGAATTCAGAGACATCTGCCTGCCTTTGTTTCTTCAGTGCTGGGATCAGAGGTGTGCAACACTGCCATACCTTCCTGGCTTTGTTTTTGAGGCATGTTTTATAGCATGGCCCTGACTCTTCTGAAACTCACTATTGGCTTAGGCTGGTGTTGAACTGCTGATCCTTTGTAGATCAATTTACAGGTTAAAAGTGTGCTTTGATTTATTATGCAGTTAAATAACAAAATTTCTACTGTTCACAGACTAATGGCAGGAATATTAGTCAAGTAACCCAGTCTTGCCAAAGACTGACTTCTGTGAAGAAGTTATTGACCCAAGAGAAGAAAGGAATATTACAATGCTGATCAACTGGGTGCTGCCACAGGAATAACTTATGAATGACAAAAAGCAACTGATTAGATTATTTTTCTCAGTTGTGCAGCCCATGTGTCCATGTCAGGGAAAGTGACTGAATCAGCTGCTACTCAGAGGACAAAGCAGAGTGCCAGAACTGTCTCATCTTCTGCAAGAAAGTCGAAGTCACAAGAGCTGCTCATGGTAAAAGATTATCTGCATGCACATCTACAGCAATATACTTTATGAAGAACATGAAAGAATAAAAATAAAGGATCATGACCCTGAAATATAGTGTGTTAACAATACAAAAAATATCATAAGCACATGCTGAATTGCTAATGCAATCATGGGTGAAGGATGTGTGTGTGTGTGTGTGTGTGTGTGTGTTTGTGTGTGTGTGTGTGTGTGTGTGTGTGTGTGTGTGTG
>CAJQZJ010033504.1:342874-354328 GCA_907164525.1 Lophiomys imhausi | reverse complement strand
GTGTGTGTGTGTGTGTATCCAGCTACACTGGCTGGTCATCAGGCTCCAGGATCCAGCTCTTTGATTCCTAGCACTAACTACTGATGAGGGCTGCAACACGCAGCTTTTACAGAAGTCCTGGGATCCAGACTCAGGTGCTCACCTCTTCAGTGAGCACTTTGCCACCCAAACTACTGCTCCATACTTTTTTGTTGGCTTATCTCTTTTTTTATTTTCTTTTTCTTTCTTTTCTTTTTTTCATATTTATTTCTGTTTTATTTGTATGGGTTTTACCTGGATGTATGTCTGTGTACCACATGTGTGACTGGTGCCCACAGAGGTTACAAGAGGGAATCCGATCTTCTGGAACTAGAGTTGTAGATGGTTGTAAGCCTCCATGTGAGTGATGGGACTCACCCTCTGGAAGAGCACTGGGTGCTCTCCACCTCTGAGCCATCTCTCCAGCCTTCTTTTTTGAGACAAGGCCTCACCATGTAGCTGAGGCTGACCTGTAATCTTGATCTTGCTGCCTCAGGCTACCAAGGAAGTGCTGGACTTACAGGCATGCATATCTGTTTGTTTGTTTTGGTAGGTTGGTAGTAAGATGTGTTGGTTCTTTTTTCTTTTTAATAATGAGTATGTATTTGGTAATAAGAAAAACAGGAAAAAACAGCTTTATTTTGAAAAGATGGCTTGTATTTGACAGCAAATTTCATTTGTTTTTGTCCTTTTATATTGTGACTTGTAATCACAAAAGTTGAAAGCTATATTCATACTTTTATCTTCCTTCATACTATATCAAATTATCTAGCACTTTAATATAGAATTGCTTGTCTGTTTTAAAATGGATGTGCTACCTCATTTTCTGTTTTAGAGAAGAGATCAAAAAGAGTGGGACGAAGTAGAGGGAGACTTGTCAAAAAGGAAGGGCCAAGCCCAACAAGGTAGAGTGCAAGTTCTTCTCTTTTCGCGTTGCTGTGACTTCGTGCTGCTCCTCTCATAAAACTGAAGTGAAGCGAGGCTACAGGCAAGCTAACCCTCGAACACTAAGTAAGAAGGCATCACAGGACTCATTGATCCTGGAGGCGAGGTGTCAGTCTCAACGTTGTAAGGAGAGAATGGTGCCATTTTCTTAGCAGACAAATGGAGACTAGCGAACAGATAGTGAGAATGTTCTGCAAGAACTAGTTGGTGGGGTAAGATGTTTGGATTTTGGATTCAGCTGTACCAGGTTATTGTGTGCTTCTAATTGGCTGCATGTTAGGGGAATGCTATGTAATTTGAATTTCTTTTCATCTCTGTTATGGAATTTCCTATACAGACTTGTTAAGAATTCAGTAAGCTAGGGTTTCTGACAGCATCTAGCAATGATATCCTCAAAAACAGGACCTGGAAGATAAACCCTGTCTCAAAAAACCAAAACAAACAACAGGACTTGGGCCTGCATGACAGCTAAGCAGGTTGAAGTGGCTTGCTGATAAGCCTAATGACCTTAATTTAATCCCCAAAAACCAGATGGGTGGGATGAGACAACCAACTCCTGCAGGTTGTCCTCTGACCTCCACATATAGAAATTTTTTTTTTATTTTAAAAAAAGTTTAAGGGACTATTTTGAGTTCCTAGTTTCTTGGCCTACAATGTAACCTCAATCTTAAAAACAAAACAAACAAACAAAAAACAGGCAAAATAAAACAAAGCCAAAAACCTCATGCTGTGAGTAAGAAACCTGTCTAGAGCCTTATAGAATATCAAATATAAATCTTCCCAGGAATGAAATGGAGAGTGAAACTTTTTAAGTCAATTGGGCCTTGAAGAGTTATTAAGATTTGTTTTGTGGACCTGAAAGATGGCTCAGTGGGTAAAGGCACTTGCCATCAAACCTGATGACCTGAGATTGATCCTGGGGGTCCCACAAGGTGGACTAATCTCCACCCATACCATGGTGTGTGCTCCCCACAAAACACACAGAAAAGTAAATGTGTTTAAAAACAGTATTATTCCTTTAAATGTCTTTATTATTTTTACTTTCACTGACACATTGGCCTTCGAGAATCTTATACAGGTTGAGATAGTCCATCATAGCTGGACTTGAGGTAGCTGGTCACATGTTGGAAAGGGCAATGAATGCCTGAACTCTCAGCTCACTTTCTCCTGTTTATTATGTTGGCCAGCATGGTGCTGCCCACCACTTTTGGTTTGGCCAAAATTTGAATCTTGTTGAGTTCCAATCAGCATGGGCCATCACATCATCAAACTTTGTTGTTGTTGTTGTGGCTCTTGTTATTTGTGTTTCCTTTTTAATGGTTGGATGCATTCCAGGAAGAAAGACTCAAACTCTGTTCTGTTTGCTTATACCTAGGTCATTTCTGCTAAAGTTGAGAGTGAAGAAAATTATTTGGATCCACAGACAAGTGTAACAAATGAAATGGATCCAGGTGGAGTCTTCCAAGAAATGGAAATCTTGCCCAAGACAGGCAAAAATAGAAGAAAGGAATTCCTTCACACTTAAGCATTGTGTATTTCAGCCACCACATGGTCTAAAGACTTATCAAGTAACTCTCATGAGTCCTAGAATTGCCACTGCTTTCTTGACACCCAGTTCTGTTTGGAACCCTTTAAGACCAGAAGTATAAGATAAATGTTTTAAGCAGACTATCTGTAAATCACAAAAAAAAATTGAGAAAAATTCTTCAGAAACCTACAATAAGTCTTTGATAGTTTTGAAATTTTCTATGAGTTATCTTCACCATAAACATGTAGGTTTTGGCTTTTTTTGGGTGTGAGTGGGCAGTTTCAAGACAGGGTTTCTTGTCTTGGAATTTGCTCTGTATACCAGGCACCACTGCCCAGTGGTATTTGCTTCAAATTGGTGGTATAACTATAACCCTACCTAATTTATTTACTTTTGTTAATATTTTATGTATGTTGGTGTTTTTCATTCATGTATGTAAGCGTACCACATATATGCAGTGCCTGTAAAGGCCATTGATCCTCCTGGAACTGGAGTTACAGATGGTTGTGAGCTGCCATGTGGGTTCTGAGAACTGAAATCAGAGTTCTCTGTGAGAGATGCAAGTGCTTGAGGCATTTCTCTAGCCTCTTAGGTTTGTTTGGTTGGTTTTGGTGAGATTGAGATAGCAACTTACTTTGTGGCATAAGCAGTATTAGCCTCCAAAGTGTTAGGATTATAAGCAGGTGTCACTACACCTGCCAATAAATAATTTCTTTTACAAAAGGAAAATTGCCATCATTGTATCAATCCTGCCTGCCTGCCAGCTTGTTTTGTTAAGAAATTATTTTATGATTTTTAATTATGTGTATTGTTGAACCCGCAAGGGGGCTCCCCAAAACCTGATGCCCAGAGACCACCAAAGTCCCGGATTCGTTGCAATACACAAGAGGTTTATGTAGGCCAATGCGCCGGGGTTCTACTACCTCGGTAGAGGAGTGAATGCCATAAAACTGTTTTCAGGCCCTTTAAGTACAAAAGCGGCTACAAAAAAGGTGGGGGCACAAAGGAGTAGCTTTTTTTAGCCTGCCAGGTGATAGCTGCAGGTGGGGATTAAGGAACAAAGAGTATATTAAGTTAGGTGGTGACGCAAGTGGGGAGTGAAAATGAGGAGTCAGAGGGGAGTGAAAACAAACCAGCCAGCTATGCAAGTTTTGACATTTTCAAGGACTGAGTTCTGTGGAATGTCTCCTGAAGAAGTGAGGTCAGGGTCTTATGAAGGAGGAGAAGACCAGGTATTCATTAATTTTTACAGTCTTGCATTCCCCTCTTCTTCAAGTGAATGATTTCAATCTTGAAATCAGTGGCCTGATTCTTCGAGTGGGATCTCGGCATATTGTTGTCTTAGCATTAGCACTTGAACAGCGCTGATCCATTCTCTAACAAAGGAAACGAGTCGGCTTAGTATGCAAGGCCCTAGGGTGAATAGGAGGAAAAGGATAACAAGGGGTCCCATCAGTGTAGATATTAAAGTGGCAAACCATGGGGCTTTATTAAACCATGACTCAAACCATCCCTGGGAACTTGGTCTTTCTTTTTGTCTAGCAGCTATCCTTTCCCTTAGTTTATTCATAGAGTCAGTAATGACTCCAGAACGATCTATATAGAAACAACATTTTTCTTTTAGGGCAGCACATAACCCTCCTTCTTTTAGAAATAGAAGATCTAACCCTCTCTGATTCTGCATGACTACCTCAGACAGTGAAGATAAGGATTCTTTTAACTTTGAAATGGAATCTTTCAGTACTTATAGGTCAGTATCTATTTCTTGATGTAACCTAGCATAGTATCGTGGTTGCTGTGCTAAAGCCGCGGCATCTGTTTTCTATTCTGGTTGCCACTCCTTTACCCAATAGTACAGCCAAAGTATGGCCCCCCTCATAGGCATCTAAGGAGAAAGAGTCTGGGTGGTAGATTAGCCTAGGAAATAGTTGCAGCAACATGCAGAACTCATTAGTTGTGTTCAACACAGCTAGCGACACACATGGAGCAAGCCCTGGTACTGCACATCCACCATCCATTGTCAGGTGGGATGAGGTACCCAGAGGAGTAGGAGTCGGTGACATGTTCAGTTCTATTGCAAAGGTGATGTTGGGAGGGGGATGGAGTGCCTACACAGACTACTTTTCCTGACACTGAGGAAAGGGATATCTTGGCTCCCCCACCTTGTTTCCATTTACATTGTTCGGAGGAGGGGGTGGTGTTTATTTCAGCATCCACCCCAACTGCTTCATAATAGGGTGGCAGGGCAGTGTAGCAAAGCCAGCAACACTTAGCTGCCTCTGGGTTAGTGGCATTGAGAACCTGGTAAGTACCTGTGACTATATTTACCATTCTCATTTGGGTGGATAGGTCAAGAGATGAGGTGGGGACAGGTGTTAGCATCCTCGACCGTTGTTGACTTTCTGAGGTTTGAGTGACTGCTCTGGGAACCAGAACCCCATGGTTAAGGACTGAGTTAAGTCCAATGACAGTGGGCAGTGGGGATTCAATTTTTAGTCTTAGAGTGAAAATCATTCCATCATCATGTCCAGCGACATATAATCTTAGGCCCCATGTTATTTTTCTTATCCATTGAGTTGTAAGTTTTTTCCTGCCTCTGTGAACTGGAAGATAAGGGGGTTACAAGTAAAATTAAGACAAAGGCCTGTTCCTTCCCAGTCTCCTCGCTGTGGATCTACTTGGACGGAAACCCCATATTGGACAAAGGTAGTACCACCGAGAGGCCTAGTACAGGTGTGTTGACTTAGCCCTAGTTGTTTATATTCATAACCCCGACTTGCCTGTATTAAGTCACTCTTTGAGTTAAGCCAGTAAGTATCCCCTGTCGTCTCACAACCCCAGGCACCACAATAGAAGGTTTCAATCTCCCCACATGTGCAGCTTTTTTCTCTAGAGTTATTTCTAGGGCATACATAAATTGGGTTTCTTTTTCTTTTTTTTTTTTTTTTTTTTTGTAGTTCATTGCATAGCTGGGGGTGTTTGCAACTGAATCCTCTACCTCTTAGCCTGCTCCCAGAACATGGCTTGTGCGAGCAGGTTAGCTTTCCATCACATTCAGGCAGCCCTTTTTTTGTTGGGTCCTTTCCCCCGTCAGATAATAATCAGGGATTTCCCAGTAGCCTAGCCATGCAGCCAATTTGCACAAATCAGGATGCAATTCTGGCCACCATGTCCAGGGCGAAGCTAGGGTAGAATTAGACCAAACCACATATCCTGTTTGGGATAAGACCTGCCAAGTGAGGCATTTGGGCACATGGGGACTGGGGAAACTCACAGTCAGCTGGGTAAGCAAAAGGGTAGTTAAGAGTTCAAGGATCATTGGAGCTTGAGCTTGAGAGGGTTGGAAGTGCAGTAATCTCGCCATTCTGCTGAGGCTTTAGGTGTTTTTTATCACGTGGGAAGTGTGGATCCAAGCTGAGATTCCATCAATCTTGACAGCAGTTGGGGTGGTTAGCAGGATAACATACGGCCCTTTCCATCTAGGATCCAGATTCTGTGAATGATGTCGAGGAACGTAGACAAAATCCCTGATC
This sequence comes from Lophiomys imhausi, assembly GCA_907164525.1. NCBI lineage: Eukaryota > Metazoa > Chordata > Mammalia > Rodentia > Muridae > Lophiomys > Lophiomys imhausi. The sequence continues at coordinate 348,304 of CAJQZJ010033504.1, read as the reverse complement.
TGGAATGGGTGAGCAGTCTCCGGGGTGCCTGGTCGATAGGCGTCAGCAAGCTGCGTCCACACCTCCTTCTAGACCAGTTGGAGTCCCTTTAATCTAGCATATTAATCATTGTTATGACAACAGCTAGGGTCAATTTTTCTCTCAAGGGTGAGCAAGGGAGGGGGAGTGCCATATAAAATCTCAAAGGGAGTAAATGGAAATGAGACAGGGTGTTCCTTACATGGAACAAGGCCAAAGGGAGAAGTACCATCCAGTCTGTACCATCAGTTTCCAAGGACAATTTAGTCAAGGTCTCTTTTAGAGTTCTATTTATTCTTTCTACCTGTCCTGAGCTTTGGGGTCTATATGCACAATGTAACTTCCAATCAATCCCCAAATACCTGGCCACTTCCTGACTAATCTGGACAGTAAAGGCTGCCTGTTGTCTGACCCTAGTGCCTTAGGGGCCCTAAAGCGGGGAAATATTTCTTCTAGGATTTTTTTTTAGCCACCATATAGGCCATTTCATTTTTGGTGGGAAAGGCTTCTACCCACCCTGAAAATGTATCAATGAAGAATAACAGATATTTGTTGCCATACCTGGCAGGACACACTTCAGTGAAATCAACTTCCCAGTAGGCCCCTGGCCTATCTCCACACAGTCTCTTACCGTGTTCTGTCTTATCCTGACTGAGATTGACCTTCCGGCATGGTATACAGGCTTGGACAACATTTTCTGCTATCTTGTGAAGTCCTGGAATCTCATAGTTATTTTTGATAATTAGAATAATTATTTTTTTTTTTGTACCCAAGTGAGTCCACCGGTGCATCTGTTTTAACATCTCTTCTGTCTCTTTTGGGCTCATAGTCTGCTTACCGTTTTGAAGTTGTGGTGGGGACTCTGTTTCATTAGGGTCTACAGCGAGTAATTCAAGTAAGTATCTCCCAAAGCCACTTCTCGGGAGACCCGATCTGCCATATTGTTTCCCTCAGCTGTAGGGGACCTGTCCTTTTGATGACCTGGACAGTGGATGATGTTTACTTTAGTTGGCAGCATGAGGGCAGCTAGTAGAGCCAGGATCTCTCGTTTATTTTTAATGTCCTTTCCAGCTGAAGTGAGGAGCCCTCTTTGTTGATAAATGGCCCCATGTATATGGGCAATAGCAAAAGCATATCTACTATCTGTGTAGATATTTATCTTTGTCTGTTTTGTAATTTCAAGAGCTTTTGTGAGGGCAATCAGTTCAGCTCGCTGTGCTGAAGTCCCTTGGGGAAGAGCTGCGGCCCAAATGACCCAGTTCCCATCTACAACCCCTGCCCCCGTCTGGTGCTTACCTTCTTCAAGAAAGCTGCTCTCATCAGTGTATCAAGTGGCTTCAGCATTAGGGAGCAGCTGGTCAGTGAGATCTGTACGAGTCCCATGAGCTTCTGCCAGTACTTGTCGGCAATCATGAATGATAGCTGATCCTTCTAAGTCAGGGTCGGGGAGCAGGGTGGCTGGGTTAAGCCCTGTGGCATGCGTAAACTTGATGTGGTCTAAATTCAGGAGGAGTGAGTTATCCTGGCATTTGTCAGCCACCTCTCAGGAGGCTGGCATGCTATGCTTTCTAGGGCATGGGGGACCATAATTGTAAGGTTTTGTCCCAAAGTCAACTTGTCAGCATCTCTGACTAAACCCACCACAGCAGCCACTATCCATAGGCAGTTGTGCCATCCTGTTGCCACAGAGTCTAATTTTTTTGACAGATATGCCACGGGCCAATTCCATGGACCCCGTCTCTGAGTCAGGACTCTTTAGCTATCCCTTTATTTTCAGCTACATACAGATGGAATGGCTTAGATACATCAGGCAGTCTTAAGGCTGGAGCTGATAGCAGGGCCCATTTAATTCTGTCAAAGGCCTCCTGCTCTTTCTCTCCCCAAAAGAAAGATGCACTCTCCTTTGTGAGCGGATACAGAGGGGCAGCCTGCTCTGCGAACCCTGGTATCCATAGCTGACAGAAGCCCTCAGTTCCCAAAAATTCTCTGACTTGTCAGGGAGTCTTGGGGGCAGGTATCTGAGCCACTGTGTTTTTTCTAGCATCTGACAACCATCTCTTTCCATTTTTGATTAGATATCCCAAGTAACTGACCTGTTGTTGACAAATCTGGGCCTTTCTGGCTGAGTCCCGGTATCCCAGGGATCCCAGCTCAGTCAGCAGGCTTTCAGTTCCCAGAAGGCAGTCTTCTTTGGTCTCTGCTGCTAGAAGAATGTCATCAACATACTGAAGTAATGTTACCTGGGGGTTGGAGGCCCTGAAATGGCCCAAATCTTGGTGAAGAGCCTCGTCGAAGATGGTGGGAGAGTTCTTGAATCCCTGTGGCAGGTGTGTCCAAGTTAGTTGTCCAGATGATCCTGAGGCTGGGTCTCTCCATTCAAAGGGAAATATAGACTGGCTAGATGGGCTAAGCTGTAAGCAGAAAAAGGCATCTTTTAAGTCCAATACTGTATACCACTTTCGCTGAAGGGGAAGGGTGCTAAGGAGGTTGTATGAGTTGGGCACTGTAGGGTAAAGATTGGCAACCCTTTTGTTAACTTCCCTTAAGTCCTGAACTGGCCTATAATCATTGGTCCCAGGCTTTTGAACCAGGAGCAGAGGGGTGTTCCATGCTGACTGACATTTAACAAGGATCCCGAGCTTGAAGAGCCGCTGTATGTGTGGGTGGATGCCATCCCTGGCCTCTTTGTTCATGGGATACTTGTGGACTGAAATGGGGGTGGAGGTAGCTTTAACCTCCACCACCATGGGTGGGCAATGTTTGGCCATTCCTATGCCAGTAATTTCAGCCCAGGCTGAGGGAACCTTGGCCATCCATTCCTGCATATCCGCTGTTTGAAGAGGGGGGTTTTCGAACAGCCTATGTTCATCTTCCAGCCTCATAGTGAGGACCTGAAGCTGCCTCCCCTCTCTGTCAGTCACTGATGGTCCTTCTGTTTGGAAATGAATTTGGGCTCCCACTTTAAAGAGCAAGTCACAGCCCAGGAGTGGATAGGGGCACTCAGGAATCATAAGGATCGAATGGGATACCCTGCCCATGCCCAAATCCACTGTTCTTTGGGTAGTCCATGCGTATTGCTCCCTGCACCCAGGAACTCTTAGTGGATAGTGGTCCTTCTGTTCAGAGGAGGACCAAATGCTGAGCCCCAGTGTCCACCAGAAACTGGACGGGTTTCCCCTCCACATTGAGAGCTACCCTAGGCTCAGGGAGGGGGTCCGAGCCCTTATTCCCTTATTCTTCTTCTTCTAAAGGCATAATTTTCTCTCTGGGGGTCCTCCCCTCTTCTTCTTGGTGCAATCCTTGAGCCAATGTCCTTTTTCTTTGCAGTAGGCCCATTGGTCCTTGTCTAACGGTTGCCTCTTGCCCTTTCCCTCATCTTTCTGACCTCACATGTCTCTCTGGTCCCTTTCATTTACTACAGTGGCCAGGATTTTACTCAAATTTCTTTCCTATCTTTTTTCTCTTTTTAAATCTCATTCATCCTGTTCCCTACATTTTCTCTCCTCTTTTTCTTCCTCTGTCTCTCTTTTATTGAACACCTTATCTGCTTCTCTAACCAAGTCCTGGAGCAAGAATCCCTGTAGGCCCTCCAGCCTCTGTAGCTTTTTTCTAATATCTAGAGCCGACTGATCAATAAAGGCCATGGCTACCATAGCCTTATGTTGCTCAGAGGTAGGTACATACAGAGTAAATCTCCAAAAAGTTTCCATCAATCGTTCTAGAAACACCATTGGTGACTCAGTTGGTCCCTGAGCCACTTCTCTTACCTTAGCCAAATTGGTGGGCATCTAGCAGCATCCCAGAGACCTGCCACTAATTCCTGATGGTAAACCTTCAGGTGTTCTCTACCTTTAGGCGTATTAAAGTTCCAGTCCGGTCTATTTAAAGGGAAGTCTGCATCAATCTCTTTGGGAAACTGAGTTGGTTGCCTGTCTGTGCCAGGCACATTTTACTGGCTTCAAGAAGCACCCGCTGTCTCTCCTCTGTGGTGAGGAGAGTTTGCAGGAGCTGCTGGCAATTGTCCCACGTAGGCTGGTATGAAAAGACAAGGGATTCTATCAGGGAAGTCAAAGCCTGCGGGTTCTCAGAGAAAGAGGGATTATGAGTTTTCCAATTATAGAGATCTGCTGCAAGAATGGCCAATACTGAAGCGGCTGGTTCCCCTGGTCATCAGGGGGACCGTACTCCCTGAGTGGGACTGCAGTGGAGTCTGGTGTAGGAGCCCTCCGACTCCTGGTCCCTGTGGCAGAGCTCCCTCCCTCTGCTCCTGGCAAGGGTTCTAGTGGGGCCAAGGGCTGGGGATAGGTTGGGGAGGGTGCGTCGGAGCATGTGAGTGGCGCAGAACAGGGAGCTGAGGGAAGCTGCAGGGGCGGGTCTAGGAGGAGTATCTCCTCTGTTTGGGTGTTGGGGCAAATCTCTTTGGACTTCTTTGGGGACCCCATAGTTTGGACGGGCTCCTTCTCTGCTGGAGTCTGCTTCAGAGCGAGGACCTCAGAAGGGGAGTGTGAAGGAGATGGTTCTGTAGCTGGAACAGGAGGCATAGAGAGTGCAGGAGATTGACCTGTGAAAGAAGCAAAAGGTCGAACCCACGGATGAGGGGAGACCAGCAGAGCCTCCCACACCAAGACATAAGGCATTTGATCTGGGTGCCCATGGGGTCGTGAATTAAAAATTTTAGACCTAACCTGTCTAACTTTGTCTAATGAAAAAGATCCTTTGGGTGGCCACCCAACCTGAAATGTAGGCCACTCTGAGGCACACAGAGTTTGCCATCTCCTTTTTAAAATTATGACTGACAGGTCATGTGCCCTATTTTTAACTTCAGTCTAGTGGCTCAGGGTTAAAGACAGAGGAGTCCTCAGAGCCTGTCCCATCGTCAGATTGTCATGGAAAAGGAGAATAGTTACAAATTACAAATGAGGAGACAGAACAACACAGGACACAAACAATAGGACACAAGCTGCGAAATCGCCTTCAGAAATGGTCTGGAGCCTCCTAAGAGGTTCCGCCGGTTGACGGAACTACTGGCTACAGGTACAGATACCAGAATTAATTCCGGCTACTCAGATGCTGGAGCAACTGTCTACAGACAGTGATTCACAGAGAATAGACAGATAAACAAACAAGTAGCTCAGAATAGACAGATAGACAAACAGAGTGCTCGAGCATGTGTACCTCCGAATCCTAGAGTCTTGGGGTCTGGGGGCATTCAGGCGTTTCCCAGCCAATGCACCAAATGTTGAACCCGCAAGGGGGCTCCCCAAAACCTGATGCCCAGAGACCACCAAAGTCCCAGATTTGTTGTAATAGACAAGAGGTTTACTTAGGCCATCGCACCGGGATTCTACTACCACCATAGAGGAGTGAACACCGTAAAATGATTTTCAGGCCCTTTAAGTACACAAGCAGCTA
>CAJQZJ010033504.1:306915-320432 GCA_907164525.1 Lophiomys imhausi | reverse complement strand
CTTCCCTTGTCTTACCTATGGTTGACTTCCTTTTCGTTGCCTTGCCTTTTCTTTCCTTGCCTATCTGGAGAAGCACAAATATGGTTGCACTTCCCAAAATGCAGCGGGCCTTCCGGCCGCTACGCCATCCAGCTGCGCTGTCCCACCACTGTGGCTTTGTTAAGAGTGTATCCTGCTCCCACAGGTCTGCAACCCTTTGCTAAATAGCTGGGATGCCTGTGTGGGATCTGGGGGCCTAGGAAGCTGGTGAGTAACCCTGTCTGGGGTTCGGATTTGCCCACTGGGTATTTGAGTGGCTCTTACCCTGTCCCTGTCCCTCTCCTGGTGACATTTCCCAATTCCTGGATTCAGAGGCTTCTTCCATTGGTCTGTTTTGCTGAGTGTCCGAGAGAGGGGAGGAGAGTCCTGCCCAGGGACTTTTAATGGTCAATGGGTATCTGGGTGAAACACAGCGGGTTTGAGTCACTCAGATTGTTGTTCAGCATCTTATAACTCTGTGGCTTTATGGCTGCCCCCCCCCCATTGAAAATGTGTCCACGTGCTCTCCTGCCATCTTGGATCCTCTTTTCTCCTAGTTCTTGAAGTACCTCTTTCAGTAATAAAAAAAGTTGCCCAATTCCTTAATCAATTAACATTTTGGAGTATTTCATATTACCAGTGATAAAACTGTGTATTGAAATCACTACATATGAATTTCTAATGTGTATTTTACTTTACCTTTAGGTCAAACTATTGTGATGCAGGGACAGAATTAGCCCCTTTATAATGTGTACGATGTACAAATCACAGAAATGTGGTTGGTCATGATTTTTCATTAAAAAAAAGACTGGATAATGTCTTTTTTAACATTTATTTAATTTTCAAGTTATATGTCAGTCATAGTTTCCTCCCTCCTCCCCCTCTTTGTCCCACTCTCCTACCCTCTTCCCCCTTACCCTCCTATCTGCTTTTTTTAAAATTTAAGGTGAAGCTTCCCCCCAACAGCTCCCCCTTTTAGCCCAATTAAAGGATCATTTTCTTATAACAATAAATACAATACGAAATGATAAGAATAGTTAGGCCACAATTATAAAAATTATAAGGTATAACATACATTCTCAATGTCTAGTCCATACATATTTGAAAACTTATATTAATATTTTTCTATATCTATGTCAATGAGCTAAACATTGTATACCTAACTCAGTTGTCATCCTAACTTGCACTACCAACTTAAAAAACATTTTCTTAGAACTTGAACATCCTTTTAATTCCTAAACAACTTAAAATTTAACTGTGAGACTATAACTATCTAGTCTTCACCCACATCAGAGAACTGACAAGGATAAATATATCTGAATATACAGGATGTGCAGAGCCAGCAGCTTCCAAAACTAAGAAATGACTGACAACTGGCTGCTTGTAGAGTCCTCATCTCTCAATACATTGTAGCATCTATCTTCAGTCTTTTGGCCCAGTATCTCTGACAGACATTAATTGTAAAGCAAGAATTATGAGGGATTTGCCTATCCTGTCTTGGCCGATCTAGGCTGTTGACTTACCTGCTTTCAAGTTTTGTCCTTTCTGGACAGCATTCTGTCTATAGTAGAAGGAAGGGATTTCTCTTGCCCAGTGACAAGCTTGCCACTAATGCGGCCATCACCAAATAGAGATTCTTTGATGCTCATCATCTACTTGGAGCAGAATTGGGAGTGCTGTCAGGAGCTGATATGTCTCAATATCAAAAAATCTTAAGTTAAGAAAACACCTTTAAATACCATATTCTACAGATCTCTTGATGTTTTTGAAGACCAGCTATCTATCTCTGTATATATGGATAAGCAAATGTTGCTTGTCTCTTAGCAACTTGATTTCTGAATAACTTAGAAAACATCTGTGATACACTATGCTAGTACCTAACAAAATGACAAGTTTGCATGACTATTAGTTTGCATTGCTTAATTAACCTAAACAGTTTGTGACAGTTGCTACCAAAAGACTAAAACTTCACATTGCATTTTTAAGCATTACATAGGTACAATACCTTAAAAAGAATTAAACTTAATTTTGTATCAATATACAAAGATTAATACCAATGTAGCCAAATATAATCTCAATTTTGTATCAATATACAAGAGCATATTCACTAACCTATCCCTTTTCCTTTATCATTCCTATATTATGTCTGTATCCCACTTTTTTCAAGTCTTTTCCCCCATGCACAGAAGAGAAAAGAAAAATAGAGAAATCCCTGGGTCTCACTTCCAAAACCTTACTTAATAAGACCACTTAACAACTTATAACCAATTCCCCTAAATACCATCAAATGACTAAAGAAAAAAATTACCCATTCCACATTCTGGGAATGGGATGTCGCTCTATTAAAATTGCTTCCTGCTGATTTGGGATGTAGGAAACATGTCTGGGGCCCAAATAAGAATGCAAAAATAGTTAAGCAAGTTAATAGTAACATTTCATGTGCAGTCTTTTTGTGATCAGCTATTTTAATGTCCTGAGACATTTGTAGTCAGAAGCTGAACTTTGGGCAGGAAAGTTTAGGGCTTTACTGAAGTCCTGGCCAGAACAGTCTGTGGGGCTGACCCATCTTAGTTAGCCATTTTTGAATTGTTCTAGTTGTAAATTTTTTTGGGGAAACGACTATTGAGGCAATCTGAGAGGCTGCTCATCTGGGCTACTTGTCTTCTTTGCTTTCTGGTCCCTTTTCTTCAGAAGTTTCAGTTGTCCAGTTGTCCCTGGACTCCTTAGATGGATGATTTTAATCTCCAGGAAAGATAAGAATAGAACCCTGCCCTAATCCTAACTCTGAGGTGTTACTTTTTTGGTAGGTAATATCTTTCTTAGATCAAATTGGGGCTATTTTTTGACAATATAAAAAGTATTAACTTTCAATTGATATTTTAAAAATTCTTTTGATATTTTGGAACTAAACATACCTTTAATTGTACATATTTTAAGATCACAAAGGACAATTCACTTTGAATTTCAGCATGCCTTTTGCAAGCAGCTTTTAAACTTAAATCATCATAAATCCTATGTGCCTGCCTCTGTCTTCCAAGTGTGGGATCAAAGGCATGTGCCTCCCAATTGTTAGGATTAAAGATGTGCACCACCACCCCTGGATCTAAGTTTTTCTCTACTTGGAGCTTTCTATTTGTCAGGATAGCCTTGAAGTAAGAGATCTGCATTTTTCTCTCTCCAGTGTGTAGGGATTAAAAGTGTATGCCTGTGAAGTGTTGGACTAAAGGTGTGAACCATTACCACCCTGTTTATTGTAACTCTAGAATTTAAAGACAACTAACTCTATAGTGATCCTCCTGTCTCTGCTGGAATTAAATGTCTTTTTAAACTTAGAATGATTTTGCCTAGAGGACAGAACAAAGTGTTCCTAGATGCATACCAACAGTACATATCAAATTGTTGGATGTGAATTTTAAAGAGAGCAATAGGAATATATAGGAGGATTTGAAAGAAAGAAAACAAAGGGGGAAATGATGTAATTATATTATCTTGAAATTTTTAAATTAATTTAAAAGTAAAATAACAAAATAAAAATATATTAAAATAGATGGTTAGGAGGAAAAAAATAAGATAAAAAGTCTGTGCTGCCCTTGCAGAAGACTTGAGACCAGTTCCCAGCATCATGTTGGTTGGCTCACCATTGTCTATGACTCTAGTTTCTAGGGGTCTAATGTGTCTGGCTTCTGCAGGCACCTAAACTTACATGCACAGGAGAACACATCTATACATGATTAAACATAATAAAACAGTAAATAATTAAATAATTAAAAATATTTTTAGACATGATTTCTCTGTGTCCCCCCGGCTGTCCTAGAACTTGCTTTGTAGACAAGACTGGCCTCAAACACAGAGATCTGCCTACCTCTACCTCCCAAGTGCTGGATGACATGTGCCATCATCACCTGGCAAAAACAAATCTTAAATCTTAAAAAAAAAAACAATCCCTCACCTGCCCCTAGAGACATTGCAGATGTGATTGCTGTGTCACATTTGCATCAGAAGGTGACAGAGAGCAGAGTATCTACAGTCAGTGTTCTGACCTATGAACATCTGAAATATTAGTAACCTAACATTCCCTGAAAAAAAAAAAGGTGAGCCTAAGACCACTATCAGTCCGGTGCTAGGGGTCTGGACAGGGAGTTAGCCTAAGGCAACCAACAGTCTGGTACCAAGCAGGCCAGGATGGGCTTCCAGGACAGGAAACAAGTCAGAGACTAGAAGATCTCCACTTGGGACCAGAGGCCACAGGAGGGAGTGAGCCCAAGATAGGTGGCCATGTGGATGAGCCAGGTAAAGTAAGCCCAAGACAACCATCAGACTGGTGTCTTGGGGCCTGAACAAGGAACTGAGATAAACACCAGTCCAGCACTGCACAGGCTTAGGGTTGGGCAGATCATGCTTGAGATGACCCCTGCCTGGCACCATAATGCATAAGTGGGCCATTACACTTCTGAGACCCTAGTCACTCAGAGACCCTGGGCACCACTAAGGGGAGCAAATAAGTGGTGGAGAAATGGAAGAGAAAGAGAAACATAAGGATGTGAGCAATGAAGAGAGGCAGAACTGGGGTCTCAAAGATAGTGCAGAACAGCCTGATGTGAGTTGTTGGTGATGCTAGCAGGGACCATGGTGGGGTCCTGCCCTGTGCTGCCACTGGGGACCACGTCTGGGTCTATGGCTCTGCAGTTGTAGGGGTCTGTTACCACCTAAAGCCAGGTGGATATCCTTGGTCTTGGCTGCTACCCAGGGACATGTTGATGTCTGAGGACTGTAGAACTGCTCCCATCACTCTTCTGGGCATCATGGGAGACCCGGTCCTTCAGGCATGATAGCAGGAGAACTGTCCCTGCCCCTAGTCATCTGCAGTACTTGGGAAAGCAGCACCCTCCAACTCTGTCCACCCATGCACATTCCGGGAATTGCAAGTGAGTTGGCCCTTAGGATATGTGCATGGGAGAGCTGGTCCTATCACTCATCTCCATGTGATGGCATGGGTGAGGAAGAGATACCCTCACCCTGCCTTGCACATCATCACCTGTGGGAAGAGGCAGAGACCTTCCCTGTATTCATGAGAGCAGGATAACTATCCCTGCCCTTCACCAGATGCAGCACTCCTGCACCTAACCGGGCAGCACAGTAGAGCTGACCATGGTAGTTGGGGGCATGGGAAGGACAGTTTTAAGGGCATGAGTGTTGGAGAGCTGTCCCTGCCATTTCTCTGCCATTAAGTGACATGGAGGAGAGATGCCCCCCACACCCCTTTGTTCCTTGCAACCTATGGCGGTTAGGAGAGCTGGCCCCAAGGTCATCAGAGTGGGAGAGTTGGCCATGCAGTTGCCTGGAATGCAAAGTAGAGCTGGTCCTAGATGTGGGGTTGCAGGTGAGCTGGTCTTGAGGGAGTGAGTGCAAGAGAAACAGATCTGCCTGTTGTCTTCTGGGAAGTGATGTGGACAAGGGAGACTTATCTTCCTCCCCTCATTCCTCACCAGCAGATGGGAGAGCTGCCAATTGGAGAGCTGCCAATGGGAGAGCTAGCTGTGTCCCTTACTAGTTGCAACAGTCAGGAGAATGGTCCTGAACCTCCTCTGGGCAGCAGGGTAGAGCTGGCCATGGTTGGAGGGGTTGCAGGTAATCTGGCCCTGAGGGTGAGAGAGTGGGAGAGCTGTCAAGCTGACCATCTCAGATACCTCTGAGGCCCAGATCCAGGGATTTGAATTGGCCCACCAAAACATCTATCTATTCCATCTGCAAACCACTGAAGTATATCAAGTAGTTAGTCTTATAGATCCAAAACTATAGGATCTCCATGACACAGGACAACAGGGTATCTGAGAGGAGTCCCAGTGAAGTTTCAGTATTGATAAAATAGCAGAAGACAGAGGCCTCTAACAGACCAATGACTCACTGCAATGAACATTTGCAAGCACAAAAATGTGGACAAAAGGGAATACTGTAGGACACATTGTGACACACTACAGCTTCCACAATGAGATTTTTTTATTCTCAGTTTGTGGGGAGGTTGCAATTATGGAGGGCATGTATGAAGGGAGGGAGAGATGAATGGTATTGAGGTGTATGATGTGAAGTTTACAGAGAACCAATTGAAAGTTAAAGGGGAAAAATGCCCTAAGTCCTGACCCAGAGGCCATTCTTAATTGCACACTGTTGACTAACTTAACAGCAGTACTTGTTCATGTCACTTTCTTTTTATCCAATTATAAAAATTGGACATCAGCTTTTTACTCTTGACTCTAATTTTTAAAGATTTTTTTTTTACTTTCAAGCAGTGTTAATTGTGAAATTGAAAATATAAAATTCTCCACATAGCTGCCATGCCATCACACACAGCTTTCTTTGGTTATCAGCAATCCACTACCAGAGTGGAATATTTATTTCAAGTGGAGGATCTACATTGACATATCATAAACACCCAAAGTTCACATTAGAGTTCACTCTCAGTGTTAGACATTCTATTGGGCAAATATCTAACACTACCCTTCATTCTGGTGTCAAGCATAGGATTGTCATTGCCCTGATATAACCTGTGTTCTCTCTGTTATGTAATCCTTGATACTGAACATCAAGCTATCACAATCATTGGCATTTTTGTTGTTTTCTTGACTCCCATAGATCCATGTAACTGGAAATATATTATACACATCTCAGACTGGATTCTTTTACTTAGTTATATGCATTTGCATTTCCTTTCTTTTTTTATGTGCTGATAGCTTATTTTTAAGCATTCCATTTATACAAGATTTATTTATTTTCTGTGTATGAGTGTTTTGCATGCATGTATGTATGTGCACCATGTGCATACAATGTGCCTGCAGAGGCCAGAACACAGAGTAGGATCCATTAGAACTGGAGTTCCCGATGGTTGTGAACCTCCATGTGTGTACTCAGAACTGAACTTGGGTACTCTGCAAGAACAAGTGATCTTAAACACTAAGCCATTTCTCCAGTACCTATTTTTGTTTTTTATTATGTTCATTAATCCCAAAAGACATCTTAGCTGCTTCTAAGTTGTAGCAACTATGAATAAAATTGCTGTAAGCAATTTTTTTTGTTATGTGTGGGTTTTTGTTATGTATGTAAGTTTCCAACTATTTGAGATCAAGAAATAACTGCTAACTTGTGTAGTGTAGTGATGCAATATTGGACAGAAGTCACTTAAGGGAGGAAAAGTTCTTTTCAGCTCAAAATTTCATTCAGAGGGATTCAAGCCATCATAGTAGAGAGGCACAGCCAACGTGCTCTCTCTGTGGCAGTTGTTCCTTTATATGTTGTCATTTCAGGAAGCAAAGAGAACCGGCCAACACTATGGACAGATACAAACTTTATAGTCCTGTTCTACTGACCTGACCCTCTTTCATTAGCTAGATCCCAACTGCTAAAGTGTCTACATTCTTCAAACTGTCACAAGCTAGAAACAAAGTACTTAAAACATGAGCACATGGAGAGGAGGGTTTCAGAATGCAAACTGCAACATATGGGAAGGGCAAGTTTTGTTTTTTAAGAAACAGGCAAACTTTCTTTCAAAATAGCTGTGCCAATTTGAATTCTTTCTGGTTCCTGGTACTCAGCATCCTCGTTAGCATTTGGCAGTTCCAGTGATCTTGACGTTGGGCATTCTATCCAATGTATAATGCAAATCCATCTTTCCATTAATTCTTTGACATTCATGCCATACTTTTTTAAAAGGAATTTCTTTTCTTTTTTTACATTCCAATCTCCATCCACTTCCCTTCCCTCTTCCCAACCCCACCCTCCTACCCCCTCTCACCCCTAACACCAACCCACCTGGTACCCCAAGCTGCATCAGGACTAAGTGTCTCCTCCTCCATAGAGGCAAGATAAGACACCTCTGCTAGGAATATGAGCTCCTGAGGGAGGGAACATCATCCAAGTCTGGGATATATTATTCTGATTGTTAGGAGATCCACTTGAGGACCAAGCTTCATATATGTGGCCTCAGTCCCTGCAAGCTCTTTGCATGGTGGTTCAGTCTCTTTAAGCCTCCTTGTGTCCGAGTTAATTGACTATTTGGGTCTTTTGGTAGAGTCCTTGATCCCTCTGCCTTCCTCAAGACTCACCGATCTTTGCCTCATTATTTGCTGGATAAAGTTTCTCAGATGGCAGCAACACTTGGTTCCTGCCCAGATCCCTCCCTCCATCCATTTCCAATTTCTATTTTATTTTCCCTGCTTAGAGGGATTCAAGCGTTATCCCTTGAGCCCTCCTTGATACTCAGCTTCTCTGGGTCTGTGGATTGTAGCATGGTAATCCTGTAAGTATTGGCTAATATCCACTTATGGGTGAATAAATACCCTGTGTGTCTTTTTGAGTCTGCATTAGCTCACTCAGGATGATATTTTATGGTACCATCCATTTGTCTGCAAATTTCATGATATACTTGTTTATGATAGTGGAGTAGTTTTCCATTGTATAGATGTACCATAATTTCTTTGTCCATTCCTCGGTTGAGGGATATCTGGATTGTTTCCAGGTTCCCTTGATAATATCCATCCATCACTATCTCCACCTCTTTCAGTGCACCTGACCCCATCTCCCTCCTGACTTCATGTTCTATTTTTCATTGTTATCTTTAATAGCCTCTCAAGTTCAATTAGTTTTTCTCATATGGGTATGGGTGTATGTCCACTCATCGGGGCATAGACAACCAACAAAAAGTACTTTTTATTATATTTTCATAGATTGTTCCTTTAGCACCGTATCTAAAAGGTAATCTGTGCAAACAAGGTTAAAAGAATTTCTTCATCTTTCATCTTATAGGATATTCACAGTTGTTTGTTTTATATTTATAGCTATGATTTATTTAAAAATTTTTTAGAATTTTTATTTTATATATATGAATATTTTACTTGTAGATCTATTTGTACGAGCACCACATGCAAGCCTGGTGCCTTAGAGTCTAGAAAGGGGCATTGAATGCATTAGAACTGTTGTTACCAACAGCTGTGTGCCATCATGTGGGTTCTGGGAACTGAACCTGGGTTCTCCATAAGAGTAACAAGTGTTTTTTAACACTAAGCCAATTCTGCCGTCCCTATTTTGAATTAAATTTTACAAAGGATGTTAGGTTTCTTATCTTGATTCATTTTTTTGTATATGGATATTCAGTTGCTTTATCTTTTGTTTAAAAATAACCTTTACTTCACTGTAATATAAGATCTCCTGGCAAAACTTATACAATATGTTTCTCAACTCTACTCTGCTCCAACAATCTGTTCTTTTTTTTAATGTTTATTTATTACTTCAATTTACATCTCCATCTCAGTCCCCTCCCTTCACCCCTCCTGGGCTGGGCACATACTCCTACCTTCTTACCCTCTCCCCCTTCTCCCACCTATCCTGCTTCTCCAGTTTGGAGTGCCTTACATATCAATCCCCTTCAGTTAATTAGTCATATGAAGGCTAAGAGCTTTCTCTTGTACTGGGGGCCTACATGGCAGCTCCATCAGGGCAAAGTATCCCACTAACAAGTAACAAAGTCTAAGTTCCTGTTCCTTTCAGTCTGTTGCTTGCAAGATAGTTATTCTGTACTATATGGCTAAAATCCAGTTATAAGTGAATAGATGCCATGTGCATCTTTATGGGTCTGGGTTAGCTCACTGAGGATGAGCTTTTCTAGTTCCATCCATTTGGCAGCAAATTGCATGATCCCTGTGTTTCTGATGGCTGAACATGCTGGTGAGGTTTTGGAGAAAGGGGAACACTCCTCCATTGCTGGTGGGAGTGCAAACTTGTACAACCTCTGTGGAAATCAGTCTGGTGATACCTTAGAAAACGTAGTATAGCTCTACCTCAAGACCTATACCATTCCTGGGTATAGATACAAATGATTCCTCACCTACCATAAGGACATCTCCTCAACTATGTTCATAGCAGCTTTATTTGTAAGAGCTAGAAACTGGAAACAACCTAGATGTTCCTCAACTGACGAATGGATAAAAAAGCTGTGGTGCATTTACACAGTGCAATAATCTGTTCTTTTATTTCACTGATATCAGAGTCTTGACCACTATAAGTCTTGGAGTAACATAATGTCAGCACTCCCACTTTAGTCTTCTATTTTAATTTTCTTTGTACTGTTTCATTATTTTATTTGGATCTTTTACCTCTCCATATATACTGTGTGTTTTTTGATTTTTGTGTTTGTTTATTTAATTTGACTTAGAGTTTCACCATGCAGCCTGTCTATCTTGGAACTCACTACATAGATCAAACTTGACTCAAGCTCATAGAGATCTGCCTTTATCTGCCTTCCAAGGTCTGGGACAACAGGAGTGTGCCACCCTGCCCAGCTCTCATACATGTTTAAAATAAATTGGGTAAATACACAAAATAACTTGTTGACATTTTTATTTGAATTGTATTGAATACATACTTAAAACTGCTGACATCTGTACAGCATCAAGTCCTCCTACCATATGGACATCTCTACACTTAGTTTTGCTTGGGCTTTATTTATTTTTGTTTATGGTTTTCCATAAACCATATTTTGAGAGTTTATACATATGAATTTCTTAATATTTCCACGGTGGTGTTAATATAAGTGATATTATTTTTAAAATTTCAAATTCCACATGTATATTACAATCAGGTAGGAAAGTAATTGATGTGTGTATATTAACCTGTATCTTGTCACCTTAATACAATGACTTATCTCTTCTAGAACTCTTTTTTTTATCCTGCTACTGGTTTCATATTTTCTGTATAGACTATTTACAAAGACTGGGCATTTTTTAATTTGTGAAAAGTTCACTACCCCATCTTTTTCTTGTCTTATTGCATAAGGTATAATCTTAAAAAGGAATGGTGAGAGGGAATCTTCTCAAAAGGAATGGTGAGAGGGAATCTTCTCAAATTTCCAGAACCCAGTGGGAAAGCTTCAAGTGTCTCACCAGTGAATTTGATTTTGACTATAGTGTTTTGTAGATTTTCTTCAACAAGCCACTGATGTTTTCTCCTGTCTTTAGTTTAACAGGAATTGTTATCATGAGTTAGTTTTAGATTATTTTCAAATGTCATTTTTCTATCTGTTCATACAATATGATTTTTTTCCTTAGTCTATTGTTATAATAGATTGTACTAATTTTTTAATAAATGAGCTAGCCTTTGCAATAACTAGAATAAATCTTACTTGATCATGGTGAATACTTCTTTTTATATTTTGTTAGGTTCAATTTGTTAATATTTTCACAAGCTTTTTTCATGTATGTTTATGAGAGGCAACAATTTTTGTTTGCTTGTAGTGTCTGTCTCATTTGCAAATTCTGGAAATGTTGGCTTCATACAGTGACTTAGGAAGGATTCCATTTGTATCAATCTTTAAAAAAAATAAATTGATGTAATTTCTTCATTCATAGTCTCTGATTCTTTTTTTTTTTTTTTAGTGTTGTTCCTTATTCCTTGGACGCATGATATCCTGCATCACATATTTTACTGTGCATTTTATATCCAACCATGCTAGCTTTGGTGGTGAGATGGACCCCTATGTTGCTTCGATTAGGGATCACCAAAATGGCTGTTATGGAGATCATTGTTAGGAAAGTCAGACTTCTCTTCTACATCTAAGTGCTCCTTTTTGTGAGCACTGAAACATGTGTGGTCTTAACTCTCTTCATTCATATGATTTGTGATCTTTGAAGAAAAACTTGGGCATGTGTGACCAAGTGCCTCATTCTCAAGCATGGAACAAGAGGTCTTCTTATATGAGCAATCTGTCTCTGAAACAACACTGTACAGAACAAAGTGATCAATATGTTTAAACAGTGATCATTACTATAGACCACTCACCTGCAGATGGGCTAAACTTACTAAAATCAACTTCTCTCAGTAATGAACGTCTGCCTTTTTCCCTTTCTTTTCGTATCTATCATCCTTTTATAAGCCAACTGGGAAAAAGAAATGCTGTTACTTAGATTCGTCAAACTCCATCCCAGTGCTCTAGTGTCAAACAGCTTTTATGAACCAGAATTCCTGGAAAGCAGCTGTGTATGAAAAGACTCATTCAAGTTATGTTTGCTGATCAACTAATGGGAGAGGTTGGAATGTTGTAGGCTCAGAACCTAATTACAGTTTATCATAGACGATCTATAGCTCCCTAGATACCCATTCCTTGTTTATCTCCGCATTAGACCTAACATCTCTCATGACTAACAGATAAAACCTTTTTGAAACATATTAATAAACTCTATCTTCCACCAATAAGGTCATCAGACAGCATCTGAAGCCTATAGCTGAGATTTCTCCACTTGATTGTAACCACATTTCTGATATTTCTTCTAATGCATTTGAAAAGTATCTTGTTTTATGACTTCCTTTGTTCTGTTATTATACAAAAAACTTCATGAATCTACTTCCTCATGACAACATGGAATTTGTGATAACCTAAATCTGTGTTCTTGGGCCATGGTCACTCATATTTGACTCCAGACTGAGCCATTTCTTATGCCCTTCGAGATGAGAGTTGTGTTTTTGTGGACAGTTTCAAATAACGATGGTGGAATCTTTCACCTCATTCATCTCCATCCAATCAAAAGAGTATCTTTGGAACACAAAGATTTTGTTCCACCCTGACAAAATGGAAGAACCAAAACCAGATGTACGCCAATTTAAAGAAAACAAGTATATAATATTTTTTACACTGTGTTTTTTGCTTGTGGTTCACCATGGAAGCCTGGCTACCCTTGAGTTTGAATATTTATTTTTAAAAATCCCTTGCATGAATTCCTTTTTATGTGATGCACTTAAGTTCATTCAAAGTGAATTCAGTACTTGTACTTAATATTAATATTAAGGACTCTACTTAATAATATGTGTACCCTACTTGTGCAGCTACATTAATTTCTTAGAGTGTCTCTTTTATCTCTGATTAGGACTATGTAAATTTGATGTCAGATTTCATTATTAGGAACCCAAACTTTGGCCTTGAGGTGCTTTGATTGTTTTCAGAGTTAATACCAGGGTTCATGTCCATTTCTTTCTTTTACTCTTGATTTTTCTTTACCTTGCCCTTCCCTGAACCACCTCCCATTGACCCATCAGTAACTTCTCTATTTCATCTCCTTATCATTTGAAGACAACCAGCCAGATGTTCTTTATTGACCAAAACCAAGTACAGAATGGCAGCTCTCAATGGTTCTTCCAGTTGCAGGGAACTTTCAGAAAACCAAGCCAGGCATTTATTAGTTGTGATTCTTCAACTGAATCAGTCTCCTAGAGATGTGTTTGCAGCTCTTTGAATCTTTCACATGAGGTTTTGTACATCTGAAGGAGGATGGAAGTGGTGCCCTGGTAGGTTTTGAAATGCACTTATATGGACTTTTTTGTTATTTAAGCTATTCACAAGTTCAATTCTTTTAATCTGATTGACTGTTGAACTTGTTAGAGACAAGTGATCAGAAAGAATGTGGGAAAAGACACCACACACACACACACACACACACACACACACACACACACACACACAC